>OY720347.1:69497426-70097426 GCA_963082975.1 Labia minor
AATATGAATCAAATCGAATATAGGATCAAAAATGGAAGAAAATGATATATAAAAAATAAATTTTATATTTCTATTTAAAAAAGTAGCTTTTTGCGTGAAATAATATAACAAATTCATGTTTTTTCGATGAAATTAATGAAAAAAATTATGATATCAATGAAATATGAATCAAATCGAATATAGGATCAAAAATGGAAGAAAATGATATATAAATAATAAATTTTATATTTCTATTTAAAAAAGTAGGATTTTGCCTGAATTAATATGAGAAATTCTGTTTTTTTCTATGAAATCAATGAAAAAAATTATGATATCAATGAAATATGAATCAAATCGAATATAGGATCAAAAATGGAAGAAAATGATATATAAAAAATAAATTTTATATTTCTATTAAAAAAAGTAGCTTTTTGCGTGAAATAATATAACAAATTCATGTTTTTTCGATGAAATTAATGAAAAAAATTATGATATCAATGAAATATGAATCAAATCGAATATAGGATCAAAAATGGAAGAAAATGATATATAAAAAATAAATTTTATATTTCTATTTAAAAAAGTAGCTTTTTGCGTGAAATAATATAACAAATTCATGTTTTTTCTATGAAATCAATGAAAAAAATTATGATATCAATGAAATATGAATCAAATCGAATATAGGATCAAAAATGGAAGAAAATGATATATAAAAAATAAATTTTATATTTCTATTTAAAAAAGTAGGATTTTGCCTGAATTAATTTGAGAAATTCTGTTTTTTTCTATGAAATCAATGAATAAAATTATGATATCAATGAAATATGAATCAAATCGAATATAGGATCAAAAATGGAAGAAAATGATATATAAATAATAAATTTTATATTTCTATTTAAAAAAGTAGCTTTTTGCGTGAAATAATATAACAAATTCATGTTTTTACGATGAAATTAATGAAAAAAATTATGATATCAATGAAATATGAATCAAATCGAATATAGGATCAAAAATGGAAGAAAATGATAAATAAAAAATAAATTTTATATTTCTATTTAAAAAAGTAGGATTTTGCCTGAATTAATATGAGAAATTCTGTTTTTTTCTATGAAATCAATGAAAAAAATTATGATATCAATGAAATATGAATCAAATCGAATATAGGATCAAAAATGGAAGAAAATGATATATAAAAAATAAATTTTATATTTCTATTTAAAAAAGTAGGATTTTGCCTGAATTAATTTGAGAAATTCTGTTTTTTTCTATGAAATCAATGAATAAAATTATGATATCAATGAAATATGAATCAAATCGAATATAGGATCTAAAATGGAAGAAAATGATATATAAAAAATAAATTTTATATTTCTATTTAAAAAAGTAGGATTTTGCGTGAAATAATATAACAAATTCATGTTTTTTCTATGAAATCAATGAAAAAAATTATGATATCAATGAAATATGAATCAAATCGAATATAGGATCAAAAATGGAAGAAAATGATATATAAAAAATAAATTTTATATTTCTATTTAAAAAAGTAGCTTTTTGCCTGAATTAATTTGAGAAATTCTGTTTTTTTCTATGAAATCAATGAAAAAAATTATGATATCAATGAAATATGAATCAAATCGAATATAGGATCAAAAATGGAAGAAAATGATATATAAATAATAAATTTTATATTTCTATTTAAAAAAGTAGCTTTTTGCGTGAAATAATATAACAAATTCATGTTTTTACGATGAAATTAATGAAAAAAATTATGATATCAATGAAATATGAATCAAATCGAATATAGGATCAAAAATGGAAGAAAATGATATATAAAAAATAAATTTTATATTTCTATTTAAAAAAGTAGCTTTTTGCGTGAAATAATATAACAAATTCATGTTTTTTCTATGAAATCAATGAAAAAAATTATGATATCAATGAAATATGAATCAAATCGAATATAGGATCAAAAATGGAAGAAAATGATATATAAAAAATAAATTTTATATTTCTATTTAAAAAAGTAGGATTTTGCCTGAATTAATATGAGAAATTCTGTTTTTTTCTATGAAATCAATGAAAAAAATTATGATATCAATGAAATATGAATCAAATCGAATATAGGATCAAAAATGGAAGAAAATGATATATAAAAAATAAATTTTATATTTCTATTTAAAAAAGTAGCTTTTTGCGTGAAATAATATAACAAATTCATGTTTATTCTATGAAATCAATGAAAAAAATTATGATATCAATGAAATATGAATCAAATCGAATATAGGATCAAAAATGGAAGAAAATGATATATAAAAAATAAATTTTATATTTCTATTTAAAAAAGTAGGATTTTGCCTGAATTAATTTGAGAAATTCTGTTTTTTTCTATGAAATCAATGAATAAAATTATGATATCAATGAAATATGAATCAAATCGAATATAGGATCTAAAATGGAAGAAAATGATATATAAAAAATAAATTTTATATTTCTATTTAAAAAAGTAGGATTTTGCCTGAATTAATATGAGAAATTCTGTTTTTTTCTATGAAATCAATTTAAAAAATTATGATATCGGTAAAATATGAATTAATTCGTGATTAGGACCAGAAATGGAAGAGAATGATATATAAAAAATAAATTTTATATTTCTATTTAAAAAAGTAGCTTTTTGCGTGAAATAATATAACAAATTCATGTTTTTTCGATGAAATTAATGAAAAAAATTATGATATCAATGAAATATGAATCAAATCGAATATAGGATCAAAAATGGAAGAAAATGATATATAAAAAATAAATTTTATATTTCTATTTAAAAAAGTAGGATTTTGCCTGAATTAATATGAGAAATTCTGTTTTTTTCTATGAAATCATTGAAAAAAATTATGATATCAATGAAATATGAATCAAATCGAATATAGGATCAAAAATGGAAGAAAAGGATATATAAATAATAAATTTTATATTTCTATTTAAAAAAGTAGCTTTTTGCGTGAAATAATATAACAAATTCATGTTTTTTCGATGAAATTAATGAAAAAAATTATGATATCAATGAAATATGAATCAAATCGAATATAGGATCTAAAATGGAAGAAAATGATATATAAAAAATAAATTTTATATTTCTATTTAAAAAAGTAGGATTTTGCCTGAATTAATTTGAGAAATTCTGTTTTTTTCTATGAAATCAATGAATAAAATTATGATATCAATGAAATATGAATCAAATCGAATATAGGATCAAAAATGGAAGAAAATGATATATAAAAAATAAATTTTATATTTCTATTTAAAAAAGTAGGATTTTGCCTGAATTAATATGAGAAATTCTGTTTTTTTCTATGAAATCATTGAAAAAAATTATGATATCAATGAAATATGAATCAAATCGAATATAGGATCAAAAATGGAAGAAAATGATATATAAAAAATAAATTTTATATTTCTATTTAAAAAAGTAGCTTTTTGCGTGAAATAATATAACAAATTCATGTTTTTTCTATGAAATCAATGAAAAAAATTATGATATCAATGAAATATGAATCAAATCGAATATAGGATCAAAAATGGAAGAAAATGATATATAAAAAATAAATTTTATATTTCTATTTAAAAAAGTAGGATTTTGCCTGAATTAATATGAGAAATTCTGTTTTTTTCTATGAAATCATTGAAAAAAATTATGATATCAATGAAATATGAATCAAATCGAATATAGGATCAAAAATGGAAGAAAATGATATATAAAAAATAAATTTTATATTTCTATTTAAAAAAGTAGCTTTTTGCGTGAAATAATATAACAAATTCATGTTTTTTCTATGAAATCAATGAAAAAAATTATGATATCAATGAAATATGAATCAAATTGAATATAGGATCAAAAATGGAAGAAAATGATATATAAAAAATAAATTTTATATTTCTATTTAAAAAAGTAGGATTTTGCCTGAATTAATTTGAGAAATTCTGTTTTTTTCTATGAAATCAATGAATAAAATTATGATATCAATGAAATATGAATCAAATCGAATATAGGATCTAAAATGGAAGAAAATGATATATAAAAAATAAATTTTATATTTCTATTTAAAAAAGTAGGATTTTGCCTGAATTAATTTGAGAAATTCTGTTTTTTTCTATGAAATCAATGAATAAAATTATGATATCAATGAAATATGAATCAAATCGAATATAGGATCTAAAATGGAAGAAAATGATATATAAAAAATAAATTTTATATTTCTATTTAAAAAAGTAGGATTTTGCCTGAATTAATATGAGAAATTCTGTTTTTTTAAATGAAATCAATTTAAAAAATTATGATATCGGTAAAATATGAATTAATTCGTTATTAGGACCAGAAATGGAAGAGAATGATATATAAAAAATAAATTTTACATTTCTATTTAAAAAGGTAGCTTTTTGCGTGAAATAATATAACAAATTCATGTTTTTTCGATGAAATTAATGAAAAAAATTATGATATCAATGAAATATGAATCAAATCGAATATAGGATCAAAAATGGAAGAAAATGATATATAAAAAATAAATTTTATATTTCTATTTAAAAAAGTAGGATTTTGCCTGAATTAATATGAGAAATTCTGTTTTTTTCTATGAAATCAATTTAAAAAATTATGATATCGGTAAAATATGAATTAATTCGTGATTAGGACCAGAAATGGAAGAGAATGATATTAAAAAATAAATTTTACATTTCTATTTAAAAAAGTAGCTTTTTGCGTGAAATAATATAACAAATTCATGTTTTTTCGATGAAATTAATGAAAAAAATTATGATATCAATGAAATATGAATCAAATCGAATATAGGATCAAAAATGGAAGAAAATGATATATAAATAATAAATTTTATATTTCTATTTAAAAAAGTAGCTTTTTGCGTGAAATAATATAACAAATTCATGTTTTTTCGATGAAATTAATGAAAAAAATTATGATATCAATGAAATATGAATCAAATCGAATATAGGATCAAAAATGGAAGAAAATGATATATAAAAAATAAATTTTATATTTCTATTTAAAAAAGTAGGATTTTGCCTGAATTAATTTGAGAAATTCTGTTTTTTTCTATGAAATCAATGAATAAAATTATGATATCAATGAAATATGAATCAAATCGAATATAGGATCTAAAATGGAAGAAAATGATATATAAAAAATAAATTTTATATTTCTATTTAAAAAAGTAGGATTTTGCCTGAATTAATTTGAGAAATTCTGTTTTTTTCTATGAAATCAATGAATAAAATTATGATATCAATGAAATATGAATCAAATCGAATATAGGATCTAAAATGGAAGAAAATGATATATAAAAAATAAATTTTATATTTCTATTTAAAAAAGTAGGATTTTGCCTGAATTAATTTGAGAAATTCTGTTTTTTTCTATGAAATCAATTTAAAAAATTATGATATCGGTAAAATATGAATTAATTCGTTATTAGGACCAGAAATGGAAGAGAATGATATATAAAAAATAAATTTTACATTTCTATTTAAAAAGGTAGCTTTTTGCGTGAAATAATATAACAAATTCATGTTTTTTCGATGAAATTAATGAAAAAAATTATGATATCAATGTAATATGAATCAAATCGAATATAGGATCAAAAATGGAAGAAAATGATATATAAAAAATAAATTTTATATTTCTATTTAAAAAAGTAGCTTTTTGCGTGAAATAATATAACAAATTCATGTTTTTTCGATGAAATTAATGAAAAAAATTATGATATCAATGAAATATGAATCAAATCGAATATAGGATCAAAAATGGAAGAAAATGATATATAAATAATAAATTTTATATTTCTATTTAAAAAAGTAGCTTTTTGCGTGAAATAATATAACAAATTCATGTTTTTTCGATGAAATTAATGAAAAAAATTATGATATCAATGAAATATGAATCAAATCGAATATAGGATCAAAAATGGAAGAAAATGATATATAAAAAATAAATTTTATATTTCTATTTAAAAAAGTAGGATTTTGCCTGAATTAATTTGAGAAATTCTGTTTTTTTCTATGAAATCAATGAATAAAATTATGATATCAATGAAATATGAATCAAATCGAATATAGGATCTAAAATGGAAGAAAATGATATATAAAAAATAAATTTTATATTTCTATTTAAAAAAGTAGGATTTTGCCTGAATTAATTTGAGAAATTCTGTTTTTTTCTATGAAATCAATGAATAAAATTATGATATCAATGAAATATGAATCAAATCGAATATAGGATCAAAAATGGAAGAAAATGATATATAAAAAATAAATTTTATATTTCTATTTAAAAAAGTAGGATTTTGCCTGAATTAATATGAGAAATTCTGTTTTTTTCTATGAAATCATTGAAAAAAATTATGATATCAATGAAATATGAATCAAATCGAATATAGGATCAAAAATGGAAGAAAATGATATATAAAAAATAAATTTTATATTTCTATTTAAAAAAGTAGCTTTTTGCGTGAAATAATATAACAAATTCATGTTTTTTCTATGAAATCAATGAAAAAAATTATGATATCAATGAAATATGAATCAAATCGAATATAGGATCAAAAATGGAAGAAAATGATATATAAAAAATAAATTTTATATTTCTATTTAAAAAAGTAGGATTTTGCCTGAATTAATTTGAGAAATTCTGTTTTTTTCTATGAAATCAATGAATAAAATTATGATATCAATGAAATATGAATCAAATCGAATATAGGATCTAAAATGGAAAAAAATGATATATAAAAAATAAATTTTATATTTCTATTTAAAAAAGTAGGATTTTGCCTGAATTAATATGAGAAATTCTGTTTTTTTCTATGAAATCATTGAAAAAAATTATGATATCAATGAAATATGAATCAAATCGAATATAGGATCAAAAATGGAAGAAAAGGATATATAAATAATAAATTTTATATTTCTATTTAAAAAAGTAGCTTTTTGCGTGAAATAATATAACAAATTCATGTTTTTTCGATGAAATTAATGAAAAAAATTATGATATCAATGAAATATGAATCAAATCGAATATAGGATCTAAAATGGAAGAAAATGATATATAAAAAATAAATTTTATATTTCTATTTAAAAAAGTAGGATTTTGCCTGAATTAATTTGAGAAATTCTGTTTTTTTCTATGAAATCAATGAATAAAATTATGATATCAATGAAATATGAATCAAATCGAATATAGGATCAAAAATGGAAGAAAATGATATATAAAAAATAAATTTTATATTTCTATTTAAAAAAGTAGGATTTTGCCTGAATTAATATGAGAAATTCTGTTTTTTTCTATGAAATCATTGAAAAAAATTATGATATCAATGAAATATGAATCAAATCGAATATAGGATCAAAAATGGAAGAAAATGATATATAAAAAATAAATTTTATATTTCTATTTAAAAAAGTAGCTTTTTGCGTGAAATAATATAACAAATTCATGTTTTTTCTATGAAATCAATGAAAAAAATTATGATATCAATGAAATATGAATCAAATCGAATATAGGATCAAAAATGGAAGAAAATGATATATAAAAAATAAATTTTATATTTCTATTTAAAAAAGTAGGATTTTGCCTGAATTAATATGAGAAATTCTGTTTTTTTCTATGAAATCATTGAAAAAAATTATGATATCAATGAAATATGAATCAAATCGAATATAGGATCAAAAATGGAAGAAAATGATATATAAAAAATAAATTTTATATTTCTATTTAAAAAAGTAGCTTTTTGCGTGAAATAATATAACAAATTCATGTTTTTTCTATGAAATCAATGAAAAAAATTATGATATCAATGAAATATGAATCAAATCGAATATAGGATCAAAAATGGAAGAAAATGATATATAAAAAATAAATTTTATATTTCTATTTAAAAAAGTAGGATTTTGCCTGAATTAATATGAGAAATTCTGTTTTTTTCTATGAAATCAATGAAAAAAATTATGATATCAATGAAATATGAATCAAATCGAATATAGGATCAAAAATGGAAGAAAATGATATATAAATAATAAATTTTATATTTCTATTTAAAAAAGTAGCTTTTTGCGTGAAATAATATAACAAATTCATGTTTTTACGATGAAATTAATGAAAAAAATTATGATATCAATGAAATATGAATCAAATCGAATATAGGATCAAAAATGGAAGAAAATGATATATAAAAAATAAATTTTATATTTCTATTTAAAAAAGTAGCTTTTTGCGTGAAATAATATAACAAATTCATGTTTTTTCTATGAAATCAATGAAAAAAATTATGATATCAATGAAATATGAATCAAATCGAATATAGGATCAAAAATGGAAGAAAATGATATATAAAAAATAAATTTTATATTTCTATTTAAAAAAGTAGGATTTTGCCTGAATTAATTTGAGAAATTCTGTTTTTTTCTATGAAATCAATGAATAAAATTATGATATCAATGAAATATGAATCAAATCGAATATAGGATCTAAAATGGAAGAAAATGATATATAAAAAATAAATTTTATATTTCTATTTAAAAAAGTAGGATTTTGCCTGAATTAATTTGAGAAATTCTGTTTTTTTCTATGAAATCAATGAATAAAATTATGATATCAATGAAATATGAATCAAATCGAATATAGGATCTAAAATGGAAGAAAATGATATATAAAAAATAAATTTTATATTTCTATTTAAAAAAGTAGGATTTTGCCTGAATTAATATGAGAAATTCTGTTTTTTTAAATGAAATCAATTTAAAAAATTATGATATCGGTAAAATATGAATTAATTCGTTATTAGGACCAGAAATGGAAGAGAATGATATATAAAAAATAAATTTTACATTTCTATTTAAAAAGGTAGCTTTTTGCGTGAAATAATATAACAAATTCATGTTTTTTCGATGAAATTAATGAAAAAAATTATGATATCAATGAAATATGAATCAAATCGAATATAGGATCAAAAATGGAAGAAAATGATATATAAATAATAAATTTTATATTTCTATTTAAAAAAGTAGCTTTTTGCGTGAAATAATATAACAAATTCATGTTTTTTCGATGAAATTAATGAAAAAAATTATGATATCAATGAAATATGAATCAAATCGAATATAGGATCAAAAATGGAAGAAAATGATATATAAAAAATAAATTTTATATTTCTATTTAAAAAAGTAGGATTTTGCCTGAATTAATTTGAGAAATTCTGTTTTTTTCTATGAAATCAATGAATAAAATTATGATATCAATGAAATATGAATCAAATCGAATATAGGATCTAAAATGGAAGAAAATGATATATAAAAAATAAATTTTATATTTCTATTTAAAAAAGTAGGATTTTGCCTGAATTAATTTGAGAAATTCTGTTTTTTTCTATGAAATCAATGAATAAAATTATGATATCAATGAAATATGAATCAAATCGAATATAGGATCTAAAATGGAAGAAAATGATATATAAAAAATAAATTTTATATTTCTATTTAAAAAAGTAGGATTTTGCCTGAATTAATATGAGAAATTCTGTTTTTTTCTATGAAATCAATTTAAAAAATTATGATATCGGTAAAATATGAATTAATTCGTGATTAGGACCAGAAATGGAAGAGAATGATATTAAAAAATAAATTTTACATTTCTATTTAAAAAAGTAGCTTTTTGCGTGAAATAATATAACAAATTCATGTTTTTTCGATGAAATTAATGAAAAAAATTATGATATCAATGAAATATGAATCAAATCGAATATAGGATCAAAAATGGAAGAAAATGATATATAAATAATAAATTTTATATTTCTATTTAAAAAAGTAGCTTTTTGCGTGAAATAATATAACAAATTCATGTTTTTTCGATGAAATTAATGAAAAAAATTATGATATCAATGAAATATGAATCAAATCGAATATAGGATCAAAAATGGAAGAAAATGATATATAAAAAATAAATTTTATATTTCTATTTAAAAAAGTAGGATTTTGCCTGAATTAATTTGAGAAATTCTGTTTTTTTCTATGAAATCTATGAATAAAATTATGATATCAATGAAATATGAATCAAATCGAATATAGGATCTAAAATGGAAGAAAATGATATATAAAAAATAAATTTTATATTTCTATTTAAAAAAGTAGGATTTTGCCTGAATTAATTTGAGAAATTCTGTTTTTTTCTATGAAATCAATGAATAAAATTATGATATCAATGAAATATGAATCAAATCGAATATAGGATCTAAAATGGAAGAAAATGATATATAAAAAATAAATTTTATATTTCTATTTAAAAAAGTAGGATTTTGCCTGAATTAATTTGAGAAATTCTGTTTTTTTCTATGAAATCAATTTAAAAAATTATGATATCGGTAAAATATGAATTAATTCGTTATTAGGACCAGAAATGGAAGAGAATGATATATAAAAAATAAATTTTACATTTCTATTTAAAAAGGTAGCTTTTTGCGTGAAATAATATAACAAATTCATGTTTTTTCGATGAAATTAATGAAAAAAATTATGATATCAATGTAATATGAATCAAATCGAATATAGGATCAAAAATGGAAGAAAATGATATATAAAAAATAAATTTTATATTTCTATTTAAAAAAGTAGCTTTTTGCGTGAAATAATATAACAAATTCATGTTTTTTCGATGAAATTAATGAAAAAAATTATGATATCAATGAAATATGAATCAAATCGAATATAGGATCAAAAATGGAAGAAAATGATATATAAATAATAAATTTTATATTTCTATTTAAAAAAGTAGCTTTTTGCGTGAAATAATATAACAAATTCATGTTTTTTCGATGAAATTAATGAAAAAAATTATGATATCAATGAAATATGAATCAAATCGAATATAGGATCAAAAATGGAAGAAAATGATATATAAAAAATAAATTTTATATTTCTATTTAAAAAAGTAGGATTTTGCCTGAATTAATTTGAGAAATTCTGTTTTTTTCTATGAAATCAATGAATAAAATTATGATATCAATGAAATATGAATCAAATCGAATATAGGATCTAAAATGGAAGAAAATGATATATAAAAAATAAATTTTATATTTCTATTTAAAAAAGTAGGATTTTGCCTGAATTAATTTGAGAAATTCTGTTTTTTTCTATGAAATCAATGAATAAAATTATGATATCAATGAAATATGAATCAAATCGAATATAGGATCAAAAATGGAAGAAAATGATATATAAAAAATAAATTTTATATTTCTATTTAAAAAAGTAGGATTTTGCCTGAATTAATATGAGAAATTCTGTTTTTTTCTATGAAATCATTGAAAAAAATTATGATATCAATGAAATATGAATCAAATCGAATATAGGATCAAAAATGGAAGAAAATGATATATAAAAAATAAATTTTATATTTCTATTTAAAAAAGTAGCTTTTTGCGTGAAATAATATAACAAATTCATGTTTTTTCTATGAAATCAATGAAAAAAATTATGATATCAATGAAATATGAATCAAATCGAATATAGGATCAAAAATGGAAGAAAATGATATATAAAAAATAAATTTTATATTTCTATTTAAAAAAGTAGGATTTTGCCTGAATTAATTTGAGAAATTCTGTTTTTTTCTATGAAATCAATGAATAAAATTATGATATCAATGAAATATGAATCAAATCGAATATAGGATCTAAAATGGAAAAAAATGATATATAAAAAATAAATTTTATATTTCTATTTAAAAAAGTAGGATTTTGCCTGAATTAATATGAGAAATTCTGTTTTTTTCTATGAAATCAATTTAAAAAATTATGATATCGGTAAAATATGAATTAATTCGTGATTAGGACCAGAAATGGAAGAGAATGATATATAAAAAATAAATTTTACATTTCTATTTAAAAAAGTAGTTTTTTGCGTGAAATAATATAACAAATTCATGTTTTTTCGATGAAATTAATGAAAAAAATTATGATATCAATGTAATATGAATCAAATCGAATATAGGATCAAAAATGGAAGAAAATGATATATAAAAAATAAATTTTATATTTCTATTTAAAAAAGTAGCTTTTTGCGTGAAATAATATAACAAATTCATGTTTTTTCGATGAAATTAATGAAAAAAATTATGATATCAATGAAATATGAATCAAATCGAATATAGGATCAAAAATGGAAGAAAATGATATATAAAAAATAAATTTTATATTTCTATTTAAAAAAGTAGGATTTTGCCTGAATTAATATGAGAAATTCTGTTTTTTTCTATGAAATCAATGAAAAAAATTATGATATCAATGAAATATGAATCAAATCGAATATAGGATCAAAAATGGAAGAAAATGATATATAAAAAATAAATTTTATATTTCTATTTAAAAAAGTAGCTTTTTGCGTGAAATAATATAACAAATTCATGTTTTTTCGATGAAATTAATGAAAAAAATTATGATATCAATGAAATATGAATCAAATCGAATATAGGATCAAAAATGGAAGAAAATGATATATAAAAAATAAATTTTATATTTCTATTTAAAAAAGTAGCTTTTTGCGTGAAATAATATAACAAATTCATGGTTTTTCTATGAAATCAATGAAAAAAATTATGATATCAATGAAATATGAATCAAATCGAATATAGGATCAAAAATGGAAGAAAATGATATATAAAAAATAAATTTTATATTTCTATTTAAAAAAGTAGGATTTTGCCTGAATTAATATGAGAAATTCTGTTTTTTTCTATGAAATCAATGAAAAAAATTATGATATCAATGAAATATGAATCAAATCGAATATAGGATCCAAAATGGAAGAAAATGATATATAAATAATAAATTTTATATTTCTATTTAAAAAAGTAGGATTTTGCCTGAATTAATTTGAGAAATTCTGTTTTTTTCTATGAAATCAATGAATAAAATTATGATATCAATGAAATATGAATCAAATCGAATATAGGATCTAAAATGGAAGAAAATGATATATAAAAAATAAATTTTATATTTCTATTTAAAAAAGTAGGATTTTGCCTGAATTAATATGAGAAATTCTGTTTTTTTCTATGAAATCAATTTAAAAAATTATGATATCGGTAAAATATGAATTAATTCGTGATTAGGACCAGAAATGGAAGAGAATGATATATAAAAAATAAATTTTACATTTCTATTTAAAAAAGTAGCTTTTTGCGTGAAATAATATAACAAATTCATGTTTTTTCGATGAAATTAATGAAAAAAATTATGATATCAATGTAATATGAATCAAATCGAATATAGGATCAAAAATGGAAGAAAATGATATATAAAAAATAAATTTTATATTTCTATTTAAAAAAGTAGCTTTTTGCGTGAAATAATATAACAAATTCATGTTTTTTCGATGAAATTAATGAAAAAAATTATGATATCAATGAAATATGAATCAAATCGAATATAGGATCAAAAATGGAAGAAAATGATATATAAATAATAAATTTTATATTTCTATTTAAAAAAGTAGCTTTTTGCGTGAAATAATATAACAAATTCATGTTTTTTCGATGAAATTAATGAAAAAAATTATGATATCAATGAAATATGAATCAAATCGAATATAGGATCAAAAATGGAAGAAAATGATATATAAAAAATAAATTTTATATTTCTATTTAAAAAAGTAGGATTTTGCCTGAATTAATTTGAGAAATTCTGTTTTTTTCTATGAAATCAATGAATAAAATTATGATATCAATGAAATATGAATCAAATCGAATATAGGATCTAAAATGGAAGAAAATGATATATAAAAAATAAATTTTATATTTCTATTTAAAAAAGTAGGATTTTGCCTGAATTAATTTGAGAAATTCTGTTTTTTTCTATGAAATCAATGAATAAAATTATGATATCAATGAAATATGAATCAAATCGAATATAGGATCAAAAATGGAAGAAAATGATATATAAAAAATAAATTTTATATTTCTATTTAAAAAAGTAGGATTTTGCCTGAATTAATATGAGAAATTCTGTTTTTTTCTATGAAATCATTGAAAAAAATTATGATATCAATGAAATATGAATCAAATCGAATATAGGATCAAAAATGGAAGAAAATGATATATAAAAAATAAATTTTATATTTCTATTTAAAAAAGTAGCTTTTTGCGTGAAATAATATAACAAATTCATGTTTTTTCTATGAAATCAATGAAAAAAATTATGATATCAATGAAATATGAATCAAATCGAATATAGGATCAAAAATGGAAGAAAATGATATATAAAAAATAAATTTTATATTTCTATTTAAAAAAGTAGGATTTTGCCTGAATTAATTTGAGAAATTCTGTTTTTTTCTATGAAATCAATGAATAAAATTATGATATCAATGAAATATGAATCAAATCGAATATAGGATCTAAAATGGAAGAAAATGATATATAAAAAATAAATTTTATATTTCTATTTAAAAAAGTAGGATTTTGCCTGAATTAATATGAGAAATTCTGTTTTTTTCTATGAAATCAATTTAAAAAATTATGATATCGGTAAAATATGAATTAATTCGTGATTAGGACCAGAAATGGAAGAGAATGATATATAAAAAATAAATTTTACATTTCTATTTAAAAAAGTAGCTTTTTGCGTGAAATAATATAACAAATTCATGTTTTTTCGATGAAATTAATGAAAAAAATTATGATATCAATGTAATATGAATCAAATCGAATATAGGATCAAAAATGGAAGAAAATGATATATAAAAAATAAATTTTATATTTCTATTTAAAAAAGTAGCTTTTTGCGTGAAATAATATAACAAATTCATGTTTTTTCGATGAAATTAATGAAAAAAATTATGATATCAATGAAATATGAATCAAATCGAATATAGGATCAAAAATGGAAGAAAATGATATATAAAAAATAAATTTTATATTTCTATTTAAAAAAGTAGGATTTTGCCTGAATTAATATGAGAAATTCTGTTTTTTTCTATGAAATCAATGAAAAAAATTATGATATCAATGAAATATGAATCAAATCGAATATAGGATCAAAAATGGAAGAAAATGATATATAAAAAATAAATTTTATATTTCTATTTAAAAAAGTAGATTTTTGCGTGAAATAATATAACAAATTCATGTTTTTTCGATGAAATTAATGAAAAAAATTATGATATCAATGAAATATGAATCAAATCGAATATAGGATCAAAAATGGAAGAAAATGATATATAAAAAATAAATTTTATATTTCTATTTAAAAAAGTAGCTTTTTGCGTGAAATAATATAACAAATTCATGTTTTTTCTATGAAATCAATGAAAAAAATTATGATATCAATGAAATATGAATCAAATCGAATATAGGATCAAAAATGGAAGAAAATGATATATAAAAAATAAATTTTATATTTCTATTTAAAAAAGTAGGATTTTGCCTGAATTAATATGAGAAATTCTGTTTTTTTCTATGAAATCAATGAAAAAAATTATGATATCAATGAAATATGAATCAAATCGAATATAGGATCAAAAATGGAAGAAAATGATATATAAATAATAAATTTTATATTTCTATTTAAAAAAGTAGCTTTTTGCGTGAAATAATATAACAAATTCATGTTTTTACGATGAAATTAATGAAAAAAATTATGATATCAATGAAATATGAATCAAATCGAATATAGGATCAAAAATGGAAGAAAATGATATATAAAAAATAAATTTTATATTTCTATTTAAAAAAGTAGGATTTTGCCTGAATTAATATGAGAAATTCTGTTTTTTTCTATGAAATCAATGAAAAAAATTATGATATCAATGAAATATGAATCAAATCGAATATAGGATCAAAAATGGAAGAAAATGATATATAAAAAATAAATTTTATATTTCTATTTAAAAAAGTTGGATTTTGCCTGAATTAATTTGAGAAATTCTGTTTTTTTCTATGAAATCAATGAATAAAATTATGATATCAATGAAATATGAATCAAATCGAATATAGGATCTAAAATGGAAGAAAATGATATATAAAAAATAAATTTTATATTTCTATTTAAAAAAGTAGGATTTTGCCTGAATTAATTTGAGAAATTCTGTTTTTTTCTATGAAATCAATGAATAAAATTATGATATCAATGAAATATGAATCAAATCGAATATAGGATCTAAAATGGAAGAAAATGATATATAAAAAATAAATTTTATATTTCTATTTAAAAAAGTAGGATTTTGCCTGAATTAATATGAGAAATTCTGTTTTTTTCTATGAAATCAATTTAAAAAATTATGATATCGGTAAAATATGAATTAATTCGTTATTAGGACCAGAAATGGAAGAGAATGATATATAAAAAATAAATTTTACATTTCTATTTAAAAAGGTAGCTTTTTGCGTGAAATAATATAACAAATTCATGTTTTTTCGATGAAATTAATGAAAAAAATTATGATATCAATGTAATATGAATCAAATCGAATATAGGATCAAAAATGGAAGAAAATGATATATAAAAAATAAATTTTATATTTCTATTTAAAAAAGTAGCTTTTTGCGTGAAATAATATAACAAATTCATGTTTTTTCGATGAAATTAATGAAAAAAATTATGATATCAATGAAATATGAATCAAATCGAATATAGGATCAAAAATGGAAGAAAATGATATATAATAAATTAATTTTACATTTCTATTTAAAAAAGTAGGATTTTGCGTGAAATAATATAACAAATTCATGTTTTTTCGATGAAATTAATGAAAAAAATTATGATATCAATGAAATATGAATCAAATCGAATATAGGATCAAAAATGGAAGAAAATGATATATAAATAATAAATTTTATATTTCTATTTAAAAAAGTAGCTTTTTGCGTGAAATAATATAACAAATTCATGTTTTTTCGATGAAATTAATGAAAAAAATTATGATATCAATGAAATATGAATCAAATCGAATATAGGATCAAAAATGGAAGAAAATGATATATAAAAAATAAATTTTATATTTCTATTTAAAAAAGTAGGATTTTGCCTGAATTAATATGAGAAATTCTGTTTTTTTCTATGAAATCAATGAAAAAAATTATGATATCAATGAAATATGAATCAAATCGAATATAGGATCAAAAATGGAAGAAAATGATATATAAAAAATAAATTTTATATTTCTATTTAAAAAAGTAGGATTTTGCCTGAATTAATTTGAGAAATTCTGTTTTTTTCTATGAAATCAATGAAAAAAATTATGATATCAATGAAATATGAATCAAATCGAATATAGGATCAAAAATGGAAGAAAATGATATATAAAAAATAAATTTTATATTTCTATTTAAAAAAGTAGCTTTTTGCGTGAAATAATATAACAAATTCATGTTTTTTCGATGAAATTAATGAAAAAAATTATGATATCAATGAAATATGAATCAAATCGAATATAGGATCAAAAATGGAAGAAAATGATATATAAAAAATAAATTTTATATTTCTATTAAAAAAAGTAGCTTTTTGCGTGAAATAATATAACAAATTCATGTTTTTTCGATGAAATTAATGAAAAAAATTATGATATCAATGAAATATGAATCAAATCGAATATAGGATCAAAAATGGGAGAAAATGATATATAAAAAATAAATTTTATATTTCTATTTAAAAAAGTAGCTTTTTGCGTGAAATAATATAACAAATTCATGTTTTTTCGATGAAATTAATGAAAAAAATTATGATATCAATGAAATATGAATCAAATCGAATATAGGATCAAAAATGGAAGAAAATGATATATAAAAAATAAATTTTATATTTCTATTAAAAAAAGTAGCTTTTTGCGTGAAATAATATAACAAATTCATGTTTTTTCGATGAAATTAATGAAAAAAATTATGATATCAATGAAATATGAATCAAATCGAATATAGGATCAAAAATGGAAGAAAATGATATATAAAAAATAAATTTTATATTTCTATTTAAAAAAGTAGGATTTTGCCTCAATTAATATGAGAAATTCTGTTTTTTTCTATGAAATCAATGAAAAAAATTAAGATATCAATGAAATATGAATCAAATCGAATATAGGATCAAAAATGGAAGAAAATGATATATAAAAAATAAATTTTATATTTCTATTTAAAAAAGTAGGATTTTGCCTGAATTAATATGAGAAATTCTGTTTTTTTCTATGAAATCAATGAAAAAAATTATGATATCAATGAAATATGAATCAAATCGAATATAGGATCAAAAATGGAAGAAAATGATATATAAAAAATAAATTTTATATTTCTATTTAAAAAAGTAGCTTTTTGCGTGAAATAATATAACAAATTCATGTTTTTTCGATGAAATTAATGAAAAAAATTATGATATCAATGAAATATGAATCAAATCGAATATAGGATCAAAAATGGAAGAAAATGATATATAAAAAATAAATTTTATATTTCTATTTAAAAAAGTAGCTTTTTGCGTGAAATAATATAACAAATTCATGTTTTTTCGATGAAATTAATGAAAAAAATTATGATATCAATGAAATATGAATCAAATCGAATATAGGATCAAAAATGGAAGAAAATGATATATAAAAAATAAATTTTATATTTCTATTTAAAAAAGTAGGATTTTGCCTGAATTAATATGAGAAATTCTGTTTTTTTCTATGAAATCAATGAAAAAAATTATGATATCAATGAAATATGAATCAAATCGAATATAGGATCAAAAATGGAAGAAAATGATATATAAATAATAAATTTTATATTTCTATTTAAAAAAGTAGCTTTTTGCGTGAAATAATATAACAAATTCATGTTTTTTCGATGAAATTAATGAAAAAAATTATGATATCAATGAAATATGAATCAAATCGAATATAGGATCAAAAATGGAAGAAAATGATATATAATAAATTAATTTTACATTTCTATTTAAAAAAGTAGGAATTTGCGTGAAATAATATAACAAATTCATGTTTTTTCGATGAAATTAATGAAAAAAATTATGATATCAATGAAATATGAATCAAATCGAATATAGGATCAAAAATGGAAGAAAATGATATATAAAAAATAAATTTTATATTTCTATTTAAAAAAGTAGGATTTTGCCTGAATTAATTTGAGAAATTCTGTTTTTTTCTATGAAATCAATGAATAAAATTATGATATCAATGAAATATGAATCAAATCGAATATAGGATCAAAAATGGAAGAAAATGATATATAAAAAATAAATTTTATATTTCTATTTAAAAAAGTAGCTTTTTGCGTGAAATAATATAACAAATTCATGTTTTTTCTATGAAATCAATTTAAAAAATTATGATATCGGTAAAATATGAATTAATTCGTGATTAGGACCAGAAATGGAAGAGAATGATATATAAAAAATAAATTTTACATTTCTATTTAAAAAAGTAGCTTTTTGCGTGAAATAATATAACAAATTCATGTTTTTTCGATGAAATTAATGAAAAAAATTATGATATCAATGTAATATGAATCAAATCGAATATAGGATCAAAAATGGAAGAAAATGATATATAAAAAATAAATTTTATATTTCTATTTAAAAAAGTAGCTTTTTGCGTGAAATAATATAACAAATTCATGTTTTTTCGATGAAATTAATGAAAAAAATTATGATATCAATGAAATATGAATCAAATCGAATATAGGATCAAAAATGGAAGAAAATGATATATAAAAAATAAATTTTATATTTCTATTTAAAAAAGTAGGATTTTGCCTGAATTAATATGAGAAATTCTGTTTTTTTCTATGAAATCAATGAAAAAAATTATGATATCAATGAAATATGAATCAAATCGAATATAGGATCAAAAATGGAAGAAAATGATATATAAAAAATAAATTTTATATTTCTATTTAAAAAAGTAGGATTTTGCCTGAATTAATATGAGACATTCTGTTTTTTTCTATGAAATCAATGAAAAAAATTATGATATCAATGAAATATGAATCAAATCGAATATAGGATCAAAAATGGAAGAAAATGATATATAAATAATAAATTTTATATTTCTATTTAAAAAAGTAGCTTTTTGCGTGAAATAATATAACAAATTCATGTTTTTACGATGAAATTAATGAAAAAAATTATGATATCAATGAAATATGAATCAAATCGAATATAGGATCAAAAATGGAAGAAAATGATATATAAAAAATAAATTTTATATTTCTATTTAAAAAAGTAGGATTTTGCCTGAATTAATATGAGAAATTCTGTTTTTTTCTATGAAATCAATGAAAAAAATTATGATATCAATGAAATATGAATAAAATCGAATATAGGATCAAAAATGGAAGAAAATGATATATAAAAAATAAATTTTATATTTCTATTAAAAAAAGTAGCTTTTTGCGTGAAATAATATAACAAATTCATGTTTTTTCGATGAAATTAATGAAAAAAATTATGATATCAATGAAATATGAATCAAATCGAATATAGGATCAAAAATGGAAGAAAATGATATATAAAAAATAAATTTTATATTTCTATTTAAAAAAGTAGCTTTTTGCGTGAAATAATATAACAAATTCATGTTTTTTCTATGAAATCAATGAAAAAAATTATGATATCAATGAAATATGAATCAAATCGAATATAGGATCAAAAATGGAAGAAAATGATATATAAAAAATAAATTTTATATTTCTATTTAAAAAAGTAGGATTTTGCCTGAATTAATTTGAGAAATTCTGTTTTTTTCTATGAAATCAATGAATAAAATTATGATATCAATGAAATATGAATCAAATCGAATATAGGATCTAAAATGGAAGAAAATGATATATAAAAAATAAATTTTATATTTCTATTTAAAAAAGTAGGATTTTGCCTGAATTAATTTGAGAAATTCTGTTTTTTTCTATGAAATCAATGAATAAAATTATGATATCAATGAAATATGAATCAAATCGAATATAGGATCTAAAATGGAAGAAAATGATATATAAAAAATAAATTTTATATTTCTATTTAAAAAAGTAGGATTTTGCCTGAATTAATATGAGAAATTCTGTTTTTTTCTATGAAATCAATTTAAAAAATTATGATATCGGTAAAATATGAATTAATTCGTTATTAGGACCAGAAATGGAAGAGAATGATATATAAAAAATAAATTTTACATTTCTATTTAAAAAGGTAGCTTTTTGCGTGAAATAATATAACAAATTCATGTTTTTTCGATGAAATTAATGAAAAAAATTATGATATCAATGTAATATGAATCAAATCGAATATAGGATCAAAAATGGAAGAAAATGATATATAAAAAATAAATTTTATATTTCTATTTAAAAAAGTAGCTTTTTGCGTGAAATAATATAACAAATTCATGTTTTTTCGATGAAATTAATGAAAAAAATTATGATATCAATGAAATATGAATCAAATCGAATATAGGATCAAAAATGGAAGAAAATGATATATAATAAATTAATTTTACATTTCTATTTAAAAAAGTAGGATTTTGCGTGAAATAATATAACAAATTCATGTTTTTTCGATGAAATTAATGAAAAAAATTATGATATCAATGAAATATGAATCAAATCGAATATAGGATCAAAAATGGAAGAAAATGATATATAAATAATAAATTTTATATTTCTATTTAAAAAAGTAGCTTTTTGCGTGAAATAATATAACAAATTCATGTTTTTTCGATGAAATTAATGAAAAAAATTATGATATCAATGAAATATGAATCAAATCGAATATAGGATCAAAAATGGAAGAAAATGATATATAAAAAATAAATTTTATATTTCTATTTAAAAAAGTAGGATTTTGCCTGAATTAATATGAGAAATTCTGTTTTTTTCTATGAAATCAATGAAAAAAATTATGATATCAATGAAATATGAATCAAATCGAATATAGGATCAAAAATGGAAGAAAATGATATATAAAAAATAAATTTTATATTTCTATTTAAAAAAGTAGGATTTTGCCTGAATTAATTTGAGAAATTCTGTTTTTTTCTATGAAATCAATGAAAAAAATTATGATATCAATGAAATATGAATCAAATCGAATATAGGATCAAAAATGGAAGAAAATGATATATAAAAAATAAATTTTATATTTCTATTTAAAAAAGTAGCTTTTTGCGTGAAATAATATAACAAATTCATGTTTTTTCGATGAAATTAATGAAAAAAATTATGATATCAATGAAATATGAATCAAATCAAATATAGGATCAAAAATGGAAGAAAATGATATATAAAAAATAAATTTTATATTTCTATTAAAAAAAGTAGCTTTTTGCGTGAAATAATATAACAAATTCATGTTTTTTCGATGAAATTAATGAAAAAAATTATGATATCAATGAAATATGAATCAAATCGAATATAGGATCAAAAATGGAAGAAAATGATATATAAAAAATAAATTTTATATTTCTATTTAAAAAAGTAGCTTTTTGCGTGAAATAATATAACAAATTCATGTTTTTTCGATGAAATTAATGAAAAAAATTATGATATCAATGAAATATGAATCAAATCGAATATAGGATCAAAAATGGAAGAAAATGATATATAAAAAATAAATTTTATATTTCTATTAAAAAAATAGCTTTTTGCGTGAAATAATATAACAAATTCATGTTTTTTCGATGAAATTAATGAAAAAAATTATGATATCAATGAAATATGAATCAAATCGAATATAGGATCAAAAATGGAAGAAAATGATATATAAAAAATAAATTTTATATTTCTATTTAAAAAAGTAGGATTTTGCCTCAATTAATATGAGAAATTCTGTTTTTTTCTATGAAATCAATGAAAAAAATTAAGATATCAATGAAATATGAATCAAATCGAATATAGGATCAAAAATGGAAGAAAATGATATATAAAAAATAAATTTTATATTTCTATTTAAAAAAGTAGGATTTTGCCTGAATTAATATGAGAAATTCTGTTTTTTTCTATGAAATCAATGAAAAAAATTATGATATCAATGAAATATGAATCAAATCGAATATAGGATCAAAAATGGAAGAAAATGATATATAAAAAATAAATTTTATATTTCTATTTAAAAAAGTAGCTTTTTGCGTGAAATAATATAACAAATTCATGTTTTTTCGATGAAATTAATGAAAAAAATTATGATATCAATGAAATATGAATCAAATCGAATATAGGATCAAAAATGGAAGAAAATGATATATAAAAAATAAATTTTATATTTCTATTTAAAAAAGTAGGATTTTGCCTGAATTAATTTGAGAAATTCTGTTTTTTTCTATGAAATCAATGAATAAAATTATGATATCAATGAAATATGAATCAAATCGAATATAGGATCAAAAATGGAAGAAAATGATATATAAAAAATAAATTTTACATTTCTAATTTAAAAAAGTAGCTTTTTGCGTGAAATAATATAACAAATTCATGTTTTTTCGATGAAATTAATGAAAAAAATTATGATATCAATGTAATATGAATCAAATCGAATATAGGATCAAAAATGGAAGAAAATGATATATAAAAAATAAATTTTATATTTCTATTTAAAAAAGTAGCTTTTTGCGTGAAATAATATAACAAATTCATGTTTTTTCGATGAAATTAATGAAAAAAATTATGATATCAATGAAATATGAATCAAATCGAATATAGGATCAAAAATGGAAGAAAATGATATATAAAAAATAAATTTTATATTTCTATTTAAAAAAGTAGGATTTTGCCTGAATTAATATGAGAAATTCTGTTTTTTTCTATGAAATCAATGAAAAAAATTATGATATCAATGAAATATGAATCAAATCGAATATAGGATCAAAAATGGAAGAAAATGATATATAAAAAATAAATTTTATATTTCTATTTAAAAAAGTAGCTTTTTGCGTGAAATAATATAACAAATTCATGTTTTTTCGATGAAATTAATGAAAAAAATTATGATATCAATGAAATATGAATCAAATCGAATATAGGATCAAAAATGGAAGAAAATGATATATAAAAAATAAATTTTATATTTCTATTTAAAAAAGTAGGATTTTGCCTGAATTAATATGAGAAATTCTGTTTTTTTCTATGAAATCAATGAAAAAAATTATGATATCAATGAAATATGAATCAAATCGAATATAGGATCAAAAATGGAAGAAAATGATATATAAATAATAAATTTTATATTTCTATTTAAAAAAGTAGCTTTTTGCGTGAAATAATATAACAAATTCATGTTTTTTCGATGAAATTAATGAAAAAAATTATGATATCAATGAAATATGAATCAAATCGAATATAGGATCAAAAATGGAAGAAAATGATATATAAAAAATAAATTTTATATTTCTATTTAAAAAAGTAGGATTTTGCCTGAATTAATATGAGAAATTCTGTTTTTTTCTATGAAATCAATTTAAAAAATTATGATATCGGTAAAATATGAATTAATTCGTGATTAGGACCAGAAATGGAAGAGAATGATATATAAAAAATAAATTTTACATTTCTATTTAAAAAAGTAGCTTTTTGCGTGAAATAATATAACAAATTCATGTTTTTTCGATGAAATTAATGAAAAAAATTATGATATCAATGTAATATGAATCAAATCGAATATAGGATCAAAAATGGAAGAAAATGATATATAAAAAATAAATTTTATATTTCTATTTAAAAAAGTAGGATTTTGCCTGAATTAATATGAGAAATTCTGTTTTTTTCTATGAAATCAATGAAAAAAATTATGATATCAATGAAATATGAATCAAATCGAATATAGGATCAAAAATGGAAGAAAATGATATATAAATAATAAATTTTATATTTCTATTTAAAAAAGTAGCTTTTTGCGTGAAATAATATAACAAATTCATGTTTTTTCGATGAAATTAATGAAAAAAATTATGATATCAATGAAATATGAATCAAATCGAATATAGGATCAAAAATGGAAGAAAATTTTTTTTTTTTTTTTTTTTTATTTAGCATCCATTTATTTTGTACATCTGCCCGAAGGCAATAATACATGGTTTACAATAAAGAGTAATAAATGGGCGAGGGGGGGAGGTAAAAGGAAATTATAGGGCAGGTTAAGGAGAGTGAGTCATTGGAACTGGGTAGGAAAATAGTCGAGGAGAGGAGGAAGGGAATGTCACTGAATTATTAGCCTGATGGCTAATCCCAGCTAGGGCACCATCGCGGGTCTATTTATTAATGTCTCTTGTCAAGTCCTGTGGTTTGAGTCTTTTGAGTCGTCTCAGTTGTCCTTGTGTGTCTAATAGTTGTCGGGCTTTGGGATTAGGGTGTTTAAGGAGTCTGTCTTTGTAGCGAAGGCTGTAATTTTTAATTTCCATTTGGACTGTATCCATTCCGAGGTCCCTATGAATCAGTCTGTTAGGGACATACCAAGGAGCACCGACTATCAGTCTAAGTGTTTTGTTTTGAAACCGCTGAATCAGGTCTCTGTTGGATTTGCTAGCGGTCCCCCACATCTGAATGCCATAGGTCCAAATGGGTTTAAGGATGATTTTGTAAATTAGAAGTTTATTGTCTATCGTCAGTTGAGATTTTTGTCGGAGCAGCCAGTATAATTTGTTAAGTTTAAGTCTCAGTTGTTTTTTTTTTGACTTGATGTGCATCTCCCACGTTAGGCGTCTGTCAAGGTGCATACCGAGGTACTTTACAGTACTTTTAGTCGGAATGGGTTTGTCTAAATTTACGCCGGGGCAGGTCTGTCTATTCAAAGTAAAAGTCAAGTGTGCAGATTTGTCTTCGTTAACTGCTATTCTCCATTTCTCAAGCCAAGGCCTTAATTGGTCCAGGCTTTCCTGGAGCATAGCAGAAGCCACGATTGGGTCTTTATGTGAAGCGAGCAAAGCGGTGTCGTCAGCAAAGGTCGCTGTGGTTATGTTCGGGTTGGTCGGCAAGTCAGCTGTAAAAAGTAAATACAAAATAGGTCCCAAAACACTACCCTGAGGTACTCCAGATCTAACAGGATAAACCTCACTAATGGCGTCATTCATCTTAACTCTAAAGCTTCTGCCATCGAGGTAAGAACGAATCAGCCTGTAATAAATTAGCGGGAGTATGTCATAAAGCTTCCGAAGTAGACCCTCGTGCCAAACTTTATCGAAAGCCTGAGATATATCAAGAAACACGGCTGAGCAGTAACGTTTGTTTTCAAGGTCTTTGTGAATAACATCAACAATTCGATGTACTTGCTCAATAGTGCCGTGCTTCTCTCTAAAGCCGAATTGGTGGATTGGGATTAAATCTATTAGAAAGGGACGGAGTCTAGAAAGAAAGACCCTCTCAAACAATTTAGAGATGGCAGAGAGAAGACTAATAGGCCTATACGAGTTTGACTCCTCAGGAGGTTTCCCAGGCTTGAGGATCATTTTCACCAGGGCTGTTTTCCACTGGGTTGGGAAATGACCCACTCTAAAGATGGAGTTAAATATGAGGGTCAGAAAGAGAATTGCCCTATCAGGCAAGTTCCTCAACATTTTACCTGAGATTAGATCATTTCCCGGGGCCTTTTTAGTTTTGATTGTCTGTCGTATAATGTCTTTTAATTCACACGTCTGTATTAGTTTGGGGAATGGCATTGAGTAATTGTGTGTTTTGTATTGGTGTGTTGCCTGAAAGTTATTGTCAGGTGGAGTGACCTTTGGTGGGAGAGGAGTAAAAACGTTAGAAAGGTGACTAGCGAATGTATTCGCCTTATCGATGTCACTCCTCGCCCATTCATTATTTTGTCTACGTAGTGGGGGGATTCTTTCAGTTGGTCTTTTAAGTTTCTTTGTCGCTTTCCAGAGAGAGTAGTCAGTTGAATGAGTAGGGGTGAGGTCTCTCAGATACTTTTGAATGCTTTGATTCCTTTCAGTTCTGAGTAGATTCCCAATTTGTTTAGATAGATTATTAATTGTCGTTTTAAGGTGTGGGGATCTGTTTGTCTGCCATTGTCGTCTCAGCCTATTTTTTTTAGTTATTAAGTCTTTAATGTGTTTTGGTGTGTCTTGGTTTAAGTCTTTAGGAGTAATTTTTGGTGTTGACAGACGTGCTGCCATTTGTATAGTATTGGTTATATGGTAGATTGCTTTGTCAATGTCAAGGCTATATGTCAGAGGTAAGTTTAGGTCCAGGCTTTGGTTTAGTATTTCTGCATATTTATTCCAGTCAGTTTTATGATTAGTCAAGTAGTGAGAGTTTGATTTGAGAGATGCACAGGTGTTTAATGTAAGTTGTACTGGGGAGTGGTCAGAGGAAAGATCAAGGCAGGATTCAATTAAGCATCCATCCCCGTTAACCCCTCTTGCCACAAAAAAGTCAATTAAATCTGGGATTTTGTTACTGTCAGAGGGCCAATACGTAGGTCTTCCAGTTGAGATAGTAATTAGGTTGTGTTTGTTAATAGTCTTAGCGAGATCTCGACCTCTAGGAGTAATAAGTCGAGATCCCCAGTCAGTATGTTTTGCATTGTAGTCACCTCCAGCAAGGAACCTCGACCCCAGGGTCTGGAAAAAATCCCAAAAATCCCCAGACGAAATTCGGTGCTTGGGAGGGCAGTAAGTAGATGCAATTGTAATAGGTCCGTTTTTGTCTTGAATTGTTAAAGAGGTTGCTTGTAGATAGTCTTTGTAAAAAGGAGGGTTTTCGTAATGGGATATTTTGTCTTTGATTATAATGGCTGTTCCTCCGTGTGATGTACCGTCTGGGTGATTGGTAAAGTATAGGTTGTAATGGGGAATTTTTAAGTAGCTTCGAGGGTTGAAATGAGTCTCAGCAATTAGCATAATGTCAATGTCTTTGTCTATCAGGTAGTGTTTGAGTTCACAAGAATGCCTCAATAGGCCGTTAGCATTCCATAATGAAATTTTAAGCAATCGATCCATTGGGCATTCTCGCAATGAGGGTAGTCAAAAGGTTGAGTATAGTGTCCATGCGATCCATGAGTTTAACCAACATGCTTTCCAGAATAGGTGTTTGTGTTTGTGTCGGGAGAGATTTGGAGTTGTCGTTGTTATTAGATTTTAGTATGTCAGAGTAGCGAATGTTTGGTTGTGACATGGAGTTAAGTGTTTGTCGTTTATCATGAGTTGAACTAGTTGGTAGTGGAGGGGGTACAGTCTGTAGTTGTTTAGGTCTAAGAGAGGGATATTTGTTTTGTCGTAATTCGACATAATGTTTGCAGCCCTTAAAGTTGGCTGGATGGTCACCGCCACAGAGTACACATTGGGGTGGAGAAGTCTTGTCTTTTTGGCAGTCAGATGTAAGATGGTCTTTAGTACATTTGACGCAGCGTGGTCTCAGCTTACAGTATGCCCTGGTATGCCCATAATGCTGACATCTCGTACATTGAGGGATATCTCTACGAGCACGCGGTGCCTCAATTACAACCCTGCTATGACAGAGGTATTGAGTAGTATAGATGTCTTTATTGTTGGGTGCTGGTTTTAGGTCTAAGAAGAATATAGGTAGGGGTTCCTTTGTCGTTTTTTTTCTTATATTAAAGATATTGGCCACTGAGTGACAAAGGTCTTCAATTTCTTTTTTAATGTCAACAAGGTCAGTCGAGTGATGTAGTTGTTTGATAACAGCTCTAAAATTTCTTTCAGATTT
Source organism: Labia minor (assembly GCA_963082975.1). NCBI lineage: Eukaryota > Metazoa > Arthropoda > Insecta > Dermaptera > Spongiphoridae > Labia > Labia minor. The sequence goes on from OY720347.1 coordinate 69,526,090, forward strand.
GGGTTGAAAGGTATAATATTCAATTTTGCTGTTATCTAACATTTTAATTATGGAGGTGTAGTCTAGTGGTTTTTTAGGATTGATTTTAACTTCGTCTTTTTTTATTAGTTTACAAACGAACCCGTCTCGGGCTACCCTGCCAAGACACGCCAACATGTCATTATAATTAGTGACATTAGGAATAAAAATAGGGGGGGGTTTGTTTGGTATAGTTTCTTTAGAAGAGTTAGGTTGGTTGTCAGTTAGTTCTGAGAGTGATTGAAATTTATTAGTGTGTGTAGGTATAGTGTAATCATCCAAAGTCTTTTGTTTAACACATCGAGTTTCTGGGCTGTCACGTAGTCTTTTATTGTGATTTACCAGTTGCCAGTTGTTTTTATGGTTGTCTATAGGAGTGGAGACGTCTGAATGTGAAGATGTTGAAGGTCCGGCGTTGTCGTTTTCAAGCGTGATTTTTTCAAAAGATACATTGCAGGGGTTGGGCTGGTCCTTGTGAAAAAGTTGGTGTTCTACTGCGCATTTTGCGTGGAAGCCCTTACAACATGTCTTGCATTTATATTTCTCACCACGAATGTGGAGTTTGCAATAGTGACATATTGCCATTTCTGGCGTTGTTATTATTATTATTTATTTATTTTTTTTTTTTTTTTAAAAAGGTATTTAGTACTTGGGGCATGGATGAGAGAGAACTGGGGTGGGAAGGGGAGGGGGGGGGGGGGTAGACTTCACACACTCGCGGCCTAAACGGTGTGGCTGACTGGGAAAAAAGAGGCCTTGGAAAGAGGGTATAAAATATATGTATGTTTATATATTAGTAGATATTTAATTTATAAAGGTATTATTTAAATAAAAAAAAAATGGAAGAAAATGATATATAAAAAATAAATTTTATATTTCTATTTAAAAAAGTAGGATTTTGCCTGAATTAATATGAGAAATTCTGTTTTTTTCTATGAAATCAATGAAAAAAATTATGATATCAATGAAATATGAATCAAATCGAATATAGGATCAAAAATGGAAGAAAATGATATATAAATAATAAATTTTATATTTCTATTTAAAAAAGTAGCTTTTTGCGTGAAATAATATAACAAATTCATGTTTTTTCGATGAAATTAATGAAAAAAATTATGATATCAATGAAATATGAATCAAATCGAATATAGGATCAAAAATGGAAGAAAATGATATATAAAAAATAAATTTTATATTTCTATTTAAAAAAGTAGGATTTTGCCTGAATTAATTTGAGAAATTCTGTTTTTTTCTATGAAATCAATGAAAAAAATTATGATATCAATGAAATATGAATCAAATCGAATATAGGATCAAAAATGGAAGAAAATGATATATAAAAAATAAATTTTATATTTCTATTTAAAAAAGTAGGATTTTGCCTGAATTAATATGAGAAATTCTGTTTTTTTCTATGAAATCAATGAAAAAAATTATGATATCAATGAAATATGAATCAAATCGAATATAGGATCAAAAATGGAAGAAAATGATATATAAAAAATAAATTTTATATTTCTATTTAAAAAAGTAGGATTTTGCCTGAATTAATTTGAGAAATTCTGTTTTTTTCTATGAAATCAATGAAAAAAATTATGATATCAATGAAATATGAATCAAATCGAATATAGGATCAAAAATGGAAGAAAATGATATATAAAAAATAAATTTTATATTTCTATTTAAAAAAGTAGCTTTTTGCGTGAAATAATATAACAAATTCATGTTTTTTCGATGAAATTAATGAAAAAAATTATGATATCAATGAAATATGAATCAAATCGAATATAGGATCAAAAATGGAAGAAAATGATATATAAAAAATAAATTTTATATTTCTATTAAAAAAAGTAGCTTTTTGCGTGAAATAATATAACAAATTCATGTTTTTTCGATGAAATTAATGAAAAAAATTATGATATCAATGAAATATGAATCAAATCGAATATAGGATCAAAAATGGAAGAAAATGATATATAAAAAATAAATTTTATATTTCTATTTAAAAAAGTAGCTTTTTGCGTGAAATAATATAACAAATTCATGTTTTTTCGATGAAATTAATGAAAAAAATTATGATATCAATGAAATATGAATCAAATCGAATATAGGATCAAAAATGGAAGAAAATGATATATAAAAAATAAATTTTATATTTCTATTTAAAAAAGTAGGATTTTGCCTGAATTAATTTGAGAAATTCTGTTTTTTTCTATGAAATCAATGAATAAAATTATGATATCAATGAAATATGAATCAAATCGAATATAGGATCTAAAATGGAAGAAAATGATATATAAAAAATAAATTTTATATTTCTATTTAAAAAAGTAGGATTTTGCCTGAATTAATATGAGAAATTCTGTTTTTTTCTATGAAATCAATGAAAAAAATTATGATATCAATGAAATATGAATCAAATCGAATATAGGATCAAAAATGGAAGAAAATGATATATAAAAAATAAATTTTATATTTCTATTTAAAAAAGTAGCTTTTTGCGTGAAATAATATAACAAATTCATGTTTTTTCGATGAAATTAATGAAAAAAATTATGATATCAATGAAATATGAATCAAATCGAATATAGGATCAAAAATGGAAGAAAATGATATATAAAAAATAAATTTTATATTTCTATTTAAAAAAGTAGGATTTTGCCTGAATTAATTTGAGAAATTCTGTTTTTTTCTATGAAATCAATGAATAAAATTATGATATCAATGAAATATGAATCAAATCGAATATAGGATCAAAAATGGAAGAAAATGATATATAAAAAATAAATTTTACATTTCTAATTTAAAAAAGTAGCTTTTTGCGTGAAATAATATAACAAATTCATGTTTTTTCGATGAAATTAATGAAAAAAATTATGATATCAATGTAATATGAATCAAATCGAATATAGGATCAAAAATGGAAGAAAATGATATATAAAAAATAAATTTTATATTTCTATTTAAAAAAGTAGCTTTTTGCGTGAAATAATATAACAAATTCATGTTTTTTCGATGAAATTAATGAAAAAAATTATGATATCAATGAAATATGGATCAAATCGAATATAGGATCAAAAATGGAAGAAAATGATATATAAAAAATAAATTTTATATTTCTATTTAAAAAAGTAGGATTTTGCCTGAATTAATATGAGAAATTCTGTTTTTTTCTATGAAATCAATGAAAAAAATTATGATATCAATGAAATATGAATCAAATCGAATATAGGATCAAAAATGGAAGAAAATGATATATAAAAAATAAATTTTATATTTCTATTTAAAAAAGTAGCTTTTTGCGTGAAATAATATAACAAATTCATGTTTTTTCGATGAAATTAATGAAAAAAATTATGATATCAATGAAATATGAATCAAATCGAATATAGGATCAAAAATGGAAGAAAATGATATATAAAAAATAAATTTTATATTTCTATTTAAAAAAGTAGGATTTTGCCTGAATTAATATGAGAAATTCTGTTTTTTTCTATGAAATCAATGAAAAAAATTATGATATCAATGAAATATGAATCAAATCGAATATAGGATCAAAAATGGAAGAAAATGATATATAAATAATAAATTTTATATTTCTATTTAAAAAAGTAGCTTTTTGCGTGAAATAATATAACAAATTCATGTTTTTTCGATGAAATTAATGAAAAAAATTATGATATCAATGAAATATGAATCAAATCGAATATAGGATCAAAAATGGAAGAAAATGATATATAAAAAATAAATTTTATATTTCTATTTAAAAAAGTAGGATTTTGCCTGAATTAATATGAGAAATTCTGTTTTTTTCTATGAAATCAATTTAAAAAATTATGATATCGGTAAAATATGAATTAATTCGTGATTAGGACCAGAAATGGAAGAGAATGATATATAAAAAATAAATTTTACATTTCTAATTTAAAAAAGTAGCTTTTTGCGTGAAATAATATAACAAATTCATGTTTTTTCGATGAAATTAATGAAAAAAATTATGATATCAATGTAATATGAATCAAATCGAATATAGGATCAAAAATGGAAGAAAATGATATATAAAAAATAAATTTTATATTTCTATTTAAAAAAGTAGCTTTTTGCGTGAAATAATATAACAAATTCATGTTTTTTCGATGAAATTAATGAAAAAAATTATGATATCAATGAAATATGGATCAAATCGAATATAGGATCAAAAATGGAAGAAAATGATATATAAAAAATAAATTTTATATTTCTATTTAAAAAAGTAGGATTTTGCCTGAATTAATATGAGAAATTCTGTTTTTTTCTATGAAATCAATGAAAAAAATTATGATATCAATGAAATATGAATCAAATCGAATATAGGATCAAAAATGGAAGAAAATGATATATAAAAAATAAATTTTATATTTCTATTTAAAAAAGTAGCTTTTTGCGTGAAATAATATAACAAATTCATGTTTTTTCGATGAAATTAATGAAAAAAATTATGATATCAATGAAATATGAATCAAATCGAATATAGGATCAAAAATGGAAGAAAATGATATATAAAAAATAAATTTTATATTTCTATTTAAAAAAGTAGGATTTTGCCTGAATTAATATGAGAAATTCTGTTTTTTTCTATGAAATCAATGAAAAAAATTATGATATCAATGAAATATGAATCAAATCGAATATAGGATCAAAAATGGAAGAAAATGATATATAAATAATAAATTTTATATTTCTATTTAAAAAAGTAGCTTTTTGCGTGAAATAATATAACAAATTCATGTTTTTTCGATGAAATTAATGAAAAAAATTATGATATCAATGAAATATGAATCAAATCGAATATAGGATCAAAAATGGAAGAAAATGATATATAAAAAATAAATTTTATATTTCTATTTAAAAAAGTAGGATTTTGCCTGAATTAATATGAGAAATTCTGTTTTTTTCTATGAAATCAATTTAAAAAATTATGATATCGGTAAAATATGAATTAATTCGTGATTAGGACCAGAAATGGAAGAGAATGATATATAAAAAATAAATTTTACATTTCTATTTAAAAAAGTAGCTTTTTGCGTGAAATAATATAACAAATTCATGTTTTTTCGATGAAATTAATGAAAAAAATTATGATATCAATGTAATATGAATCAAATCGAATATAGGATCAAAAATGGAAGAAAATGATATATAAAAAATAAATTTTATATTTCTATTTAAAAAAGTAGGATTTTGCCTGAATTAATATGAGAAATTCTGTTTTTTTCTATGAAATCAATGAAAAAAATTATGATATCAATGAAATATGAATCAAATCGAATATAGGATCAAAAATGGAAGAAAATGATATATAAATAATAAATTTTATATTTCTATTTAAAAAAGTAGCTTTTTGCGTGAAATAATATAACAAATTCATGTTTTTTCGATGAAATTAATGAAAAAAATTATGATATCAATGAAATATGAATCAAATCGAATATAGGATCAAAAATGGAAGAAAATGATATATAAAAAATAAATTTTATATTTCTATTTAAAAAAGTAGGATTTTGCCTGAATTAATATGAGAAATTCTGTTTTTTTCTATGAAATCAATGAAAAAAATTATGATATCAATGAAATATGAATCAAATCGAATATAGGATCAAAAATGGAAGAAAATGATATATAAATAATAAATTTTATATTTCTATTTAAAAAAGTAGCTTTTTGCGTGAAATAATATAACAAATTCATGTTTTTTCGATGAAATTAATGAAAAAAATTATGATATCAATGAAATATGAATCAAATCGAATATAGGATCAAAAATGGAAGAAAATGATATATAAAAAATAAATTTTATATTTCTATTTAAAAAAGTAGGATTTTGCCTGAATTAATTTGAGAAATTCTGTTTTTTTCTATGAAATCAATGAAAAAAATTATGATATCAATGAAATATGAATCAAATCGAATATAGGATCAAAAATGGAAGAAAATGATATATAAAAAATAAATTTTATATTTCTATTTAAAAAAGTAGGATTTTGCCTGAATTAATATGAGAAATTCTGTTTTTTTCTATGAAATCAATGAAAAAAATTATGATATCAATGAAATATGAATCAAATCGAATATAGGATCAAAAATGGAAGAAAATGATATATAAAAAATAAATTTTATATTTCTATTTAAAAAAGTAGGATTTTGCCTGAATTAATTTGAGAAATTCTGTTTTTTTCTATGAAATCAATGAAAAAAATTATGATATCAATGAAATATGAATCAAATCGAATATAGGATCAAAAATGGAAGAAAATGATATATAAAAAATAAATTTTATATTTCTATTTAAAAAAGTAGCTTTTTGCGTGAAATAATATAACAAATTCATGTTTTTTCGATGAAATTAATGAAAAAAATTATGATATCAATGAAATATGAATCAAATCGAATATAGGATCAAAAATGGAAGAAAATGATATATAAAAAATAAATTTTATATTTCTATTTAAAAAAGTAGGATTTTGCCTGAATTAATATGAGAAATTCTGTTTTTTTCTATGAAATCAATTTAAAAAATTATGATATCGGTAAAATATGAATTAATTCGTGATTAGGACCAGAAATGGAAGAGAATGATATATAAAAAATAAATTTTACATTTCTAATTTAAAAAAGTAGCTTTTTGCGTGAAATAATATAACAAATTCATGTTTTTTCGATGAAATTAATGAAAAAAATTATGATATCAATGTAATATGAATCAAATCGAATATAGGATCAAAAATGGAAGAAAATGATATATAAAAAATAAATTTTATATTTCTATTTAAAAAAGTAGCTTTTTGCGTGAAATAATATAACAAATTCATGTTTTTTCGATGAAATTAATGAAAAAAATTATGATATCAATGAAATATGGATCAAATCGAATATAGGATCAAAAATGGAAGAAAATGATATATAAAAAATAAATTTTATATTTCTATTTAAAAAAGTAGGATTTTGCCTGAATTAATATGAGAAATTCTGTTTTTTTCTATGAAATCAATGAAAAAAATTATGATATCAATGAAATATGAATCAAATCGAATATAGGATCAAAAATGGAAGAAAATGATATATAAAAAATAAATTTTATATTTCTATTTAAAAAAGTAGCTTTTTGCGTGAAATAATATAACAAATTCATGTTTTTTCGATGAAATTAATGAAAAAAATTATGATATCAATGAAATATGAATCAAATCGAATATAGGATCAAAAATGGAAGAAAATGATATATAAAAAATAAATTTTATATTTCTATTTAAAAAAGTAGGATTTTGCCTGAATTAATATGAGAAATTCTGTTTTTTTCTATGAAATCAATGAAAAAAATTATGATATCAATGAAATATGAATCAAATCGAATATAGGATCAAAAATGGAAGAAAATGATATATAAATAATAAATTTTATATTTCTATTTAAAAAAGTAGCTTTTTGCGTGAAATAATATAACAAATTCATGTTTTTTCGATGAAATTAATGAAAAAAATTATGATATCAATGAAATATGAATCAAATCGAATATAGGATCAAAAATGGAAGAAAATGATATATAAAAAATAAATTTTATATTTCTATTTAAAAAAGTAGGATTTTGCCTGAATTAATATGAGAAATTCTGTTTTTTTCTATGAAATCAATTTAAAAAATTATGATATCGGTAAAATATGAATTAATTCGTGATTAGGACCAGAAATGGAAGAGAATGATATATAAAAAATAAATTTTACATTTCTATTTAAAAAAGTAGCTTTTTGCGTGAAATAATATAACAAATTCATGTTTTTTCGATGAAATTAATGAAAAAAATTATGATATCAATGTAATATGAATCAAATCGAATATAGGATCAAAAATGGAAGAAAATGATATATAAAAAATAAATTTTATATTTCTATTTAAAAAAGTAGGATTTTGCCTGAATTAATATGAGAAATTCTGTTTTTTTCTATGAAATCAATGAAAAAAATTATGATATCAATGAAATATGAATCAAATCGAATATAGGATCAAAAATGGAAGAAAATGATATATAAATAATAAATTTTATATTTCTATTTAAAAAAGTAGCTTTTTGCGTGAAATAATATAACAAATTCATGTTTTTTCGATGAAATTAATGAAAAAAATTATGATATCAATGAAATATGAATCAAATCGAATATAGGATCAAAAATGGAAGAAAATGATATATAAAAAATAAATTTTATATTTCTATTTAAAAAAGTAGGATTTTGCCTGAATTAATATGAGAAATTCTGTTTTTTTCTATGAAATCAATGAAAAAAATTATGATATCAATGAAATATGAATCAAATCGAATATAGGATCAAAAATGGAAGAAAATGATATATAAATAATAAATTTTATATTTCTATTTAAAAAAGTAGCTTTTTGCGTGAAATAATATAACAAATTCATGTTTTTTCGATGAAATTAATGAAAAAAATTATGATATCAATGAAATATGAATCAAATCGAATATAGGATCAAAAATGGAAGAAAATGATATATAAAAAATAAATTTTATATTTCTATTTAAAAAAGTAGGATTTTGCCTGAATTAATTTGAGAAATTCTGTTTTTTTCTATGAAATCAATGAAAAAAATTATGATATCAATGAAATATGAATCAAATCGAATATAGGATCAAAAATGGAAGAAAATGATATATAAAAAATAAATTTTATATTTCTATTTAAAAAAGTAGGATTTTGCCTGAATTAATATGAGAAATTCTGTTTTTTTCTATGAAATCAATGAAAAAAATTATGATATCAATGAAATATGAATCAAATCGAATATAGGATCAAAAATGGAAGAAAATGATATATAAAAAATAAATTTTATATTTCTATTTAAAAAAGTAGGATTTTGCCTGAATTAATTTGAGAAATTCTGTTTTTTTCTATGAAATCAATGAAAAAAATTATGATATCAATGAAATATGAATCAAATCGAATATAGGATCAAAAATGGAAGAAAATGATATATAAAAAATAAATTTTATATTTCTATTTAAAAAAGTAGCTTTTTGCGTGAAATAATATAACAAATTCATGTTTTTTCGATGAAATTAATGAAAAAAATTATGATATCAATGAAATATGAATCAAATCGAATATAGGATCAAAAATGGAAGAAAATGATATATAAAAAATAAATTTTATATTTCTATTAAAAAAAGTAGCTTTTTGCGTGAAATAATATAACAAATTCATGTTTTTTCGATGAAATTAATGAAAAAAATTATGATATCAATGAAATATGAATCAAATCGAATATAGGATCAAAAATGGAAGAAAATGATATATAAAAAATAAATTTTATATTTCTATTTAAAAAAGTAGCTTTTTGCGTGAAATAATATAACAAATTCATGTTTTTTCGATGAAATTAATGAAAAAAATTATGATATCAATGAAATATGAATCAAATCGAATATAGGATCAAAAATGGAAGAAAATGATATATAAAAAATAAATTTTATATTTCTATTTAAAAAAGTAGGATTTTGCCTGAATTAATTTGAGAAATTCTGTTTTTTTCTATGAAATCAATGAATAAAATTATGATATCAATGAAATATGAATCAAATCGAATATAGGATCTAAAATGGAAGAAAATGATATATAAAAAATAAATTTTATATTTCTATTTAAAAAAGTAGGATTTTGCCTGAATTAAAATGAGAAATTCTGTTTTTTTCTATGAAATCAATTTAAAAAATTATGATATCGGTAAAATATGAATTAATTCGTGATTAGGACCAGAAATGGAAGAGAATGATATATAAAAAATAAATTTTACATTTCTAATTTAAAAAAGTAGCTTTTTGCGTGAAATAATATAACAAATTCATGTTTTTTCGATGAAATTAATGAAAAAAATTATGATATCAATGTAATATGAATCAAATCGAATATAGGATCAAAAATGGAAGAAAATGATATATAAAAAATAAATTTTATATTTCTATTTAAAAAAGTAGCTTTTTGCGTGAAATAATATAACAAATTCATGTTTTTTCGATGAAATTAATGAAAAAAATTATGATATCAATGAAATATGAATCAAATCGAATATAGGATCAAAAATGGAAGAAAATGATATATAAAAAATAAATTTTATATTTCTATTTAAAAAAGTAGGATTTTGCCTGAATTAATATGAGAAATTCTGTTTTTTTCTATGAAATCAATGAAAAAAATTATGATATCAATGAAATATGAATCAAATCGAATATAGGATCAAAAATGGAAGAAAATGATATATAAAAAATAAATTTTATATTTCTATTTAAAAAAGTAGGATTTTGCCTGAATTAATTTGAGAAATTCTGTTTTTTTCTATGAAATCAATGAAAAAAATTATGATATCAATGAAATATGAATCAAATCGAATATAGGATCAAAAATGGAAGAAAATGATATATAAAAAATAAATTTTATATTTCTATTTAAAAAAGTAGCTTTTTGCGTGAAATAATATAACAAATTCATGTTTTTTCGATGAAATTAATGAAAAAAATTATGATATCAATGAAATATGAATCAAATCGAATATAGGATCAAAAATGGAAGAAAATGATATATAAAAAATAAATTTTATATTTCTATTTAAAAAAGTAGGATTTTGCCTGAATTAATATGAGAAATTCTGTTTTTTCTATGAAATCAATTTAAAAAATTATGATATCGGTAAAATATGAATTAATTCGTGATTAGGACCAGAAATGGAAGAGAATGATATATAAAAAATAAATTTTACATTTCTATTTAAAAAAGTAGCTTTTTGCGTGAAATAATATAACAAATTCATGTTTTTTCGATGAAATTAATGAAAAAAATTATGATATCAATGTAATATGAATCAAATCGAATATAGGATCAAAAATGGAAGAAAATGTTATATAAAAAATAAATTTTATATTTCTATTTAAAAAAGTAGGATTTTGCCTGAATTAATATGAGAAATTCTGTTTTTTTCTATGAAATCAATGAAAAAAATTATGATATCAATGAAATATGAATCAAATCGAATATAAGATCAAAAATGGAAGAAAATGATATATAAATAATAAATTTTATATTTCTATTTAAAAAAGTAGCTTTTTGCGTGAAATAATATAACAAATTCATGTTTTTTCGATGAAATTAATGAAAAAAATTATGATATCAATGAAATATGAATCAAATCGAATATAGGATCAAAAATGGAAGAAAATGATATATAAAAAATAAATTTTATATTTCTATTTAAAAAAGTAGGATTTTGCCTGAATTAATTTGAGAAATTCTGTTTTTTTCTATGAAATCAATGAAAAAAATTATGATATCAATGAAATATGAATCAAATCGAATATAGGATCAAAAATGGAAGAAAATGATATATAAAAAATAAATTTTATATTTCTATTTAAAAAAGTAGCTTTTTGCGTGAAATAATATAACAAATTCATGTTTTTTCGATGAAATTAATGAAAAAAATTATGATATCAATGAAATATGAATCAAATCGAATATAGGATCAAAAATGGAAGAAAATGATATATAAAAAATAAATTTTATATTTCTATTTAAAAAAGTAGGATTTTGCCTGAATTAATATGAGAAATTCTGTTTTTTTCTATGAAATCAATTTAAAAAATTATGATATCGGTAAAATATGAATTAATTCGTGATTAGGACCAGAAATGGAAGAGAATGATATATAAAAAATAAATTTTACATTTCTATTTAAAAAAGTAGCTTTTTGCGTGAAATAATATAACAAATTCATGTTTTTTCGATGAAATTAATGAAAAAAATTATGATATCAATGAAATATGAATCAAATCGAATATAGGATCAAAAATGGAAGAAAATGATATATAAATAATAAATTTTATATTTCTATTTAAAAAAGTAGCTTTTTGCGTGAAATAATATAACAAATTCATGTTTTTTCGATGAAATTAATGAAAAAAATTATGATATCAATGAAATATGAATCAAATCGAATATAGGATCAAAAATGGAAGAAAATGATATATAAAAAATAAATTTTATATTTCTATTTAAAAAAGTAGGATTTTGCCTGAATTAATTTGAGAAATTCTGTTTTTTTCTATGAAATCAATGAAAAAAATTATGATATCAATGAAATATGAATCAAATCGAATATAGGATCAAAAATGGAAGAAAATGATATATAAAAAATAAATTTTATATTTCTATTTAAAAAAGTAGGATTTTGCCTGAATTAATTTGAGAAATTCTGTTTTTTTCTATGAAATCAATGAAAAAAATTATGATATCAATGAAATATGAATCAAATCGAATATAGGATCAAAAATGGAAGAAAATGATATATAAAAAATAAATTTTATATTTCTATTTAAAAAAGTAGCTTTTTGCGTGAAATAATATAACAAATTCATGTTTTTTCGATGAAATTAATGAAAAAAATTATGATATCAATGAAATATGAATCAAATCGAATATAGGATCAAAAATGGAAGAAAATGATATATAAAAAATAAATTTTATATTTCTATTTAAAAAAGTAGCTTTTTGCGTGAAATAATATAACAAATTCATGTTTTTTCTATGAAATCAATGAAAAAAATTATGATATCAATGAAATATGAATCAAATCGAATATAGGATCAAAAATGGAAGAAAATGATATATAAAAAATAAATTTTATATTTCTATTTAAAAAAGTAGGATTTTGCCTGAATTAATTTGAGAAATTCTGTTTTTTTCTATGAAATCAATGAAAAAAATTATGATATCAATGAAATATGAATCAAATCGAATATAGGATCAAAAATGGAAGAAAATGATATATAAAAAATAAATTTTATATTTCTATTTAAAAAAGTAGCTTTTTGCGTGAAATAATATAACAAATTCATGTTTTTTCGATGAAATTAATGAAAAAAATTATGATATCAATGAAATATGAATCAAATCGAATATAGGATCAAAAATGGAAGAAAATGATATATAAAAAATAAATTTTATATTTCTATTTAAAAAAGTAGGATTTTGCCTGAATTAATATGAGAAATTCTGTTTTTTTCTATGAAATCAATTTAAAAAATTATGATATCGGTAAAATATGAATTAATTCGTGATTAGGACCAGAAATGGAAGAGAATGATATATAAAAAATAAATTTTACATTTCTATTTAAAAAAGTAGCTTTTTGCGTGAAATAATATAACAAATTCATGTTTTTTCGATGAAATTAATGAAAAAAATTATGATATCAATGAAATATGAATCAAATCGAATATAGGATCAAAAATGGAAGAAAATGATATATAAATAATAAATTTTATATTTCTATTTAAAAAAGTAGCTTTTTGCGTGAAATAATATAACAAATTCATGTTTTTTCGATGAAATTAATGAAAAAAATTATGATATCAATGAAATATGAATCAAATCGAATATAGGATCAAAAATGGAAGAAAATGATATATAAAAAATAAATTTTATATTTCTATTTAAAAAAGTAGGATTTTGCCTGAATTAATTTGAGAAATTCTGTTTTTTTCTATGAAATCAATGAAAAAAATTATGATATCAATGAAATATGAATCAAATCGAATATAGGATCAAAAATGGAAGAAAATGATATATAAAAAATAAATTTTATATTTCTATTTAAAAAAGTAGGATTTTGCCTGAATTAATTTGAGAAATTCTGTTTTTTTCTATGAAATCAATGAAAAAAATTATGATATCAATGAAATATGAATCAAATCGAATATAGGATCAAAAATGGAAGAAAATGATATATAAAAAATAAATTTTATATTTCTATTTAAAAAAGTAGCTTTTTGCGTGAAATAATATAACAAATTCATGTTTTTTCGATGAAATTAATGAAAAAAATTATGATATCAATGAAATATGAATCAAATCGAATATAGGATCAAAAATGGAAGAAAATGATATATAAAAAATAAATTTTATATTTCTATTTAAAAAAGTAGCTTTTTGCGTGAAATAATATAACAAATTCATGTTTTTTCGATGAAATTAATGAAAAAAATTATGATATCAATGAAATATGAATCAAATCGAATATAGGATCAAAAATGGAAGAAAATGATATATAAAAAATAAATTTTACATTTCTATTTAAAAAAGTAGCTTTTTGCGTGAAATAATATAACAAATTCATGTTTTTTCGATGAAATTAATGAAAAAAATTATGATATCAATGTAATATGAATCAAATCGAATATAGGATCAAAAATGGAAGAAAATGTTATATAAAAAATAAATTTTATATTTCTATTTAAAAAAGTAGGATTTTGCCTGAATTAATATGAGAAATTCTGTTTTTTTCTATGAAATCAATGAAAAAAATTATGATATCAATGAAATATGAATCAAATCGAATATAGGATCAAAAATGGAAGAAAATGATATATAAATAATAAATTTTATATTTCTATTTAAAAAAGTAGCTTTTTGCGTGAAATAATATAACAAATTCATGTTTTTTCGATGAAATTAATGAAAAAAATTATGATATCAATGAAATATGAATCAAATCGAATATAGGATCAAAAATGGAAGAAAATGATATATAAAAAATAAATTTTATATTTCTATTTAAAAAAGTAGGATTTTGCCTGAATTAATTTGAGAAATTCTGTTTTTTTCTATGAAATCAATGAAAAAAATTATGATATCAATGAAATATGAATCAAATCGAATATAGGATCAAAAATGGAAGAAAATGATATATAAAAAATAAATTTTATATTTCTATTTAAAAAAGTAGCTTTTTGCGTGAAATAATATAACAAATTCATGTTTTTTCGATGAAATTAATGAAAAAAATTATGATATCAATGAAATATGAATCAAATCGAATATAGGATCAAAAATGGAAGAAAATGATATATAAAAAATAAATTTTATATTTCTATTTAAAAAAGTAGGATTTTGCCTGAATTAATTTGAGAAATTCTGTTTTTTTCTATGAAATCAATTTAAAAAATTATGATATCGGTAAAATATGAATTAATTCGTGATTAGGACCAGAAATGGAAGAGAATGATATATAAAAAATAAATTTTACATTTCTATTTAAAAAAGTAGCTTTTTGCGTGAAATAATATAACAAATTCATGTTTTTTCGATGAAATTAATGAAAAAAATTATGATATCAATGAAATATGAATCAAATCGAATATAGGATCAAAAATGGAAGAAAATGATATATAAATAATAAATTTTATATTTCTATTTAAAAAAGTAGCTTTTTGCGTGAAATAATATAACAAATTCATGTTTTTTCGATGAAATTAATGAAAAAAATTATGATATCAATGAAATATGAATCAAATCGAATATAGGATCAAAAATGGAAGAAAATGATATATAAAAAATAAATTTTATATTTCTATTTAAAAAAGTAGGATTTTGCCTGAATTAATTTGAGAAATTCTGTTTTTTTCTATGAAATCAATGAAAAAAATTATGATATCAATGAAATATGAATCAAATCGAATATAGGATCAAAAATGGAAGAAAATGATATATAAAAAATAAATTTTATATTTCTATTTAAAAAAGTAGGATTTTGCCTGAATTAATTTGAGAAATTCTGTTTTTTTCTATGAAATCAATGAAAAAAATTATGATATCAATGAAATATGAATCAAATCGAATATAGGATCAAAAATGGAAGAAAATGATATATAAAAAATAAATTTTATATTTCTATTTAAAAAAGTAGCTTTTTGCGTGAAATAATATAACAAATTCATGTTTTTTCGATGAAATTAATGAAAAAAATTATGATATCAATGAAATATGAATCAAATCGAATATAGGATCAAAAATGGAAGAAAATGATATATAAAAAATAAATTTTATATTTCTATTTAAAAAAGTAGCTTTTTGCGTGAAATAATATAACAAATTCATGTTTTTTCTATGAAATCAATGAAAAAAATTATGATATCAATGAAATATGAATCAAATCGAATATAGGATCAAAAATGGAAGAAAATGATATATAAAAAATAAATTTTATATTTCTATTTAAAAAAGTAGGATTTTGCCTTAATTAATTTGAGAAATTCTGTTTTTTTCGATGAAATCAATGAATAAAATTATGATATCAATGAAATATGAATCAAATCGAATATAGGATCTAAAATGTAAGAAAATGATATATAAAAAATAAATTTTATATTTCTATTTAAAAAAGTAGGATTTTGCCTGAATTAATATGAGAAATTCTGTTTTTTTCTATGAAATCAATTTAAAAAATTATGATATCGGTAAAATATGAATTAATTCGTGATTAGGACCAGAAATGGAAGAAAATGATATATAAAAAATAAATTTTATATTTCTATTTAAAAAAGTAGGATTTTGCCTGAATTAATTTGAGAAATTCTGTTTTTTTCTATGAAATCAATGAAAAAAATTATGATATCAATGAAATATGAATCAAATCGAATATAGGATCAAAAATGGAAGAAAATGATATATAAAAAATAAATTTTATATTTCTATTTAAAAAAGTAGGATTTTGCCTGAATTAATTTGAGAAATTCTGTTTTTTTCTATGAAATCAATGAAAAAAATTATGATATCAATGAAATATGAATCAAATCGAATATAGGATCAAAAATGGAAGAAAATGATATATAAAAAATAAATTTTATATTTCTATTTAAAAAAGTAGCTTTTTGCGTGAAATAATATAACAAATTCATGTTTTTTCGATGAAATTAATGAAAAAAATTATGATATCAATGAAATATGAATCAAATCGAATATAGGATCAAAAATGGAAGAAAATGATATATAAAAAATAAATTTTATATTTCTATTTAAAAAAGTAGCTTTTTGCGTGAAATAATATAACAAATTCATGTTTTTTCTATGAAATCAATGAAAAAAATTATGATATCAATGAAATATGAATCAAATCGAATATAGGATCAAAAATGGAAGAAAATGATATATAAAAAATAAATTTTATATTTCTATTTAAAAAAGTAGGATTTTGCCTGAATTAATTTGAGAAATTCTGTTTTTTTCGATGAAATCAATGAATAAAATTATGATATCAATGAAATATGAATCAAATCGAATATAGGATCAAAAATGGAAGAAAATGATATATACAAAATAAATTTTATATTTCTATTTAAAAAAGTAGGATTTTGCCTTAATTAATTTGAGAAATTCTGTTTTTTTCTATGAAATCAATGAAAAAAATTATGATATCAATGAAATATGAATCAAATCGAATATAGGATCAAAAATGGAAGAAAATGATATATAAAAAATAAATTTTATATTTCTATTTAAAAAAGTAGGATTTTGCCTGAATTAATTTGAGAAATTCTGTTTTTTTCTATGAAATCAATGAAAAAAATTATGATATCAATGAAATATGAATCAAATCGAATATAGGATCAAAAATGGAAGAAAATGATATATAAAAAATAAATTTTATATTTCTATTTAAAAAAGTAGCTTTTTGCGTGAAATAATATAACAAATTCATGTTTTTTCGATGAAATTAATGAAAAAAATTATGATATCAATGAAATATGAATCAAATCGAATATAGGATCAAAAATGGAAGAAAATGATATATAAAAAATAAATTTTATATTTCTATTTAAAAAAGTAGCTTTTTGCGTGAAATAATATAACAAATTCATGTTTTTTCTATGAAATCAATGAAAAAAATTATGATATCAATGAAATATGAATCAAATCGAATATAGGATCAAAAATGGAAGAAAATGATATATAAAAAATAAATTTTATATTTCTATTTAAAAAAGTAGGATTTTGCCTTAATTAATTTGAGAAATTCTGTTTTTTTCGATGAAATCAATGAATAAAATTATGATATCAATGAAATATGAATCAAATCGAATATAGGATCTAAAATGTAAGAAAATGATATATAAAAAATAAATTTTATATTTCTATTTAAAAAAGTAGGATTTTGCCTGAATTAATATGAGAAATTCTGTTTTTTTCTATGAAATCAATTTAAAAAATTATGATATCGGTAAAATATGAATTAATTCGTGATTAGGACCAGAAATGGAAGAGAATGATATATAAAAAATAAATTTTACATTTCTATTTAAAAATAGCTTTTTGCGTGAAATAATCTGATGATAGACTATGCGGAGAACGATTAGGGAATAGTCCGGTTGCACAATCAAAGACGTGGTTGGTGGATAATTGTATAAGGACGTGAGAAAGATGGTAAAAAATAGCAGTTGGATATATAAAGCTCAGGATAGATCAGGATCGAATTAAGGATAGCTCAAATTAATTATTTGTGATACGATATATAATACTTTCTAGAAATATATCTTTCAAAGAAAATATATATTAAAAATTATTTTTAGTGTTAAATTTGTATAAATTATTCGTTTTTTTATCTTAATTGCTATTTTGTTACTTTTGTTAATTTTAATATTATTATTATATTATTTTACATTAAATTGCAGTATTCCATTAAAAAATTATTATATATTTTTTTAAAATTTACATAAATTTATATTTTTTTTTTTTTTTTTTTGGTTTTTTCGATATATATCTCCATTTAGTCAGCTTTCTCAGATTTTGTTTATTATTTTTATTTTTACTTATATATCAATGCACTCGGCGAGGTTTGAACCCTCGAACTCGAGTCGCCGGACGGGTCACTATAACCTGGCGGCTAAGCTCCTGGTTTAAATTTATATTCTTACATCAAAAAATAATTTTTAATATTAAATGTAGATAGTAGTATAAGAAATGATGAATAAGAAAATGAATTAAAATTATAATTTTTTGGAGTTAAAATTAAATAATCATAACTAAATATAATAACCAGAAAAGATTGAAAGGAAATTCAAAATTAAATAAAAAAGATAGTATACCTAAAAATTTTTTATTAAATTTTTATAAAACTTAATCATACATTTAGATATTTAATCGTATTTATATTGAAAATTAAAAAAAAAATATTAAAATTCCCAATTTCTTCTCATATTTCATTTAATCAACATTTTGATTTATTTCAGTTTGATAATTTAGCAATTTTTTTCTTTTAAAGATAATATAAATAATTACTAAACAAATTCCTAGTCGTGTTTTGATTATATAACTTAGGTTATCACTAAAATAATAGAAAAAAAGAAATATAAATATTAATTTTAAATTGAAATATTTTTCAATGAGTCAGCCATGAACATTCCCACATATATCAATAGAAATATTAATAAAATTAATCATCACTAAATTTCTTGATAAGCAAAATTTTTTTTGAATAGAATCAAAATAAGCTGCTTAATGAATAAATATTTAGTCTAAAATATTTTTTTTTAAATAATTAAGTTTTGAAAAAATAATGTATGAATTGGAAACAACGAAGATAAGATAAGAAATAATTATTTATAAATTTGAAATGAATTTAAGACGGAAGCATTTAATATTTCTTTTGTTGGATTGATAAAAAAATTGAAACGATCCTAAAAAGTTTTTTAACGAACTGAATAATCGAACAATATCATATTATGCAAAATTATATTCGATTATTTTCAGATTTTTAATAGACATACTTTATATTTCTTATAATATCTATTTTTTATATTCCATTTTGTTTAGACATTAATAATTGTAATTATAATAATCCTATATAAAAAAAATAATAATAATTTCATTAACTTTTTTCTCAAATATTATTAATGTTGTTTCAAATATCTCTCATTGGATAATAAGCGTATTTTTAATACTTAATTTATCTTAATTTCAATTTTTATATTTATTTCAATATTCAATTTTTTGACAATACCTTTATCTAAAAATAATCTCAAAATAATCCTATAAAAATTCCTATTCGCATAATATTATAAATAAAGGTGTAAATTAGAAACATTGAATTTATGTATCTTTATTGATCTCAGAATGAAAAGTAATATACAAGTAATTTTCCATAAATGCACTTGGGGCCTTTACCCCCGTGGATCACTGCAGCACCCACGAGGGGGCGGTAGCGCTCACTTTGGAAATCAATGGTGTAAAAGATAATAAGGCGTAAGGCTAAATATAAAGAAGTAAGAGCAAATTTTTACAATTTTTTAATTCAATAAATAAATTCATATTAAAAAAATCTGGAGTTTCTCCACTCGACTATCTCGCAAATTTGTATTCGATTAATTAACATATATTAAATTAATTAAATTATAAATTAAAATTAATAAATAATATTTATTAAACCACCGCATATTTGGCTCTTTTTTGATGGCACCACGTCACGTGTTGGCGCGTGAGATTTGCAGTGTTAAAAAATTAATTCTGGTACTTTCAGCGATTCATTCAAGCTGAAATTCTATATATAGCAGTTTTATACAATTATTAATCATGTGAAAAATTATCAAACAAATATCTTTATTTTTACGGTCACGTTAGAAGAAAAAAAATCAAAACGTTGCAGGTAATGACCCTCTACTGGTTGAGCTACATTTCTCTATAAATTAATAGAAAACTATGGATTTTGAATAATGCCCATGTACCAAATTTCATCATTCTAGCTCAAACCGTTTTTGCGTAATCTTGGTTACATACATACACACACAGACATTTTTCTCCACCTTAGTGAAAATGATTCATTAACCTTCAAAAGATATAAAAACATCAAAATCTCAACATCGAAAATTTTCGTGATCTCAATACTATCTCTGACGAGATAGTAAATATCAAAACGAAATTAAATAAAAAATTGATAAAAATATATGAAATTATTATTATCTAAATAAATATATATTTTATTTTGAATATTAAATATAATTAATTTTATATGTAATCTTATATTTGATTATAATACTTGACATCAATCGCCCCCTCAAACCCTCCACAAACTTGTAATTCCGCTATCAGTTAAAGCTCCTCCCTGATCCCCACCAATTTCATGGACTATCCACCAATCAGGTAACCGAAGCAAATAATTTTTTTTATTTCTTCTTGTTAAGAATTAAAATATGTTTAACCTTACAAATTTAAAATAATGCAATCGGATCTGATTAATAAATAAATTGTAAACCAGAATAATATTACCAAAAAAAATAAACCCTTTCTATGGTAAATCTAAAGTAAGATTTATTTATAATTTGAAATAAAATTAATTCTAAATAAGTTGACCTGTGGCCAGGTCCGAACCGACCGACGGTTTGAAATAAATTAATTTCCAGCTACAGAAACAATTTCAAATAATTTTAATATATCTATTAATGTAATAAAAAACAGATATGGATAGAACATAAATATTTTTAATTTTATTTTATTTATAATATATAGCTGAAGTAGCCGGCGTTGCCGGCGTTACCCGAGGCTATGACGTCATGAAGGGCTGGGTGACGTCATAATTTTAATTAAGAAAAACATAATGAAGATGATTTTTCCCGAGGATAAAACCAATACATTTGTGGTGATATGTAAAAAAATCTCCTTTGGTGCGAAAATAACCCTTCCCTTCTTATCGTCGATCGCTAATACTACCACTTCCGGTTTCCGGATTTGCACCAAAAGTTGATCAATTTATCCCACTGATACATTAAGTAAATATACCAAATTTCATCAAAATCCGTTAAGCCGTTCAGGCTGTACACATCTATACGGACGGACAGACATCATGCTAAAAATACTTTTTTCTGTTAAGAAAATGCATGATTCGTGGAGATATGTAAAAATCTCCACATGTGAAATTTGGTGTGAAAACAATACCTCCCTTACTATCGTCGGTCGGTAAAAATTATAGACAAGTATATTTGCCTCCGGTGGATCTGAAAGGCATCAACGGGAAACGGGCGTTATTATTAGAAAATTATAATATGGATTATATAATTATAATATAGAAATTGCATAAATGTTATCAAATACTTATTAATTAATTACATATTAAATATAATTCAATTTTTAAATAAAAAATCTTTAAAACCAAGAGAGGAACAAGTTTGAAAATTGCTAAAAATTGTTCGAGCCACACGCGAACAAATTTTTTTAAGTAAATTTATATAAATCTAATAAACAATAGAAAAATATTTAGATATGGTAAGGTTATAATTATATAATTATAAAAAATACTAAATTTGAGGTGGAAATTGTAAAAGTTTTACGAAAAATTTCAATAAATGTTGTTTTTGACAAAAAATAAAATAAATTTAATTTAAAAATATAAAAGAGTTCATTTAGTAAGATATAATATATAATCATCAAAATATAAGATAAACATAATTATTTTCTTTTACTTGTTTAGAAAATAACATTTTAGAAACGAGAGGCAATCAAGGGAAATGTCGCCTAAAACTGAGATCCTTCCTATTAGAGAAGTAACGATTAGTTATTCCTTTTTCTTTTTTTTTTCTTTCTTTGTGTTTTTTTGCATTATTTTCGATTTATTTTATTTTTTGGCATTTTTTTTTGTATTTTGTTTTTCTTATTTTGGTTTTTCTCTTTACTGTATATATCTAAAAAGAGTCAATTAAAGACATTTATGATCGTTGATTACAGAGTGTTAGTTATTATGTAAATATGTAAATATGTTTTGCTCTTATTTTTGTTTTTGTTTGCTTTTTGGATGTTTTTGCTATTTTTTTGTCACCACCCAAAAAGGTGGTATGAAATAACATCCAAAATAATTGTATATATATTTCTTGAATAAATAAATAATAATATTTATATATTTATCCAAAAATATAATTAGATCTTTACCTTACTCGCTCTCAACGAGAGCTTATTTATATTAATTTAAGTTAAGGGGCAGGTGATGGAGAGGGGTTAATTTGAAGGGTGTAAGGAAAATTTTTTTTTTTCAAATGGTCAAGTGCAATAGTGTATTCAATTATTGTTACCTATTCAAGAACTATTTTATATAGAAGCCTTGCCAAGGTGTCAGGTATGGCAATTAAAACAGACCCAAGCTTGTGAAATCGAATCTGCCAGAGTTCACTGTAAAAAAACTCAAAAAATAGAAAAATTATAAAGAAAAATTAAAGGGAGGTAAAGAAAGAAAAGGAAAAAAAATTATAACAAAAGACAAATTGATGTATGTACACTTGTATTTTATATTTATTACGATCAGGGGGACGTGCCTGGATATATGGCCGCCTGCGTGCTAGTTCGTAATATAAAATAAATAGATAATACACAAATAAAACCAAAGTGACTGGGATGAAAAAAAATAGGCGTCTCTAAATATGTGACGTTCGGCCGCCTTTTAATTCGGTCGCCTGTGTGCGGTGTACGCAATGATCGCTGGTCAGGCACGGTCCTGATTACGATTATTTCAGTTCATACATAAAGATTTCGGTATCGGCATCCTATTAATAATAGTTTATTTTTTTCCCGGGAAATGTTTGGTTTTTTCCCGGGAAACGGGAAATAAAAATGTAATGTATTATTACATAATACTTTAATTAATATAATGTATTATGTCATTGGTGAAAAGAGGATTCTTTAAAATAAATTAATACCGTTCTTATCAAATATGAAAATATGCAGTCGCGCGCTTGATAACGATTGCAGAAATAGCAATTGAAACGTTGTGTATATGTTTGTATTTTTTTGAATAAATTTACAATACCAAATATCAATATGTGGATTAATTTACAAAATTCCGTTATAAATAAAAACAACCACCCCAAAGCTTTTAAAATTTAATATCTACAAGTCTTTTATTTATTAAAAAAATAGCTAAACTATAAATATATATATATATAATCTCAAAAAAATACGTGATTATATCCCTGATAAATCTGATAATAATATATATATATATATATATATATATATATAGACATTATCTGACAAACAGAAATATTCTAAAATCCATTAAAATCAATATTTTTTTAATATAATTTATCAATAACGAATTTAATAATACATAATAAATATAATACATATGCGATTTTATATTGAGCCAAGCTGAGTTAAGCTTTCCTTTGATTATAGATACACATAATAATTTACTAATAAATTTACAAAGGGTGTGTTTATTAAGGTTAAAATAAAATGAGACTGTCAATCATTTTATATTATATTCGTATTAAAAATTAATTAATTTAATATTGACTGATTCAATTATTAATTATGATAATACCAATGTTTTATTTATTAAAAAATAACTAGGAGTTTTATGTTTTTATAAGCTGAAATGTTGGATCAACCCTTTCGGACAAATATACACATTGTAAATTTAATAGTAAAATAGAATGGTTGTCTATTTTAAAGCCAGTCAATCTGATCCAATATAAATACTCTCCATGGAATGATGATTAATAACACTAAATTTACTAAAAAATAAGTAATTTCAACATAAATTGAATTATTCACAAATATTTTCAAAAATAATTCTAATTAATAACATTTTAATTATATAGAAATTTATTAAAATGAAAATAAATTTCTAATAAATAATAAAAAAAATTAAATATTTTGTTAAATAATTAAAATAATGACAAAATTTAATATAAAAGATAAAAAAAAATTAACATAATATTTATAATTTTTATTATTTTCTACTTCTCTTTATTTTAAAATAATATTATATTAATAATAATTTTTAGAATATTACACAAGGAGTTTTGTAATTATCTTAAATTAATATAAAAAAATCATATATTCTTATTTATATCGATATCATTAAGTTTATAAATATTTTTTTATAACTTAAATTAATAAATATTTGAATAAGCATCTTGTATTACAATATATGTATAAATGAATTACTAATAATTTTTATAATTTCATTATATATTAATTTCATTAAAAAAAACACGTTTAACTTGTCAATTTAACTGTTCAAAATTTCAGATAAGGAGTTTGACATTTTATTTTTTTAATGAAAATGTTTAAATATCAACCAAATTAGTATAAATCCAACTTATACAAATATTATTCCATTTTATTTTAAAGATTTTCATTATATTATTTTTTGTTTTTTTTTATATTTTTTATTAATTTATTAATCTTTTGCTAGTTATAACTTCTCAAATTCTAGTTATTTTTAAAACCGCTGTGATGGCGCCTACATAGTGATCTGACTCCTCCTACCCACTATTTTTCGTCCAATCAAATTTAACTTACCCCCACCTCTGTTTATTTCGAACCTATATAAATGCATGACTCCAATAATTAGTGCATACCAAGACTTAATAATTATTTGAAGAACTGATCCAAGAGAATAGACAATACAACTTTACTCCTTACAAGGTAATTAACATTTATTTATTATTTCCTATTTCACATTCTATTTACCTATTATCTAATTATATCTATCTATTTTATTATAAAAATTTAATTTAATTAAATTACTTAACATTTATTATCTATCCCCTAGAGTAAATAAAATTTGGATTAAATGAAAATGATTATCAATAATTAGGACCTAGTTTAAATTTTCCATACATAAATCAAATATTTATAATAAAAATTTAACTTTTTAAATAAATTATAAATTTATAATTTTTTTTTGATTTCAGATTATCTGGTATGCAAGAAGCATCACTCCAACGTGACTCGAACTCTTATTTTATTTAAGGTAAGTTTTTCTTATGCTTTATTTATTTTGAAATTATCTATATTGAAGTTTTCACTAAAAGAATGGAAGTTTCACAAAGGAATTCAATAAAAGATAAATTTCTTCATATTAATTATAAATTCTTCAATACTTATTTAAAAATTATTAATTAAGAGAATACACAGAGTTAATATTAGAAAGAAATAATATCATTAAATTATTACCAATTCTATTGTAGATAAGAATTGCTTAGTAGTTTAATTAATTTTAAATCAAAAACAAAATTTAATGTTTTAATAAATAAAATAGGAAAAATGCATTGATATCTCTCCAAAAGTTTAGTAAGAATCCATTTATACAAAAAACAAAAAATCAATATTTATTCTTTATTTTATTTTATGCAAGGTACATATATTTGAAATAAATTTTAAAAACAATTATAATGTGTACTGGCTAATCTATAATATGAATTTTATTTTTTTATCCACCTTCTTGATGTTATTAATTCATTTTTCTGATATATACTTTTGATAATATTGTTGATTATATCAATAGACAAAAAACTAATCGAATAATTTCTATTAAATCGAAATTGTTCTTATGTTCATTCATGTAAATTATTATTGAAATATTTACATATCTTGTATTACATAAAATTAGATTTCACATTGTCTTTAGTACAAATACTCCAACATTACGATTTTTTAATTCCAATTCTAAAAAACAAAAAATCCTGCTCAGAATATGAAGTTTGATTCTGTCTAGACTCTTGACTAAATAACCCGGCACTTAAAACTTTAAGATTTACAGCTAAATCGTAAAATATTAATATTAACTTTCTTATTCTTCTATTCATTTATTTATTAGCGAGTAAAAATAAATGGCATTCCATTTGACATGTCGCAAAAATGCAAGTTCTCTCTCTTATCGTTGCTTTTATTATATAAATTCTTCTTGTGACTCACATCCATTCAAACAAGATCGAATTTAAATGAAATAATAATTTAAACAATTTCAATATTAATATATTAATATTATATTTAGGTGTATTTCATTGGAATATCAATAATCCCTATAAAAGCGTTTAATTATTAAAACAAAAAAAAAAACTTATTTAAATTATAATTATACTAATAAACTTCTTTAAAAAGAGATATTGAAGTCAATAACTCTTTTATTTTATATAAGTATGATTATTTTAATGGCTTTTTCAATATTTTTAAAAAAAAATCATAAAAAATAGTTCCATTCTTTGGTTATTCATTAAAATTAATTGATTCTTATAAATTGTATTTTGATTTATTCATGAAATTCAATTTCTATTAATATGATAACGAGAAGACACATTTTTGCGTGTTTTGTTCTGCTTTTCATTTCAATTAAAATTACAATAAGAAAGAAAATATTTTTTATTAATAGAGTACCTTGGTTTTTTTTGTAGATAATTTTACAGGACGATGAACTTTACTTCAACGAATTTAAATTTACAAAATATTGCGGATCAAGTCGACATGCTTTTATTATCTGGTTATCCGACCCCTTTGTGTCAAATTTGTTTAAAACAAATACGCAAGCGTCTCAAGAAAAAACTCACTTATATGCTTGCTATCAAGTACAAGTCGGGGTGAGATCATCATTCTCTTTTTTTTATTTCAGCTTATGCTTTTAGTTTCATACTTAATGCTTGATTATTTTTAATTTTAATTAACAATTTTAATTAACAATAAATGCATATTTAATGATTAATAAATCAACTTTAGCCATAACAGAAAATATTTCTGTATTTTATTAAGCAAATTAATTTGAATTGTAACATATTCAAAAGTTAATTTTTCATGTCTGTCTGTCCGGGAAACTGAGATCAACTCTCACAAAGAATTATTATTTTTTATAATTTCTAATATTCAAATTCATTTATTTTATTTTTTTATTAAATTCTTATTTTAATTAATATTATAAAACATTCATTCATTTCAACCCCGATGAGCCTTTTTTATTTTTCCATGACTATACATCTACTAATTGTAATTGTAATTGAAATTAAGTAAGAAGGGAAAATGTGTAGAAAGAGCATTGTATTGTGGATTCTGTTATCTTGTTCATTTTGTTCATTTCGAAAGGTGACACATTTTTGGTTCTAGATCTGTGTTCCGGTCAAGAAAAGATGCGACGATTTACCCTCGAATCTAGAACGAACCGAGAGACACAACGATTTAAAAGAATGGTTGTCTCCGTATCTGGTAAGTTCTTGGAATTACTAAAATTTGATATTTTAAAAACTATTACTTAAAAATACTACTTACTATGATTATTAATTTATTTAATAAAATTTTACGACTTCATCTTGGTAATGTTTACATTGTATTTTTAAAGAAAAACGTTTAACAAGATAAAATCGACATAAATTAATTCAAAAAAGATTTCCTAACAACTTAATTACGACTTCTCTACGGCGACAACAACGAACCTGAGGCTTGTTGGTACACCATTTAAAAAAACAAAAAATATTTTAATTCATAATTTAGATTTTCTTTCCATTGTGCCCAATTTTTAATCTATCATTTCATTTCTATAAGGAGGATAATAATATTTTTATTTAAATATCAACAAGTTATTATTAAATTACACATAAATCATATAATATCTAAAATAACATGCTTTTCATACAGGGTCCGGCAGTGAAACCTGACGGTTTTTGAAATGGGATAAATAAAAAAGTTGTGTGTGTGTGTGTTGAGATATTTTAATTATTTATTTTATTGTAATGAGGAGAATTGGAAATTTAACATTCATAATAAAAAAGCACAAAAATAACTTATGTAGCAAAAAGTATGTCTCTTAAATGATGACCACCATTTTCTCTACACTGTACGAGTCTCCTGGAGAAGTTAGTCATGCCTCTCTTCAATGTTTGGCGCGGGATCTCACGACTTTATCGCCGAATGTTCTCCTTCGGTTGGTTCAAATTATTTGGTCTGTTAACATAGACTCTTCCCTTGAGGTCCCCCCATAGATAAAAGTCACAAGGGGACAAGTCGGGAGAACGTACTGGCCATTCGATGTCACCCCTGAGCGAGATCAGCTTACCGGGGAAAAAATCCTCTGAATTGAGCCATGGACGCCAGAGAGGTATGGGCAGTTGCTCGGTCCTGCTGAAACCAGACCCTCCTGAGAGGGATACGATGGCGACGTAACTCTGGAATGAGAATGTCACGGATGGCAACATAAAGCGCTGAGTTCACTGCCACTGTTTGGCCATTCTCCTCAAAAAAATAAGGCCCTAACACTGTTGACCTACACACTGCAGCCCAGACAGTTACTCTTTCACAGTGAAGAGGCTGCTGGTGAAGTTCCTGTGGTTTTCTTGGAACCCAATATCGAAAATTTTGTTTGTTGACACATCCGTTGAGATGGAAATTGTGGTCATCATTTAAGTGACATAATTTTTGCTACATAAGTTATTTTTGTGCTTTTTTATTATGAATGTTAGATTTCCAATTCTCCTGTTTACAATAAAAAAAAATAATTAAAATATCTCAACAACTTTTTTATTTATCCCATTTCAAAAACCGTCAGGTTTGACTGCCGGACCCTGTATTACAAAAGTTTTTACAAAGGAATTTTTAGATATTGTAGTTTTATTAAAATTTCATCTATTAAATCGAATAGTCGTGGGGAGGTATCCTATTTAAGTATATATGGTATCTTTGTTAAAAACATTATAATCTAAAAATTATTAATTATGCATATACAGGAAATTGAAATTTTTTAAAATATTTTCAGAGCTATTTAAAGTTCTATCAAAGTTATTTAACTGTTTTTATTGTAATTCTTTTTTATAATTATTATTTATATATTCTTGAATAATTAAGTAAATTTATTATTGATGAGTTTGACTAATTTTTGAGCTCATAATTGGATAATTGTGTTCAATTTGGCTCTAAAATGTGTTGATAAGTTGTGTTTTTCATCGAAAATTTTTTTATCTCTTCAATGAAATTTGCAACACTCTGTTTATTCATAGGATAAGTTATTAATTATCGCTGTCATAGAATGAAAATATAATTTAAAAAATAAATAGCGTTATGTTTAGATATAATACAATGGGGTCACATCATATAGAGAAATTGTGTTTGGAGGTTGTAAGGGGGGAGGTTCTACTGTGATTTGGAACTTTGATTTGGCTTTTTCAACTGAAAAATCCAAAACATTTGTCCAAATGACAGACGAATCTTTCTTTTTTCGTAAATCTCCAATTGCTTTTTTGGTAATTCTTTAACGGCTCCTTTTAGTCTATAAGGAATCGATTATAATGTTATATATTTGTTAAATGAATGATACCTACTTTTAAACCTATTATTATTTATTTGTGTTCCAACCTCATTAAAATTTAATTCAATTTCATGATTTTTATTCTAAATTATTAAACTATTATTTTCAAAGAAACTATTTATACAAAATTTTAAAACTCGTAAAGAATTGATTTCTGAAAATTCCTGATTTTTCATGATTTTAATTTAAATCAACTTATAAATAATTCATATTGTTAAAAGGGTAATTCAATATATCTTATGTACTTAACATTATATATTTTGAGTCCGTTTAAGGTATAAATGAGAATATGAAGTTAAGCTTAAATTAAGATTATGCTAGATAAGGTGACCATATTATTTTTTCAAAATAAAGGATTTTTAAAATAATTTTACTTTACTAATTATATTTTGGATATAATTATTAAGTTCAAATATAATTCAGAATAATGTATTTTTTCATTCAATTCCAAATAGTAAATAGTTATAATAGTAAATTTGGGGGTTCATTTTAGGTTTTACAATTCTGTTTATAGTTATAATTTATTTTTGACGCTTTTTCTTTAATTATTATTAATGAGAGAAAATATTCTTTCGTTAGAGACACTCAAATATTGTAGATTTATCTTATATTTAAAGAAAAATAAATATTTACTTGATTAACAATAAATTCTTTGGAAAATATTTCTCTGTATTTCTAATTAGCATACATAATTTTGTGACTTATTCAAATTATCAAATTATAAGATTATTGTCAAAATTAATAAAATAAAAAATAAAAAAATAATAAAAAAAAAAAATAATGTAAATGCCATTTAAGAAAACAAACTTTTAATTAGCATCTGGGAATCCAAATTTATGAGTCGAAATTCAAACAAATACAAGAGAATATTGAGATTTTCAAAGATATATAAAATAATTTAAAAAAATTCAAAGTACACAGCATTAGAATCCTTTAAATTTTTTAATAATTTTTTTATGGTCACCGTCCATAGTTATAGTAATAGAAATAAATTTCAATGTACAATTAATGACATTTGAATAATAAGATGACTCTCATTAATTTTTATAGAAAAATATAGAAAATTTGAATAATATTTTTAAAGGGAAAAATAATAATTTTATTTTTAAAGGGAAAAATAATAATTTTATTTTTCCCTTTAAAACTCTTATTAAAATTTTCTATATTTTTCTGTAAAAATTAATGAGAATCATCTTATTGTTCAAATGTCATTATTGTACATTGAAAAATAATACATATATAATACATTAATTATACAAGAAAAACAAGAAAATATGGACAATTTACCTTTTAATTTGCATCAATTCAAATCTAATCAGTCCAATGCTTCAACTGCAAGTTTCAATATATTTTTGTTATTATTATAAATTCCTATGGACGAATTTCTATTTAGTTTTATTATCTAATATAATTTAAATGATCCAATAAAAAGTAATGGTACAATTATAGTTTTAAATGTAAAAATAATTATGCGCTTCATTTGAGATAGTTGATGAATGTCATTAATTTTTTAAATTAATTTATTTTCCCTTTTTTTATTTCAATGTTAACAATAAATTTATTTTATTTAAATTTAAGTTTTTTTTAAATATTGTATCAGATTGTAATTATTACAATTAGATTTCAGAAACTAATAATTTCTGTAAAGTTGATATAATTAGAATTTAAATATACAATTTCTCTCATCAAGTATATTATAGAACAAGAAGATTTTCAAACTAAATTATGACAGAACATTTGTGCCATTTCTTATATTATATAAATTATTATATAAATAAGGAATTCTTAATAGTATAACAGGTATAACTTATTATTATAACATAAGATACTTGATGCTACTTCAATTTTCTATAAATTTGATGGTTAAATTTACATGTTATTATTATTAAATTAATTTTGGACCTTTTTTAATGTTTTAATATAATTTTATTTTAATATTTCTAGATATATATATTAACATTATATTTAAGAATCAAAGATCAGCTAGCTATCCATTAATTTTTACTAATATTTTATGATTATGTCCATGAAAATATTTTATTATAATGTAATATTTTATACTATTACTACTATATTACTTTATTTACATACATACTTCTGAAAATAAAAAAGTAAATGTTTTCTTTATAAAATTATAAATATAAGTTTAATTATACAAAATTCTATGTGTATCTTTATAACTTAGACAAGATAGATTATATTTTATATGTCTTTAGGTTCAAAAATATGTTAAATGAAAATTGAAACCATAACCAATACGTTTTTGATTTGTTAATGAAAAATAACAAAGATAAGGAACTTATTATTATTAAATTGTATTAAATTAACAAATGTTTTTGTTTTATTTCTAATAAGTATATTTCCTGCCTGTCTTTCCATTTTTTACATAAAAGAGCACTGACTACTGATAGGTAGTGATTCCGAGCAAAGGACACTCTCCTCCCAACGAGCCATCTGCCAATTTATCAAGACACTAATTTTTTTCTATTTTTATTATTATAATTTTTTATTTTGATTTGTTTCACTATTTAATTTAATTTAAAACGATAACGGATTTTTATTTTAAATTTACATTTTTAATATTATAATTTATTAATATACCTACCTACATATGGAAACTACTATTTCTTTCATAAATTATTATTTTCAAACCAATATGAAATAATAAAATTAGGAAAAATTTTAATTAGAATTAGAATTAGATTTTTTGAAGTTAAATAATCCTATCTAAACTTAATAATCAAAAAATATTGAAAATATATTTAAAATTTTAAAAAACATATTTCTAATAATTTTGTCTTAAATTATTATGAACCCTAAAGATAAATTTAAATACTCACTGGTTTTTTATGGAAATTAAAAAAAACAAAATTAAAAATCCCAATTCCTTCTCATATTTCATTAGCCAACATTTTTATTTATTTCAATCTACTAAAAATTTTATGTCTTTAAATTATACTGAATTTTCAAAAAAGATAAATATTCTGCAAATAATATTTGAGAAACCATGTTTTTATTTTATAGATGTTGATGATATTAAAAATAGATGGAGGGGCAATTTTGAAAAATTATTAAATACAAATGGAAGTAATAGAAAAGAAAAAAACAATCAATAGACTCAGCAGAAATAAATTTTTAAGAACTAATGTTATATGATGTAGATAATCAGAAAATTTTTTAACTAATAAAACACCGAGAATTGATGGGATACCGGCAGAATTAATCAAATATAACTGGAAGCCCTTTAGTAAATAGTATGCCCCAGGTAGTTCTTTCAATTTGGAATAAGGAAAAGATCCCATTAGATTGACATGAGGCAATCATCATCTCTCTTTTTAATTAAAAGTTTTAGAACGGACTGCAATAAATACAGAGGAATTCGATACAGATTCTTTTGAATATTAAAATTACGACCATATGCAGAAGAAATATTAGGAGATTATTAATCCGTATTTTGGCTAAATCGCTCAACATT
This sequence comes from Labia minor, assembly GCA_963082975.1. Classification (NCBI taxonomy): domain Eukaryota; kingdom Metazoa; phylum Arthropoda; class Insecta; order Dermaptera; family Spongiphoridae; genus Labia; species Labia minor. Next base: position 69,559,502 of record OY720347.1, read on the forward strand.
AGATCAGATATTAGAAAAAAAACTCGAATTTAATATTTCGGCTTATCAACTATTTGTTAACTTTAGCAAAGCATATGACTTTTTAGATCAGGGAAAACTCTTACAAATTTTCATTTTATTGGGAATTTTGAAAAAAGCACGTAGGGTTCAATTTGTCTTGAACATAGAAAAGGAATAATAAGATGCAGGAATCAATTACCAGAAATTAGGTATGGGTTGAATAAAGGAGACTGTATCACCAATTTTATTGAACTTAACCTTAGAATACCTGATTAGACAAATTTGGAAGAGATCGATTAGGTGAAAAATTTAAAGAATGACGGACGATTTAAATATATTAGGAGGCTTAATAAACTCAATGAAAGATGCGGAAGAAAAATTAATAGACGAGGGAAAAGAGGTGACGATTGAAAGTATTAATGCTAAGACAAAATAGAGGAATAGTTTTAACAGACAAAATTTAAACTCTTCAATTCTATAATTACAAAGGATAATAATATTCGAAAATAATTTAAATCGATAACGCCTGTTATCATGCAGTAAAGATTTATCTCCTCTAAATTATTATCAAAAGGAATAAAAAGTAAAATATATAAAACAATTATTTTCGCTTATGTAGGGATGGCAATTACATGGCAGGCGAAAAAAATTTTCAGGTACGTCAAAAAATTTAAAAAATTAAGTAAAAAAATTTCTTATTTTAAAATAGTTTCTGTTTTTTTTCAAAAGTATTTTTTTCTAGCTGCCTTTGCATGCGTACATATAATTGTAATATAATTCTTAAATATTCTTTAATGAGTATTTAGTTTTACTAAAATATGTGTTTATCTTTAAATGAATATTTTTTTTTGAATTAAAATGGTACCGAAAAAACAAAAACTTCAAGATATTCCAAGCTTTGGATCCTCTTGGACGGTTGATTACAGTTTTTTTAAACAAGGAGATAAAACTCGATGCGATCTGTGCTCTGAAATTATTGTATGTCGAACGTCTTCTATCAAGCGACCCTTTGAATCGAACCATAAAGCCATCGCAGAAAAATATATTGAAGAAAGAAAAGAACTAATTTCTCAACGGTTAAAGATAGCTGAAAATCAATCGAATTTATTATCAAAATTTGTAAAAACCAACAGCAATGGTACGGAAGCTAGTTTTAAAACTTCTTATTTGATTGCTAAGAAATCAAAACCATTTTCGGATGGGGAGTTTATAAAAACGGTTATGTTAAAGGAGGCTGATAGTTTGATTCAGGATTTTAATAATAAAAAACAAACAAATTTTAAGAATTTTCTATGATTGTTATTAATAAAATTTTTATAATTTATATAAAATCTTTATATTTAATTAATGTTATCACATGATCTCTAATATTAAAATTTATTTCATTTTTTTTTATTGTTTTTTTATCAATTATTATAATCCATTAAAAAAGGCATATAAATAATATAATGGTGTAAGTATGGCCTGTAACCAGGGGACACGAAAGTATTTGAAAATAGGATTCTTCGCAGCATATATGGTCCAAAGAGAAATGAGTTCTCCGGGGAATGGCGGAGACTAAAACAGGATAGATCAGGATCGAATTAAGGATAGCTCAAATTAATTATTTGATAGGATATATAATACTTTCTAGAAGTAGTATATCTTTCAAAGAAAATATATATTAAAATATATTTTTAGTGTTAAATTTGTATAAATTTTTCGTTTCTTTATCTTATTTTAATAATTGCTGTTTTGTTAGTTTTGTTAATTTTAATATTATTATTATATTATTTTACATTAAATAGCAGTATTCCATTAAAAAATTATTATATATTTTTTTAAAATTTTCATAAATTTATATTTTTTTTTTTTGGCTTTTTCGGAATATATCTCCATTTAGCCAGCTCTCTCAGATTTTGTTTCTTATTTTTATTTTTATTTATATATCGATGCACTCGGCGAGGTTTGAACCCTCGAACTCGAGTCGTCGGACGGGTCACTATAACCTGGCAGCTAAGCTCCCGGTCTAAATTTATATTCTTACATCAAAAAATAATTTTTAATATTAAATGTAGATAGTAGTATAAGAAATGATGAATAAGAAAATGAATTAAAATTATAATTTTTTGGAATTAAAATTAAATAATCATAACTAAATTTAATAACCAGAAAAAATTGAAAGGAAATTCAAAATTAAATAAAAAAGATAGTATACTTAAAAGTTTTTCTTAAATTTTTATAAAACCTAATGATACATTTAGATATTTAATCGTATTTATATTGAAAATTAAAAAAAAAATATTAAAATTCCAAGGTTCTTCTCATATTTCATTTAATCAACATTTTGATTTATTTCAGTTTGATAATTTAGCAATTTTTTAAAGAATCTTATTTTTTTTTCTTTTAAAGATAATATAAATAATTACTAAACAAATTCCTTATCCAGTTTTCTGATTATATAACTCAGGTTATCACTAAAATAATGGAAAAAAAGAATAATAAATATTAATTTTAAGTTGAAATATTTTTCAATGAGTCAGCCATGAACATTCTCACATATCAATAGAAATATTAATAATATTAATCACCACTGTAGCGAAAATAGTTCCAAAGCGCCCCGCGAATAGGCTCTTCGGTGCGCTGGCTGTCTCGCTCGCCCCTCCACTGTCTCGCGCGCCCGGTCCGCTCCGCCCAGCTGCGCGCGCACCCTGCCTCACCACCTGGCCGGCGCCCCTCCACAAACTACCTCTATATAAGGGCTCGCCCGAAACACAAAAAGCGAGAGCGACCGGAGACCGTGAAGGTATCACCAGCCTCTCCTGCCCACCCAGGTTACTGCATCCATCCCATTGGAACTAACCTGGGCCCCCTTCCCCCTAAACTAGTCCATCCTTTGTATTACTTGAATAAAAATAAAGATTTTTCACTCGAGAACCCCGATCTTTTATTTATAACCTAAAATCCCCGTTACACCACTAAATTTCTTGATAAGCAAAATTATTTTGAATACAACCAAAATAAGCTGCTTAATGAATAAATATTTAGTCTAAAATATTTTTTTTTAAATAATTAAGTTTTGTAAAAATAATGGATGATTTGGAAACAGAGAAGATAAGACAAGAAATAATTATTTATAAATTTGAAATGAAATTAAGAAGGAAACATTTTATATTTCTTTTGTTGGATTGATAAAAAATTGAAACGACCCTAAAAAGTTTTTTAACGAACTGAATAATCAAACAATATCATACTATGCAAAATTATATTCCATCAGTGGCGCAACCAGGATTTGATCCTGGGGGGGGGTTTGACTAGCCGCGCTCCACACCTTCCTATGGCGCCCTCCCCCCGGGCTCTCTCAAAGACAAATTTTCATTAAGATTTTTTTTTTTATATTAAATATTTAAAAAAGTTTTGTATATGAAACACGGATTTTACAAAATCTGGCAAAAAAATTTAATTTTGTATTTTATTTACTCGTATTCACAGTTTTAGAAAGAAAATATCTTTTTCCAGCTATAAGTAAATCATTTTAGCTTTCCTCATGAAATAAGGATAGCTTATACAATGATCGGAAAATTTTGAAAATTTTTGCTCAGAGATTCTTCGAGATTTCTACTTTTCAGACAGTTCTGAATCCAAAACTGCAAAAATAAATTTTTGAACCGGCCGGCCGGTCGTTCGTTACCGAAATTACGTCTAAACAAATTGAGATATTGTCTTGAAATATATATTATAAAAAATGTTAATAAAACATTTATATTATATATATATATATATATATTTATTCCTAGAATTGTTTTATTCATAATTAGATTATTATATAATTAAAATTACGCAATATGAAAATCAAAATATTAACGATCATTTTGATTTATTTGTGATTATAACTATTTTTTTTTTATTTTTTTATTTTTGTTAAATTACATCGGATTTAATGTTTCATTATACTTATAAAAAATTTCATTTTAATATAATTACCGATAAATAAAGTGCGGTAAAGGAGTATATAAAAAGAAAATTAAAGTCGTTTCTTTTTATTATATATTACAAATATCTATCTAGAGTTTATAATAATATAATATGTAGCCTGGTCAAATTCATTATTCAGTTTTTACATGTTTTATATATATATATCTATATATATAGATATAGATATATATATCTATATATATATAAACTGACATATCATTTCATACTGTATTAAAGGCTAAATCAGCAAGTTGTTAATGTTTCGGTAGCCAATAATACAAAATGGCTAATCTTTAAGAAAAGCGTTTGAAGTATTCGTTCAAAATATTAAATAAACATTTTCTAGATCTATTTACTTTTTACAGAATTATGCACAATTATATTCATTCGCACATGATAACCATCATTCACGTTTATCGCGTGTTATTTTACAATAACTATTATTTAATTTAATCTAGGTTTCGACGGAAGGGGAATTCTATATATATACATATATACACTCACATTTATATTTATATATATATATAAATAAAATTCACAAATTCACACGGTATTGTTATTCCCTTTAATAGAATATTTTTCATAATGTTTTTAAGCTTTTTATATGTTCAAATGAATAAATCAAAAATGATCTAGAAATAATTTGACTAGGAGACCAAGGGACATTTAAAAAAAAATTATATATTGTTTAGCATGATAATTAATTAATGATCCATATAGATCGTGAAATTACTTGGAAGCTTTATAAAATGGTTTATGACCACCTTTTAATACTCAAATAAAAGTAAACTTATAATCGTATCGGCACATGACAATTTACAAATAAAGAATTCGATTAAAATATAACTAGTAAATTAACAACAAGAAAAATTATATCTTTATACAATTCATTAATACCAGTTTTCCAAGTAGTTTTACCTGGTGAGTACTGGGAAAAATTCTCAACTTAATAGTTTTAACATTTATATTCAAGATTAACTTAAACTGTACATAATTGATTCTAATTAAGTCCCATTATATATATGGATTGATATACATCCACATTCATGGTTAAAATAATTATCGATTTATATAAATAAAATTAATCGATATGTTTTTTTCAGAAATAATCTCTTAAACTTATAGAATTATTTCATCTCAAGAAAAATATTAATTCGAGTAGGATATCTTTATTTATAATAACGAGAAAATTTATATCTACATAATAAATTATGTTGTTCGAAAATTAGTGATCGGATGTTGCCTATTAGCAGTCTTCATCCACATCTTCACCAGAAATAAAATCTTTCATTTCAACGTTTTGAGATTCCATTTCTTGACGTATAGTTGCAGGATTCTAAAACAAAAAAAAAATAATTGTTGAATTCGCAAAAATAAACCATTTTCTCTTTTTTCTTTATAATTACAAAATTTTATAAATTTATTTATAAATAAAAAATAGTTTTTTTTCCCTCAGAATCAATTTTCATCAAGTTATCTCAGAAACTCTAGTCTGACTTAAAAAGTTATGTTTCATCATTTTATTTAAAATACAAAATTAATATATGCATGTAAAATTAATTATAAATAATATAAACTGATTTATTATTCATTACCTGAGTCTTCCCAATTATTTGAAATAAATGAGGAAGAAGTTTAGAACAATCAATATCTTTAATTTTAATAGCATCTCGGAATTGAGCCCAAGAAATGGATTTCGAAGTAATAAGTGGGGCTAAAAAAAATGAAAATACATTAAATAATAACTTCATCTTGTTTAAATTATTTATTATATATATAAAATACTTAAGATGGAAAAAAATATTAAAAAAGTTTAATTACCAAGGAAATCCGCAGCAAAGTTCCAAAACTTGGGAACATCAATGATAATATCTTTAGCTATTTCAAATATATCCATAAAACTAAAAATATAAATAATATTAAAATAATATAAATAATTATTAATTAAATATAAAAATTAAGTTTAAACATACCCATTCAAGATATCATCAACTTTCAAAATATCATTGGATACAAGATGTATTAACATTTTAGAAATGCTTTCGCGAACATTAACCGATCTTTCAATTCCAAGGTTAAGTAAAATATTAACAAATTCAGATCGTTGTTCTTCAATTAATTCCTCAAGAACATTATCTGAGAGTTCCTATAATTCAAATAATTATAATTAATTGAAAGAAAATAATAAGATATATATATAATTTAAAATCTATAAAATTCAGTAACGAGGAATTCCAAAATAAATCTTCAATGAAATTATTAAGAAAAAGAATATTCATCATATATATTACATATATATATATATATATATATATAAAAGTGTGTATGAATCAAGAAAATATAATTACTTTTAAATTGTCGTTTGATAAATATTCATCAAGAATATTTGATGTATGTAGTTTCAGTTGATTTTCATCTAATTTTACTGGAGCTTTCAATAGTCCAGATGTTGAATTGAGATTATGTGATGTATATGGAGGAATAATTGGTCTTGTAGTTGGAGTAATATTTGAAGTTTGTCCAACTCCACTTGAAGATGTTACTGATGGGGATATCCCAACATTTGAAAAAGGGATAGAATTATGGGCATCTCTATGTGATGATGATGAATTACCCCTTGAATTAGAACGAGAAACCGGAGGAGTTGCTCTAGCTAAATTGAAAAATATTCAAATAAAATAAGGTATTGCTAAAAATTTAAATAAATAGTTTATTATCATTATTATGGATTTATGGTTTTACCTTCATTTTTATGTGAGCTAAGCATTCTTTTACGTTCACTTTCTACGTCCAATCCTAAAGTATTTGAAGATCTCATGAGATCAGAAGAACGTTTATCATCACTTGTATCTAATGCAGCAAATTTGTTACTATTAAATGAAGCTGATTTTTTCTCATCCGTTTTCGTGGAAACTCCTCTGCGCCATTGTGAAAATTTGCCTTTATAGCCATGTTCTAAATGGGTATCAAGTGAACCTTGCTATAGAAGAGAAAAACATTATAAGAAAAGTGAACTTTAAAACAAAATAATAATAAATTTATTTCAATAATGTTGATTATATTATATATTATTAGAATGTTAAAGTAAATTATTTATAATTTTCGAAATAATATATATTAAAAAATTATTTTGATGAAAATTTGAGATTATATTAAAAATAAAGTGTTAACTAACTAACCTTTAATTGTTTAATTTTTGTAAATTCAAAAGGAGCAGGCCTTCTCCAAGATACCGATAGCCATTCCTCATTTTCTGAAAAAATTTAATTTTTGATAAATTAATGAATTCACAAGAAACGAATATCAATCAATGGTTTTAATATATAATTAATGATTATTTATTTTTAAGGCAAATCTGACTTGAGTGGACATGTTTTACAATTATTTTTCATTTTAATGTCAATAGGAGCGAACTTACTAAGTTTTCTACGATCTTGAAGTCTATCATACTTTCGAGGAGTATTCATAGTATTTAAATTAAGAGTTTCTATCGTCTCTCTTTCACGATCAGCTTCTTTTTGAATTTGATCGATAGTTTTTGGATTAGATTCATCTCTTCTGGGAACCCATTTATTTAATCGCAATTCTTCCACATCTTGTACCATAAAACGGACCCGAGATGAAATTTCTCCTCTTCGATTTGCAAGCTGTTTCATTTGATCTATATAGGGACCGAGATCCTAAAAAAAATATATTAAGATTAAAATTAAAAAATAATTATATATAATAATAGAAAGATTAAAATTATTAAATAATTACCTGATAATTATTATTACTTTTACTTTCAAGATCTTTTCCAATTGTCGTAAGTAATTTACATAGACCTTCTAAACTTTCTTCATCACCTCCGCTTAGTAAATGTTTGATACATCGGTTCATTATATTTACAGACAACATCGATAATTTGTATAATTCTCCAATGAATCTAAAAATATATTTGTAGTTAAATGATAAATAGATGAACATATAAGAGAAGAAATAGAAACTTTAATTTATAATGTTCAGATTTTAAAATCGTCAAAGATACTCAGAAACTCTAGTCTGACATAAAAAATAGTTTCATCATTTAAAAATAAATTAAGAAATAATTTTTCATATAAAATTATCATTATTTTATAGGCTTATCATTTTAAATAAATATAAAAATCATTAAATAAAAAAAAATTAACAATAATTCATTATTAATTTTTTATACAACTTCTGATACACCCGACTTTAATAGAAGAAAAAGACAAGTGTTCTAAATAAATATTCAATCTTTCTTTTCTATTAAACAAATTGTATTAGTACCTTATATTTCCCAAGGATTTCATTCGAATTTTTCTCCAATCTTCATCAAATTGCAATTGTAATTCTTTCTTTTTTTCCTAAAAATACAATTTTTTTCAATTATTAAAGAACGATTTATTAATATTTTCATTTTTTATTAATTATATTTAATCATAAAGAAATTATCCTTAAAATATTTTTAGGTTCACTACTTTCATTAAATAATGTAATCATATTTTATTGTTTTATTTAATCTGTATATATAATATAATAACTTACGGGATCTACACAATTTTTAATTTCCTCAAGCTTTTTATCTTTATCAATTTCTGCTCCTTTATTTTTTTCAAATTCTTCTTGACATCTATTGATTAAAATTTTTCGAAAATTACCCGTTTCAACTTTTTCACCAGGTTTTGTATTGGAAGAATTAGGGACCGCCATGTTTTGAAGAACTTTACACATTGCAGCGTAAGCAACTGAAAATGATGGCTCATCGACGGCCTTGAAAATTGGAAGTGAAAAATTAAATTTGAAATAAAAATAAAAAGAAAATAATAATTTATTAAAAAAATTGGATTAATTTAATACACACCTTATCGAAAACTAAATCGATTACACCTTTCAATCTTTGTGAATTATCAATCGGTAATTCTTTAACTTGATTTACCAAAGTATCGAACTTTTGAGGTGTTAATTTATTCAAAACACCTCTAACTCTTTTATATAAATCGTCTGTTTTTTGAATTTCATTATCTACATTAGGTATGGAAGTTCCTTTAAATCTTCCAGGTTTCCAAGCATTATCTGATTCATGAAGCTTAACATCTTCTTTGAGTGATATTGAAAATTGAATTAAATTTTGTTTTCCTCCTTTGTTAGGCTTGCCTTGTTGACTATTTCGTTTTGATAAGGTTTGCTATAGAATATAAAAAAAAATATTTGTAAATTCATTTATATTTATTTTTATTAGTTGAGAAATTTTAAATTTTAAAATTTGATATTTACACGTCGTGCATTGTTTCCACTTCTCAAAAAAGTGGGTGCATGCAAATCATGTTGATTACGAATATTGGATATTCGATCAAAAGTCCTTTGTTGAGAAGTCCAATCCTGTAAAATGAATAATTATATTATTATTACTTTATTATTATTATTTTAAAAGAATAATTTAATAATTATTCTTTTAAAATAACAAGTAATAAATAGAAAATAATTTACCCTGGTACTATTCCTAACAACATCTAAATCTGGAAGATTATCAGGTTTCTTCTTTGATTCAGGATCATTCATTAACTCCAAAAGGAATTCTCGGCCATATTTCTTTTTACCAAGAGGATTAACCGGGCTCCATTGATCTAAATGTCAAAAATCAATTATTTAGAAATACAAAATATAAAAATGTAATTATATATATATATATTGCAAATTTTGGCCAGGAATAAAAATTTACCTTGTGAATATTTAAGATTACTTCGAGGAGTTGGCTCAGTTTTGTTTACAACAGGAACTGAAGGTTCAGTTTTTGTTTCGGTTAAGTGATTAGTAGTTTCTGTAGTTTCTGTATTTATATCATTTTTATTATCTAATTTCTCTTTTTCATCATTTTCAGATGATTCATTAGCTTTAACAAACAGGTTTGGAAAAACGGCTAGTTTCTGCTCAAAATTATTATTTTGAATTGTAGGTGATTCAGGTCTTGAAGAAGAATTCGCAATACTATTGGATATATTGGAATTTTTATCTTCAATTTGTGAAGGTATATTGTTAGAAGTTTTAACTTCTAAATATTTTTCATCTTCTATAGATGAAAGATCTTTCATTATAGTTGGGGCCTGGTTGGCAGATACAGGAGGAGATGGCTCTCCAGAAACAAGTTGATCAATTGTTGGAGTAGCATCTTCTGTAGTTTCTGTATTTATATCATTTTTATTATCTAATTTCTCTTTTTCATCATTTTCAGATGATTCATTAGCTTTAACAAACAGGTTTGGAACAACGGCTAGTTTCTGCTCAAAATTATTATTTTGAATTGTAGGTGATTCAGGTCTTGAAGAAGAATTCGAAATACTATTGGATATATTGGAATTTTTATCTTCAATTTGTGAAGGTATATTGTTAGAAGTTTTAACTTCTAAATATTTTTCATCTTCTATAGATGAAAGATCTTTCATTATAGTTGGGGCCTGGTTGGCAGATACAGGAGGAGATGGCTCTCCAGAAACAAGTTGATCAATTGTTGGAGTAGCACTATCCGACAATTCAGGCTCAACACTTTTGGAGATTGTAGTGAAAACGGAAGTGTTTGTACTTCCAACTTGACTTCCTCTTTTGGATTTTTTCTTGTTTGAACCTGAAAATCAAATAAAAAAAAACAAATTTAGAAAATGTTTATTTATATTAAAAATTAATTCAAAAATTCTGCAATAATATTCAATATGTATAAGTGCAAAAAACTAAAATAGTTTTCAAAAATGCAATTTCTGCCAAGACAATTTCAAATTTTCTGAATAATATCAAAATGTAAAATAGAAAAATAACAACATTTCGAAATTTATTGACAATTACTTTTCTTTAATAATATATTATTTATAGATTTATAAATTTGCGTGGTAGAGAATTATATAAACTAATTTTGGAATTCCCAGTTAAATTTTGAATACAATTACAATAAAATGGTTTTATAACCTATACATTAAAAAGAATTGTGCAAAATGAAGAAAATTTTAATGTAAGGTATTTAAAATTTCGTGAGTATTTAACCAAACAAAATCATTTTTCTATTTTTCAAAAAACTTTGATTAAATTTGATAATAAAAGAAAGTCTTCTAGAATTGAAACTTTAAAAAGTTGGTTAATACATTATTTCAACAACTCTAGTTTCGTCATTTTAATAATTAAAAATATAAAACTATCTATTTCACTTATATGATACATAAATAAATGGTACTTACTTTCATCATCGCTAGAATTAGTGCTGCTACTGCTACTTATGTAGACAGCTTCTTCTTTTTTCTCTTTTTCTTTTATATCAGCCTGAGAATGAGTAGTTTCATCAGGTTGAACATTTGATAAATCAGGCAACGGTGAAATTTCAACAGGTAAAGCATTATTTTCAGCATTAGTGGTGGTGAAACCACTAGTAGGAATCGAATCTTTAGATGGAGAAGGTTTCACCAATCTGAAACCATCAATATTATATTAAAACAAAATATATTTTTCTAATTTACTTAATTTATTTTCAATATAATTTGTTTTTTAAAAAAGTCCCATTTTTAATGAAGACAATCTAAATTATATTTATTAAATATCCATAGTAAACGCATTTAACCAGTATCTTTTTTGTAATATTTTATTTTTTTCTAAGTCCTCTATAATAAAACTAATTTATGTGAATTTTAAATTCCTACTCTTATCAAATTTGTTTTTTTCACTTAAAATTTATAATATATAATAACTTTTATGGAATGGAATCATGATTACTATAATTAAATGTATGAATTAAATGGAATCAAATATATATCAAATGGGAAAATATTAAGAGAAAAATAATTGAATTAAAATATATTAGCATAAAAGACAAATTGCTTGTTAAAAGAATGAAATATTTATAATTATAATAAAAGCGGATCATGAAATTAATATAATGAAATGAAAAAATGGAAAATTACAAGACTAGTTTCGAGAATTAAAATATTAAGATAGCAATTAAGGAAATTCTTGTTTATATATAAATATATATATATATGTATATGAGATCAGTTTTAGATGTAAACTTTAAATGTTTTTGTGATAAAAAGTGATTTTATTTCTAACTATTTCCATTAATTTTATATATAAATTAATTATTTCTATTTTTATTAACTAGATCGAATATGTTATTTACGTTAAATAGGGAACAACCTAAAAAAACTTATTATTGAAAATGATTTACCCGTCAAGATATCCCGCAGGAACAAAACGGCAAGATTCGTTGGATGCAATATTTGATAAGGGGATTTCCCTCGGAATTGCACCAGTATTACAAGACAAAGTCTCGTTTGAAGGAGCATTGCTCCCCGGAGCCGCACTAGGTCGGTCCCGATCCTTCGATTTCGAAGCTTTCTCCGTGCGTTTCTAGAAAAAAAATCAGTTTTAATAATAATCATAAAATTTGCTTAAGAATTTATTTTAAGAATCTCAATTTCGAGAATTTAAGGCTCGTGAATGAATGAACTATATAATGAATCTTTATAATTAAATCTTTGAACCTAATACGTGAAATATACCTAATAAATGAAAATTATTCATCGTTTTTCGATAATTGTGTTTAAAAATTGATGAACAAGGGAAAAATGTGTCTCTATATGTTAATGTTAAAATAATAAAAATTTGAAGTGAAAATTATATACCCCCATATTTCGAATTTATTATGTTTATGTCAGGCGTGAAAATTAGTAAAAAATTTCAATTAATTTACCTTACAAAAGCAAAAACATCTGAGACAACTCATAATTGAAAGTTTCTTGATAAATTACCAAGAGAACAGCCTATTATTGCAAATTTATTATTGAAGAAAAAAAAATTGATTGTTAACTGGTAAACATAAACAATCTCGCTATATCTAAATTCTTCAAACTCCTTAACATGAATAAATACGCAATCACTAAAATTACAAAAGACTAAATTTCCATAAACCTTTCTTTAATCAAGGAGTTCGGTAGAGGGCGTTGAGCACATCTAAAGTGTCTTGTTTACTTCTGTAATAAACCAGATATTTTCGCGAGTTACAAGGTGGAAAGACAGAGAAGCTGTTAGGAGAAAGAAACCTACTGTTTTTTGTGCGTCAGGAGGAAAGAGATAGTAAAACATTTGTATAAACGGACCCAAAAAAAAGAAAAAAAGTGAAGTAAGGTTAGATCTGACAAGAATTTTGAAGGAGCCAAATAGCCCGGCAATTTCGAACGAGTTGAAGATGAGCCAATCAGATGATGGTACCAGAAAAAGAAATAGGGAGGAAGTGGCAGGATGGCCATTTCAGAAAAGCAAACTGATGCAGAGATCTCCGTCAAAGGAGGAGGGAGACGACAGAATGAAGGAAGTATTAGAAATGCTGAAAGAAATATCAAATGAACTAAGGGAGGTGAGACGAGAACAACAGGAGTATAGAAGAGAAATAGAAGGCTTAAAAGAAGAAAATAAACAAATAAGGGAGGAAAACAAGTCTATACTAAGAAAATTGGAAGAGGTGTGTAAAGACGTGTAGCGATTAGAGAGAGAAGAGAAGAAATAACGTGATAATTCAGGGGAAGAAAGTTGAGAAGGTGGATCAAAAGGCGCTCAAGGAAGAAGTGGCGGAGTTCATAAAGAGAGAACTAGAAGTGGAGATATTTATAAGGGATATAAAGAAGATAGGTGAAAAGATGTGCCTAGTCGAACTAGATAATCATGTGGACAAAGAATTGATTATGAGAAATAAACACAAATTAAGAAAAATGGAAGGAGAAAAAATTTTCATTAATGATGACCTAAGCAGGAATGAAAGATGGGCCCAGATTAGCATGAGAAGAAAGGTAAAAGAAGCGAGGGAACAGGGTAGGAGTGTGAGAACGGGCTTTCAGAGGATAACAATAGACGAAGAGGACTGGATATGGAATGGCGTGGCGGGAAGATTTGAAAATAATATCAATAAGAAGAGTCAAAAAAACCTGGAATCAGACAGGGGAAAAGAGGGTACGAGATGAAAGCAGCTTCAAAAATCAAGGGGGAGAGGGAAGGGGTGCCTTTGATGGTTGGATTTTGTGAGAGGCACGTATGCAGAAGGGAGTCTCAAGGAACTGATAAGGGAAATGAAAAGGTATGAAATAGACATTATGGCAGTTCAAGAAACTAAGCAGAGGGCCATAGAGATTTCGACCATAGAAGACGTCTGTTTTTTTAAAAGTGGATGTGAAAATAGAAGACTGGGTACAGGCTTCTTAGTCAGAGGAAAGTTTAAAGAAAAAGTTATGAGGTTTGGGCCAATCTCGGAAAGAATGTGTACGTTAAGGGTGAAAAGCGGGGCAAGAAATATAAGTTTTTTAAATGGGCATGCTCCAACGGAGGACGCAGACGAAGAAGAAAAAAGTAATTTCTACGAAGAACTGGGAAGGGAATACGAACAGTTACCGAAACATGATATAAAAATTGTACTGGGGGATTTTAACGCCAAAATAGGCAAAGAAGAAATATATGAAGAATATGTGGGAAAACACAGTAAACACGAAAAAACAAATGATAACGGACAACGACTGATAAGCTTTGCAATTGAAAGCCAATTGGTTATTAGAAGTACGCAATTGAGAAGGAAAGAGATCCACAAAGGAACATGGATTTCACCCGACAAGAAGACAATAAACCAGATAGACCATGTGCTTATCGGAAAGAGACATATGAATCGGATAACTAAAGTAAGGTCCATGAGGGGAGCGGAATGCAGTTCTGACCATCTACTAGTAAAAACAACACTAAAAAGCATAACGAGGGAGGAAGAAAGGAAGACGAAGAAAGTTACTAAGATGAGGGTTAAGAAAGTAAGCGGAGATATATTGAAAAGAGAGGAAACACAAGTAAAGTTCGAAAGACTAGTGAGGGAATCAATTATGACTAGAGAAAGAGGCGTGGAAATAGAAGTAATTTGGGAACAAATAAAGACAGCAATAGGAAAAGCAAACGAAGCCATACAAGGGGCGGTATTACCTAACAAGGAAGGGAAGGAGTGGTTTGACCAAGAATGCGAGGAATGGATGGTAGTCATAAGAAGACGCAGGCAGAAAATGCTCACAGAAAACACATCAGAGGTAGAGCAAGAGTACAAAGAAGCAAGAAGAGTTATGAAGGCAATGTGTAGGAGGAAGAAAAGAAAATTTAATGAAGATATATTAAGGGAAATTGAGGATAATTTTCAGAGGAAAGAAGCGAGGCAGTTTTTTAGAAAGACAAAAAAAATAGGAAAAGGCTACCAGAACCGAAATGTGTACATGAAAAATGAAGAAGGCGAGTTAACGAGTGATATAACAGAAGTTATGAACATATGGAAAAAACACTTTGAGAAGTTATTAAAGGGGGAGGAAGAAGAGATGGAATGGGAAGCACCAAGGGAGAAGGAGGGAGATGAGGCGGAGGTCCCAGAAGAAAGTGAAATTCTGCAAGTAATTAAGAAATTGAAAAACAATAAAAGTGCTGGCATGTCGCAAATCACAGCGGAAATGTTGAAAGCTGGGGGAAGCGAACTACACAAACTAATGACCAGGCTGTTGGTGAGAGTATGGGAACAAGAAAAGATGCCAAGAGAGTGGAAAAAAGCGCTGCTGTGTCCATTGTTTAAGAAAGGCGATAACCTCTTATGTGAGAACTATAGGGGAATAGCCTTACTAGAGCTTCCCTATAAAGTGCTTGCAGAGTTAATAAGGAGTAGAATAAGTGCGTTTGCGGAAGGGAATCTAGGGGAATACCAAGCTGGTTTTCGTAGAGGCAGATCGACAATAGACCAGATATTCTCGCTTAAAGAGATTCAGGCGAGTGCATATGAATATGGGATGAGGCTGTTTGTGGTTTTTGTTGATTTTAAGCAAGCTTACGACAGAATAAATAGGAACGAAATGTTTAAAGTGTTGAATGGCATGGGGCTTCCGAGTAAGTTAGGGAGACTGATCAGGATGACGCTAACAGAGACAAAAAATGAAGTAACATGGAAAGGCAAAAACTCAGATGAATTTGAAGTAAAGAGAGGATTGAGACAAGGTGATCCTCTATCAACCACTCTGTTTAATTTGGTCATGGAGAGTATAATGAGGGAGTGCAAAATCATGACGAAAGAAACAATTTTCAAGAATAATCACCAATGCATAGCATTTGCATAATAGCTAGGTCAAATACTGAACTAAAAAAAGTAATGAAAAATTTAATCGAGACAGCAGGAAGTTTGGAATGATAATAAATGAGGAAAAGACCAAGTACATGGAAATGGGAAGAGAGGAAGAAAAGAACGAAGAGAGTATTAGCGTGGAGCATGAGGGAAAAGTGTATAATTTCGAAAGAATGTATCTATTTGGGGGTGAAATTGGAGGAGAAGGGTGGTGGGATGGGAGAAGTGAAAATGAGGACGATGAAGGGCAGACAGGTCTATTTGAGGTTGGGTAAGTTAATGAGATCAAAAGTAATCTCAAGAAAATCTAAAGAAAGAATCTAAAGATCAATAATCCGACCTACAGTCATGTATGGGAGCGAGACCTGGGTACTAGGAAGGGCTGAAGAGGAAGTATTAGAAAGATGGGAAAGGAGTATCTTGAGGGGTATATATGGAGGGGTAAAGTCAGCTGAAGGATGGAGAAGAAGATCAAATGATGAATTGAAAGAGTTGTTCGCTGAACCTCTGATAGTGCCTCTGATAAAATCGCAAAGACTGAGATGGTTCGGGCATGTGCAGAGAATGGAGAATACAAGAATGCCTAAGCTGGTAACCAAAAGAAGACCGGTGGGAAAAAAAGGAGAGGAAGACCAAGAAAAAGATGGTTCGATGAAGTGGCAAATGATCTGCGAAGAATGAAGATCGGATGCTGGAGAGAGAAGACAGAAGAAAGAGAAGAATGGAGAGAAATAGTGGGAAGAAGTAAACACGAACTAAACTAGTGAACTCAAACCGCCTTAGGTCTGCATGGCCTGTCGAGCACTTTAATTAATTATATTTCTTTAATCAAAATAGTCTAGTGGTTCATTTAAAATCAATTCTAATTAGAGTATATAAATTATTTATCTTGGAGGAAAAATATATAACTTATCTATTAGTATGATTGTTAGGAAAAATTACCATTTAGAATATTCATAAATTTTTTTCTTTTTAAGATTCAATTTTTATCTATCACTTGGATTATTAATTAATAACTATTTATTTAGAGAATAAAAATACCTTAGCTGTATGTTTATTTTGATTAGTAGAAGGCTGTATATTTTTAGTTAAGTCAACGGGAGGAGATTTCTCCTTTTCATCTTTTATTTTTCCTTTGTCTTGAGAAAGATTGTTTGAGCTTTGATTAATCGTTGGCTTAACATTTTTAATATTACTTGCTTTAATTTGTGAGCTATCTGACGTATTCGTTTTTTAACACACATGAACTGCTGGTGCATTGGTATTTGCAGATACAACAGGTGTAAGTTCTACAGTCTGAAAAAATCAAGAAAATATTGTGATTTATTATAAAAAAAATCAAGAATGTAAAATTTTATAATTTCATAAAATAATTATAAGATAAAAATTATATAAAATATTCTAATTATATATAATTCTTATTTAACCATTTTCAAAATTTTATTAAGAAAAATTACTTTATCTGGTTTCTTCCACAACGTTGAACCACTATTGGAATTTTCATTCAAATTTATTTTAGATGGTTGTGTGATATTTCTTTCCACTTCACTGGAAACACTATCTAAATTATCAGTCAAGTTAGAAGGAGCTTCAACAGACATAGATGAAATATTTGCTGTAGTTGTTACTGAAGGTGATATTAATGTTGAGGTACACACAACTAACAATAGTAGTAGTAGTAATAGTATGAGCAACCGTAGTGGTAGTTGCCATCACAGAACCAGTCGATGTTTGTGTTGTTGTTACAGGACCATTTTCTTCATTTGCAACTTTATATACGTATGCAGCAAATTGAGCAATAACATCAGAATTAGATGTAGTATTATTCTAAATCAGAAAATAATTTATTATTAGAAAGAAGGTCTATTTGATCTACTATGATAAAGGAATGATTTTTATTTTAGTTATTTTTACCGGTTGAGGAGTTTCCCTAGCACTACTTACTCCAGATCGTGGAGGAGAAGATTCTTTATTATCAAATAATTCAGGAGTTATATCCTGCATTGTTTTAGGATCACTTGTCACTGGACGCTCGAACAGTGCAGTCGCTTGATAACGATTGCAGAAGCAGTTGTGTATATGTTTGTATTTTTTGAATAAATTTACAATAACAAATATCAATATGTGGTTTAATTTACAAAATTCCGTTATAAAGAAATATGTTCTTTAAAATTTTAAATATATTTTCAATATTTTTTGATTATTAAGTTAAGATAGGATAATTTAACACTTCAGAAAATTTAATTCTAATTCAAATTTTCCCTAATTTTATTATTTCATATTGGTTTGAAAATAATAATTTATGAAAGAAATTATAATCCATATGTAGGTGGGTATATATTAAAAAATGTAAATTTGAAATTTATATTCAATTAAATATTGAAACAAATCAAAATAAATAATTATAATAATAAAAATAGAAAGAAAAAAATTGGTCTCTTGATAAGTTGGCTGATGGCTCGTTGGGAGATTGTCAGTTGCTCCGAATCTCTAACTATCAGTAGTCAGTGCTCTTTTATATAAATGGACAGGCAGGCAGGAAATATACTTATTAGAAATAAAACAAAAACATTGTTAATTTAATACAATTTAATAATAATAAGAATCTTTATCTTTGTTATTTTTCATTAACACATCAAAAACCTTTTGGTATTGATTTCAATTTTCATTTAACATATTTTTGAACCTAAAGATATATAAAATATAATCTATCTTGTCTAAGTTATAAAGATACACATCGAATTTTATATAATTAAACTTATATTTATACTTTTATAAAGATAACATTTCCTTTTTTTATTTTCAGAAGTATGTATGTAAATAAAGTAATATAGTAGTAATAGTATAAAATATTACATTATAATAAAATATTTTCATGGACATAATCATAAAATATTAGTAAAAATTAATGGATAGCTAGCTGATCTTTGATTCTTAAATATAATGTTAATATATATATCTAGAAATATTAAAATAAAATTATATTAAAATATTAAAAAAGGTCCAAAATTAATTTAATAATAATAACATTTAAATTTAACCATCAAATTTATAAAAAATTGAAGTAGCATCAATGTACCTTATGTTATAATAATAAGTTATACCTGTTATACTATTAAGAATTCCTTATTTATATCATAATTTATATAATATAAAAAAAGGCACAATGTCATAATTTAGTTTGAAAACCTTCTTGTACTATGATATACTTGATGAGAGAAATTTTATATTTAAATTCTATTTATATCCACTTTACAGAAATTATTAGTTTCTAAAATCTAATTGTAATAATAACAATCTGATACAATATTTAAAAAAAACTTAAATTTAAATTAAATAAATTTATTGTTAACATTGAAATAAATAAGCGGGAGTGTCCTCCCCTAGACTTTCCCGCATATAAATAGGTATAAAGAGTTGTGAATGAATATTTAGAATGTGTAAACTTGGTATTGATAAAGAGCCAGTTCGTATTAGTTTATTGGTGTCAAATTTGATATTTGGTAACATTTATATATATATATATATATATATATAGAATAAAGTGCTACTTCCGGTTAACTGATATTTTAAATGTAAAAAAAACAGATATGGATATAATATAAATATTTTTAATTTTATTTTATTTATAATATATAAGGGCTGGCTGTGACGTCATGAAGTGCTGGGTGACGTCATATAATTTTAAATTAAGAAAAAACTAATGAAGATGATTTTTCTCGAGGATAAAACCAATACAAAGTGTATAACACGTGGAGATATGTCCTCACGTGAAATTTGATATGAAAATAACCCTTCACTTCCTCTCTTCGATCGGCAATACTAGCACTTCCGGTTTCCGGATTTGCACCAAAAGTTGATCAATTCATCCTACTGATGTATTAAGTAAATATACCAAATTTCATCAAAATCCGTTGAGCCGTTCAGGCTGTACACATCTATACGGACGGACGGACGGACGGACAGACATCATGCTAAAAATACTTTTTTCTGTTAAGAAAATGCATGATTCGTGGAGATATGTACCTAAAAATATCCATAGGTGAAATTTGGTGTGAAAACAATACCTCCCTTACTATCGTCGGTCGGAAAAAAAGAAACGCTACTTGTATAGGTAAAATGTCACTTCCGGTAGTCAGATCATGATGAAATTTGGTATCTGAATTTTTTTCATATTTTTAAATCTATATACAAAATATGAAGCAAATATCTCGAAGCAAACTGGTACTTTACTTGAAAGGTAAACGCAACCAGTGTAGGTAAAGTACTACTTCCGGTTAACCGATTTTGACGAAATTTTGATAGAAATCTACAAACTCTTAATAATATCGGTGTACCAAATTTCGAAGTCCTAGCTTGATTAGTTTTTGAGCAAATTTGCTTACAGACATTACATACATACATACATACATACATACCTACATACATACATACATACATACATACATACATACATACACACACACAGACATAATTCGAAAAATGGTATTTTCCGACTCAGGGAGGTCTAAAACGTCAAGATCTATCGAAATCTCGAAGTCGAAATTTTTGACGATTCCAATACTTCCCTTATACGAAGTATGCGGGAAAGTAAAAAAGGGAAAATAAATTAATTTAAAAAATTAATGACATACATCAACTGAGGCGCCTAATTATATTTACAATTAAAACTTAGCATTACTTTTAATTGATACATTTAAATTATATTAGATAATAAAACTAAATAGAAAATCGTCCAAAGGAATTTATAATAATAACAAAAATATATTGAAACTTGCAGTTGAGGCATTGGACTGATTTATTGGAATTGTTGCAAATTAAAAGGTAAATTGTCCATAATTTTTTGTTTTTCTTGTATTATT
This sequence comes from Labia minor, assembly GCA_963082975.1. Lineage (NCBI taxonomy): Eukaryota > Metazoa > Arthropoda > Insecta > Dermaptera > Spongiphoridae > Labia > Labia minor. The sequence goes on from OY720347.1 coordinate 69,580,472, forward strand.
GACTTATCCTTTTGCTGATCAAATTTCAAATCATTTTTTCTCCTGGGTATGCTTCTCTTTATGTTAATTAAACTTAATAATATTATTCATCAAAATAAGCACAAAATAATTCAACAGGGAATCAGTTTTATTTTTAATGTTCTCAAAAATATGCTTTAGCGTTGCATTGCGGACATTGAAACTTTTGGTTTGCAACGAATCATTTGTTGATAATAATCATATTAACTAATATGTAATACAATGTACAATGTAGTAAATTAATGACATTTGAACAATAAGATGACTCTGATTAATTTTTATACAAAAATATAGAAAATTTTAATAATCTTTTTAAAGGGAAATATTTTATAGAAATAAATATAATTATTATATGTGTTATGATAATTAACATAATTTAGAGTCAAATCTTTATTTACTATTACTATAACTATATGGACGGTGACCATAAAACGTTTATTTTAAAATTTAAAGGATTCTAATGCTGTGTACTTTAATTTTTTTTTAATTATTTTGTATATCTTTGAAAATCTCAATATTCTCTTGTATTTGTTTGTATTTCGACTCATAAATTTGGATTCCCTGATGCTAATTAAAAGTTTGTTTTCTTAAATGGCATTTACATTATTTTTTTTTCTTATTTTTTATTTTAGTAATTTTGACAATAATCTTACAATTTGATAATTTGAATAAGTCACAAAATTATGTATGCTAATTAGAAATACAGAGAAATATTTTCCAAAGAATTTATTGTTAATCAAGTAAATATTTATTTTTCTTTAAATATAAGATAAATCTACAATATTTGAGTGTCTCTAACGAAAGAATATTTTCTCTCATTAATAATAATTAAAGAAAAAGCGTCAAAAATAAATTATAACTATAAACAGAATTGTAAAACCTAAATTGAACCCACAAATTTACTATAATAACTATATACTATTTGGAATTGAATGAAAAAATACATTATTCTGAAAAAATATTTGAAATTAATAATTATATCCAGAATATAATTAGTAAAGTAAAATTATTTTAAAAGTCCTTTATTTTGATAAAATAATATGGTCACCTTATCTAGCATAATCTTAATTTAAGCTTAACTTCATATTCTCATTTATACCTAAAACGGACTCAAAATATATAATGTTAAGTTTATTTGATATATTGAATTAACCTTTTAAAACAATATGAATTATTTATAAGTTGATTTAAATTAAAATCATGAAAAATCAGGAATTTTCAGAAATCAATTCTTTATGAGTTTTAAAATTTTGTAGAAATAGTTTCTTTAAAAAGAATAGTTTAAAAATTTAGAATAAAAATAGAATAAAATTATGAAATTGAATTAAATTTTAATGAGGTTGGAACACAAATAAATAATAATAGGTTTAAAAGTAGGTATCATTCATTTAACAAATATATAACATTATAATCCATTCCTTATAGATTAAAAGGAGCCGTTAAAGAATTACCAAAAAAGCAATTGGAGATTTACGAAAAAAGAAAGATTCGTCTGTCATTTGGACAAATGTTTTGGATTTTTCAGTTGAAAAAGCCAAATCAAACTTCCAAATCACAGTAGAACCACCCCCTTACAACCTCCAAAGACAATTTCTCTATATGATGTGACCCCATTGTATTATATCTAAATATAACGCTATTGATTTTTTAAATTAGATTTTCTAACTATTAAATTAGAACAGACATTTTTTTATAATTTTGAATTAAGTTAGAAAAAATCCACTTTATTCTACTAAAATTTCAGTAATTTTTTCTAAATAACTTTTAAATTATTGAAAAAGGTTGGAGTTTTACGAATACTTTTAAAATAGATTTTAGAATAATAAATTCATCTTAGCTTAATATATTTATAGTGCTTATGGTGTTGGACAAAACGCTCAAAATTAATTAATGCCACGTTAGATTTTTCTTTAATTATGGTGACAGCGATAATTAATAACTTATCCTATGAATTAACAGAGTGTTGCAAATTTCAGGGAAGAGATAAAAAAAATTTCGATGAAAAAGACAACTTATCAACAAATTTCAGAGCCAAATTGAACTCAATTATCCAATTATGAGCTCAAAAATTAGTCAAACTCATCAATAATAAATTTACTTAATTATTCAAGAATATATAAATAATAACTATAAAAAAGAATTAAAATAAAAACAGTTAAATAACTTTGACAGAACTTTAAATAACTCTGAAAATATTTTAAAAAATTTCAATTTCCTGTATATTCATAATTAATAATTTTTAGATTATAATGTTTTTAACAAAGATACCATAAATACTTAACTAGGATACCTCCCCACGACTATTCGATTTAATAGAGAAAATTTTAATAAAATTACAATTTCTAAAAATTCCTTTGTAAAAACTTTTGTAATATGAAAAGCATGTTATTTTAGTTATTATATGATTTATGTGTAATTTAATAATAACTTATTGATATTTAAAAAAAAATATTATTATCATCCTTAAAGAAATGAAATGATAGATTACAATTTGGGCACAATGGAAAGAAAATCTAAATTATGAATTAAAATATTTTTTGAGTTTTTTTAAAATGGTGTACCAACAAGCCTCACGTTCGTTGTTATCGCCGTAGAGAAGTCGTAAATAAGTTGTTAGGAAATCTTTTTTGAATTAATTTATGTCGATTTTATCTTGTTAAACGTTTTTCTTTAAAAATACAATGTAAGCATTACCAAGATGAAGTCGTAAAATTTTATTAAATAAATTAATAATCATAGTAAGTAGTATTTTTAATTATAATAGTTTTTAAAATATCAAATTCCAAGAACTTACCAGATGCGGAGACAACCATTCTTTTAAATCGTTCTGCCTCTCGGTTCGTTCTAGATTCGAGGGTAAATCGTCGCATCTTTTCTTGACCGGAACACAGATCTAGAACCAGAAATGTGTCACCTTTCGAAATGAACAAAATGAACACAAGATAACAGAATCTACAATACACCGCTCTTTCTACACATTTTCCCTTCTTACTTAATTTCAATTACAATTACAATTAGTAAATGTATAGTCATGGAAAAATATAAAAGGCTCCTCCGTTGAAATGAATGAATGTTTTATAATATTAATTAAAATAAGAATTTAATAAAAAAATAAAATAAATGAATTTGAATATTAGAAATTATAAAAAATAATAATTCTTAGTGAGAGTTGATCTCATTTTCCCGGACAGACAGACATGAAAAATTAACTTTTGAATATGTTACAATTCAAATTAATTTGCTTAATAAAATACATAAATATTTTCTGTTAATGCTAAAGTTGATTTAGTAATCATTAAATGCATATATAGTTAAATTTTTCTGTTCAAATTTTTATAATATATTTTCATATTTTTTTTTCAAATGATTTATTTATAGGAAATTTATTTACCAAAGAATGGAACTATTTTTTATGACTTTTCTTTAAAAATATTGAAAAAGCCATTAAAATAATCATCTTATATATAAAATTCTCGTGTCACAAAACTTTGAAATGATACTCCTCCGAAACGGCTGGACCGATTCTTATGAAATTTTTTATGCATATTCAGTAGGTCTCAGGGCATGTCAGACTTCTTTTATTAAACCGCTAATTGCTAAGGTGTGTCCAGGGGAGGCTAATTAATTAAAAATAGTTTAGTTACCATACTAGATCATAGAGGCGCTGGTGGCGAAAATTTGAAATCTTATATATATCCTTATATGAGACTTGCAAGCAATACTGGTTCATGGGTAAAACAGCTAGCGCGTCATCTTATGACTTTGCCCCCTCAGTTCGACACTCGCAAAGGCACATTTTTTTTTTAAGTATTATATATTTTTTTTACAAATTTATTAATTTTTATTATTTTAATATTTTATTAAATTAATTTTATTAATTTAAATTTTATTTTATTAAATTAATAATTATGTCAATTAATTTTTTCTGAATAAATAAACATATATAAAAAACTATAGAGGTGGGACAGGGTAGGAGTTAGATGGTTATAGCTCAGAATAGGGGCACTCGGGGGGGTACAGGAGGCGGAGCCCCCGTCTAGGTGTGGAGAGCGCCGAAGGCGCTCGGAGCAGCTAATACTTATATAAAATAAAAGAGTTATTGACTTCAATATCACTTTTTAAAGAAGTTTATTAGTATAATTATAATTTATATAAGTTTTTTTTTTATTTTAATAATTAAACGCTTTTATAGGGATTGCAACTTATTTATATTCCAATGAAATGAACCTAAATATAATATTAATATAATAATATTGAAGTTGTTTAAATTATTATTTCATTTAAATTGGATCTTGTTTGGATGGATGTGAGTCACAAAAAGAATTAATATAATAAAAACAACGTTAAGAGATTGCATTTTAGAGACATGTCAAATGGAATGCCATTTATTTTTACTCGCTAATAAATAAATGAATAGAAGAATAGGAAAGTTAATATTAATATTTTACGATTTAGCCGTAAATCTTAAAGTTTTAAGTGCCGGGTTCTTTAGGCAAGAGTCTAGACAGTTTCAAATTTCATAATCTGAGCAGGATTTTTTGTTTTTTAGAATTGGAATTAAAAAATCTTATGGGAGCTGCTAATATGGTTGGAGTATTTATACTAAAGACAAAGTGAAATCCAATTTTATGTAATACAAGATATTTAAATATTTCAATAATAATTTACATGAATGAACATAAGAACAATTTCGATTTAATAGAAATTATTCGATTAGTTTTTTGTCTATTGATAAAATCAACAATATTATCAAAAGTATATATCAGAAAAATGAATTAATAACATCAAGAAGGTGGATAAAAAAATAAAAAAAATTCATATATATTATAGATTAGCCAGTACACATTATAATTGTTTTTAAAATTTATTTCAAATATATATACCTTGCATAAAATAAAATAAAGAATAAATATTGATTTTTTGTTTTTTGTATAAATGGATTCTTTTGGAGAGATAGCAATGCTTTTTCCCTATTTTATTTATTAAAACAATAAATTTTGTTTTTGATTTTATATTAATTAAACTACTAAGCCATTCTTATCTACTATAGAATTGGGAATAATTTAATGATGTTATTTCTTTCTAATATTAACTCTATGTATTCTCTTAATTAATAATTTTTAAATAAGTATTGAAGAATTTATAATTAATAAATTTGATTTTACATTAATAATTTTTCTATTTCTTTATTAATTTTTATTATTTTTAGAACAATCACAGAGCAGAAGAAAGTCTTACCTTAAATAAAATAAAAGCGTTGGAGTCACGTTGGAGTGTTGCTTCTTACATACCAGATAACCTCAAATGCACTTATAAATTTATAATTTATATAAAAAGTTAAATTTTTATTATAAATATTTGATTTATAGATGGAAAATTTAAACTAGGTCCTCATTATTGATAATCATTTCCATTTTATCCAAATTTTATTTAATCTAGGGGATAAATAATAAATGTTAATTAATTTAATTAAATTAAATTTTTATAATAAAAAATAATTAGTTAATAGATAAATAGAATGTGTAATTGGAAATAATAAATAAATGTTAATTACCTTGTAAGGAGTAAAGTTGTATTGTTTCCTCTTGCATCAGTTCTTTAAATAATTTTTAAGTCTTGATATGCACTAATTATTGGAGTCATGCACTTATATAGGTTCGAAATAAACAGAGGTGGGGGTAAGTTAAAATTGATTGGACGAAAAAGAGGGGGAAGGAGGAGTCAGATCACAATGTAGGCGCCATCACAGCGGTTTTAAAAATAACTAGAATTTGAGAAGTTATAACTAGCAAAAGATTAATAAATTAATAAAAAATATAAAAAAAACAAAAAATAATGTAATGAAAATCTTTAAAATAAAATGGAATAATATTTGTATAAGTTGGATTTATACTAATTTGGTTGATATTTAAACATTTTCATTAAAAAAATAAAATGTCAAACTCCTTATCTGAAATTTTGAACAGTTAAATTGATAAGTTAAACGTTCAAAATTTATAGATATATAAAAGATTGCAATATAATCATATTTTTAATAACATTATTATTTATTTAATAATTGATTAAATTACAATAACATTTTTCAAATCTTTTTTTAATTTAATATTTTATTTCTGTTATAGAATATTCATTCTCTACCATATCGATTTATACGTAGTTTCATATAATTTTCTTATCTTTTCATTATACAGACGCCTTCCTCCTTCATACAAAAATATAAATTTTGGTTTTATAAATGTGTATCAATATCTCAAAATCGTTTTTTCATTATAAATCCAAATAATGATTTAGAAAAAAATAAAAATTGCAATTTAAAATCAAAGATAAAAGATTATTGTATTATTTTCATAGTTTTTTTATTTTATTTTATATAAAGTGCTTACACAGTATAAAATTAAAATGTTTGCTCTTTTTTTTTCGATTGATAACATCAAGAAGGTTGATAAAAAAATTAAATTCATATTACAGATTAACCAGTACACATTATAATTGTTTTTAAAATTTATTTCAAATATATGTACCTTGCATAAAATAAAATAAAGAATAAATATTGATTTTTTGTATTTTGTATAAATGAATTCTTACTAAACTTTTGGAGAGATATCAATGTGTTAATTTCACTAACCTTTATTTGCTGGTTTTTTACTTTATATGTATGCTGTAAGTTATATTTAAATAAAGGAGGTGAAATTACATGAATTTTTTAATGAAATAACAAACATTTAACATCAATTATTTAGTTTATAACTTTAACAATTTTCTTAATTCATATTCAATAATATTATTTAAAATATAACCTAAATTTAAATATTATTTATAGCTTTGCCATTGAAATTAATACTAATTCACGAAATATTAATTATTTAATATATTTTAATAATAAAATTTAGTTCAATCAGTGTTTATATTGTCCACTAACCTTTATTTAATTAACTCTATTAATATCTGGAATGTGATTAGGTTTCCACGCACATCTATTCCTCTTGCTGGATATTTTCTTTTAATCTTGTTAAAACTTCGTTTTTCGTTACTTTTATTCCTTTTTGGAAAAGATTTTTATATATATATAACAACACATGTAAATAAAAACTGTTTATATTTAACAACAAAGACCAATATTATATAATTTTATAATTATAATTAACAATAATTTCATTTAATTAATTAATTTTACGCTTTTTTTTCACCAACCTTATTTAACTAAACATTTTACTACGTAACCAATATGACTACAATGTTATACATACTCGTATATCGATACTATGAGAAAAATATCTACAACTCATATAAAAACGGTTTTGTATATCGGTTGAGGTTAATATAGTTTATATTATAGTATAATAACTTGTTTAATACCCTGGACACACCTTGGAGATTAATGACCATTAATAATTAATTATTAATTAACAAACGAAGAGAAAAAAGCAAAGCAAAGTAAGTATGGTGTAATAAAACATAAATTCTCTTTTATTGAAAATTGAAAAAATCTACGTTAATTTTGTAAACATTTTCAGTCCAATTTAAACATACTACTCGTGTATCCATGCATAATGTAACATTAGTTTTCGGTTTTCATTAATTTTTCAAAATTAAAAATAATTAAAAGTTACTTGAGAACTTCAATGGCTCAAGAACGTCTCAGTAATTTATCAATTATTGCGATTGAAAATGAAATTGCTGATAATTTGGGTATTCAAGAAGCAATTGAAGACTTTGCTTCCAAAAAATAGCGTAGAGTTAATTTTTGATAGTAATATCTCATTCTTAGAACTGTACATATATAAGTGTAATAATAAATAATAAAACAAATATTAAAAGTTAAATTTTGATTTTTTTCTTTGATGTTAGGGCGGCCATATATCCAGGCACGTCCCTGATCGTAAGAAATATAAAATATAACTCTACATACATCCATTTGTCTTTTGTTATAATTTTTTTCCTTTTCTTTCTTTACCTCCCTTTAATTTTTCTTTATAATTTTTCTATTTTTTGAGTTTTTTTACAGTGAACTCTGGCAGATTCGATTTCACAAGCTTGGGTCTGTTTTAATTGCCATACCTGACACCTTGGCAAGGCTTCTATATAAAATAGTTCTTGAATAGGTAACAATAATTGAATACACTATTGCACTTGACCATTTGGAGAGTAATTTTTCTTACACCCTTCAAATTAACCCCTCTCCATCACATGCCCCTTAACTTAAATTAATATAAATAAGCTCTCGTTGAGAGCGAGTAAGGTAAAGACCTAATTATATTTTTGGATAAATATATAAATATTATTATTTATTTATTCAAGAAATATATATACAATTATTCTGGATGTTATTTCATACCACCTTTTTGGGCGGTGACAAAAAAATAGCAAAAACATCCAAAAAGCAAACAAAAACAAAAATAAGAGCAAAACATATTTACATATTTACATAATAACTAACACTCTGTAATCAACGATCATAAATGTCTTTAATTGACTCTTTTTAGATATATACAGTAAAGAAAAACCAAAATAAGAAAAACAAAATACAAAAAAAAATGCCAAAAAATAAAATAAATCGAAAATAATGCAAAAAAACACAAAGAAAGAAAAAAAAAAGAAAAAGGAACAACTAATCGTTACTTCTCTAATATGAAAGATCTCAGTTTTAGGCGAGATTTCCCTTGATTGCCTCTCGTTTCTAAAATGTTATTTTCTAAACAAGTAAAAGAAAATAATTATGTGTATCTTATATTTTTTGATTATTATATGTTATATCTTACTAAATGAACTCTTTTTTATTTTTGAATTAAATTTATTTTATTTTTTGGCAAAAACAACATTTATTTAACTTTTTCGTAAAACTTTTACAATTTCCACCTCAAATTTAGTATTTTTTATAATTATATAATTATAATCTTACCATATCTAAATATTTTCTATTGTTTATTGGATTTATATAAATTTACTTAAAAAAATTTGTTCGCGTGTGGCTCGAACAATTTTTAGCAATTTTCAAACTTGTTCCTCTCTTGGTTTTAAAGATTTTTTATTTAAAAATTGAATTATATTTAATATGTAATTAATTAATAAGTATTTGATAACCTTTATGCAATTTCTATATAATAATTATAATCCATATTATAATTTTCTAATAATAACGCCCGTTTCCCGTTGATGCCTTTCAGATCCACCGGAGGCAAATATACTTGTCTATAATTTTTTAGAATTAATTTTATTTCAAATTATAAAAATAAATCTTACTTTAGATTTACCATAGAAAGGGTTTATTTTTTTGGTAATATTATTCTGGTTTACAATTTATTTATTAATCAGATCCGATTGCATGATTTTAAATTTGTAAGGTTGAACATATTTTAATTCTTAAAAAGAAGAAATCAAAAAATTTATAGTCAAAATTTAAATAACGCTGTCCGTAAATATTTACAATACTGGATGTATACTTGCTTCGGTTATTTGATTGGTGGATAATCCATGAAATTAGTGGGGATCAGGGCGGAGCTTTAACTGATAGCGGAATTACAAGTTTGTGGAGGGTTTGAGGGGGCGATTGATGTCACGTATTATAATCAAATATAAGATTACATATAAAATTGATTATATTTAATATTCAAAATAATATATATATTTATTTAGAAAATAATAATTTCATATATTGTTAATAATTTTCTATTTAATTTCGTTTTGATATTTACTATCTCTTCAGAGATAGTAATAATAATAATAATAATAAGTATTTATTTGTGTTTGCCTAATTCGGCATACAAAATTATACAATTTCATAATTTCGCACAGTTTTACAAAATTACACAAAAATCAAACACATAAATATTAAAAAAACATAAAAAAATATAAAAACGCCAAAAACAAGAAAATAAACAGTAATAGTACATGTTCCCACATAAATTGCAAGAGATTCCACCTTCCGTCTCACTCATTAATTATAAAACTTCTTATTCTCAGGATTGTTATTGTGTAGTTATAAATTCACTCATCTGTCTCTCGTTCCCCACATTCAATAGAATTTCCATGAAATTATCCTCGTTCACTGCCTCACATGTATTTAAATATCTATTCAAATATTCCCTCCTTGTCGGGCTGTAGATAGGGCACTCAACCAGTATGTGGAAAAGGTTTTCCTTTTTTAATAAGTTACAAATGCTACAGTTTTCATTTGGATCTATCTTATATCCATTTTTTCCCACGTACAGCTGGATTGTCCTTGTGCTAGCCACCCTCATCTGAACGACCACTCTCGAACTAAACAATCTGAATCTAGGCCACATAAAATGGTTTCTCACCATATCCAGTCTGCGGTACAAAGGCGTGTATGAGGATGACTCGATTTCCCTCAGGTCTTCCGAAAATCCTAAATCCATTAATCTATCAACTATTTGTTCACAATTTGACTTAATGATGTCTGCGTCTTGGGAGTTCCATAAGGCTGTCATGTCGCAGGATCTAAAAAAGGATTTTAATTGCGTTACCCAGTTGTAATTTCCGTTGGCCCCATCTAAATTACTCAGATGAAGCAATCTATTGTAACAGATTTTGGGTAGTCTTTCTGAGGACATCTCAAGCACTCTGCATAACCATGAGATAGCACGTTTCACGACAAAAGCTATTAGTTTCGGCCTGCCGAATTCCGCTCGAATGGCATAAACCGGAGTGGATTTTTCCAAAATAAAGATCGATTTGAAGAAGTGTGTCTGTCCCTTTTCTATGATGTCCGGATAACGCAATGCCCATAATTCGGAACCATATAGCATAACGCCAAGCACACATGACTGGTACAACTGAATTAGTGTTGAAAATGAATGTGATTTCATTCTTCGTAAAGTGGATCTGATTATTCCCAGAGCGCCTCTAGATTTATTAACCATATCCCCAGCCGTTCTAATGTAAAGTCCCGAAGAATAGATATTAATTCCGAGATAATTATATTTATTCACGATCTCCATCTTTTCTCCTTTGTAGTAAAATGTGAAATCCCTGGGCACCCTTCCCGCCCTACGGAAGATCATTACCTTAGACTTTGCAATATTCACCTCCAACCTGTTACACTGACAGTATTCCTCAAGAGCATTTAAACTGTGTTGTAACTCCCTAGGGGTATTTGCAAATAAGACAAGATCGTCTGCGTAAAATATAGAATTGACCTCTGTGTAGCCGTCTATGCTAACCCCCATAATTCCCCTATCTTTGAGAAACTGGTCAAAATCCCCTACAAATAATGCAAATAGCAAGGGACTGAGCGTGTCTCCCTGGAGAACCCCGCTATTTATTTTAATACTCTTGGAGTTTTTCCCGTTCATGTTAATGAACATGTTCGCGTTCTCGTAAAACGATTTGATCAGACTTATAATCTTACTAGACACACCCAGGCAAAACAGCTTCCTCCAAAGCAAGCAGTGGTCAACTCCATCAAAGGCGCTCTTAAAATCTATGAACGCGCATATCAATCTACCTCTCCCCATTCTGAGTTTAATGCCTATGATGGAGCTGAGAATAAACAAATTGTCAGAGCATCCGCGACCTTTTCTGAAACCCGACTGACACTCAGGTAACCTACCTCCTTCCTCAGCCCAGACATTTAATCTAGATGACATGACCTGTGTAAATATCTTTGTAATATTATTGATTAGAGATATTCTCCTGTAATTTTCAGGCTTATGGGGGTCTCCCTTTTTGAAAAGTAGAAACATTTTAATGTCCGACCAAGATTTAGGAAATCTCTCCGCTCTAAATATGATGTTGAAAAACTCCAATAGATAATTCGTACCATGTTCATTCATGTTTTTATAGAACTCATATGGTATTTGATCCGGCCCTGGTGCCTTATTATTATTAGCATTTTTAAGGGCCGATTCTATTTCGAATAGTTCTATATTTTTATCCAAGGAAATGCATTCCGTTCTTGGCGTCAAGCACCGTTTAGAGAAAGTGGGGGTCCGGGCAAGAGAGGTGAAATAATTCTCCCAGACATCAAGTTCGATAGGATTACATGACCTGCTTCGTCCCCTTCCAGATTTCACCGCCCTCCAGAATTCATGAGGATTTTTTGAATTGCAAAGTCTGTCTGTTAGTTCGTTGTTATAAATTTCCTTTTGTTCCTTTAATAGTCTTTTGTATTTTTTCTTTTTAGTTAAATAGTCAAGTCTACTTTGTTCGTCAAAATTATTTTTTTTGCATTTCTGAAGAGAGGCTGTAATTGTTTCCTTTGCCCGTCTGCACTCCCTACCAAACCAAGGCCTGTCATTACTTTTCTTAATTAACCCCGAGCCTGATACTGATCTGATCATCCGCAAATCCCCAGCAGTCTCCATTATAGAGTTTAAAAGAAAGTCGCTCATCCGATCAATGTTTCGATCAACACCTGTGACAAGTCGTTCCGCTAGACCAGAGTTATAGTTCTCTCTCAACCCATTGTTCCAAACAATCTTCTTCCTTACACATTCCGTGATTGGCACCGGAGACCCCGGGACACTCCCTAGCTCGCCATCGCCAAGCCGCAGAGAGATACTGACTGGAATATGATCAGAGAGAGTACCCATCACACAGGACCTCAAATCACAAATACTGTCAATCATTCCATATCCGATCCAGCATTGATCAATGACAGACCTACCCAGGTTTCCCACATAAGTAATCTGAGCTGGATAATCAGAAATCGTTCGACCGTTGAGTACCAATAAGCCATGTTCCTCCATGAATTCAATCAAGCGTCTACCTCTGGTGGTTATTACTTGGTCTAGAGATTCTCTATCGGGCCGAATAAACGACTGGCAACAGACATCGCCATCAATCCGATTCAAATCACCTATACGGGCATTAAAATCACCCGTAATCATAAGATTCTCAGAATGAAGTGAGACGAACGGTAGAATCTCCCCCAAAGCTTCCAAACAGTAATCAATTTCCTGATTAGGTGAGAAATATACAATTCCTATAACGAAATCAAATTTATTGCCAATAATTTTCAAAAACATAAACAAATTGGATTGCTCCAGAATTTCCACCGCGTAACTATTTTTGACATAAGTTATTATACCCCCACCTGCCCTTCCTCTTGATTTTTCCTTGACCGCACTGTTAAAAAACAAGTTATAATTGTTCAATGGGAGATCATCCAAGGAGGGTGACTGCGTAAGCCAAGTCTCATAGATACAAATTAAGTCTAAACTATTAAAATATTTAAAATCACTATAAACACTTTGTTTAAAATTAGAATACCCTTGACTGTTCCAGCACAAAATTTCCATGTTTGATTTGTTAAAATGTTCTGCCTCTAATTGCTATTGCATTCTCATCAGCCTTTTAACAAGCGTGGGACATTCTCTGTCTAGTGCACCATGATCCGTTTTCAGTCCTAAGCCGAATCTTGTATTAGCCTCAACACAGTTTACACATTTAGTTGTTGTCGCTTGGCAGGTGGTCGATTTATGTTCTTCACCGCATTTATGGCATGATAGTTTCTTTTTGCAATCCGCAGCATTATGAGAAAACCCTCAGCAATTAAAGCACCTCTTAATGTTCGCATGATCAAAAGCTCGGCATCTTCCCCATCCCAAGTTTATCTTCTCTTTCCGTAGTATTTGGGTGTGAGTTTTTCCATCCATTTCCAGAATTATGGTACCACTCATTCGTTTTCCCCCTTCTGAGGGTCTTGAAAATTTTTTAACAATTCTTATGTCCTCAACCTCAATATTATTTTGCGTTTTAATTGCATCTATAATTGTTTTATCTTCTCTAGTCATCATTTCATCCTCCACGTTAATTATTTTAATCTTTTGTTTCCGTCTCTTCAACTCTTCAATTTCGAATTTATCGCCCATTTTCTCTTGTATTAACTCTTTAATTGGGACATGAGTATCTCTTTCTTGGTTATCGGAACCTTCTTCATATTCCATAAATATTTTACCGTTTCTTCCTCTTCTCATTTGGGAAATTCCAATTGGCAAATTACTTATATCAATCCTCTCTTTTATTTCTTTCTTTGTATCCGCATTTTCTCTATTTTCCTTTGGTTTGACTATTAAAACGTTTTGTTTCTGCTTTTCACCTCTAAGAGCATCACTATAAGTTTTACCACTTTTTCCTGTGTCTTTTCATATTGTAGTCTCATGAGTTCTTTTAATTCCCTCATTTCAGATTTCAAACTGGAAAACTCATCATGTATAATTTCCTTTACTATTTTCCTTATTTCCTCTTTACATACTTGAGAATCTTTTATTGACTTAACAATATCAATTATATCATTATACTTATCGCTTGATGGGCAAGTGGCGACAATTACTGAGCCGGTAGAACTTCTTCTTTCGCGATTTGTTCCACTTATTATTTGATCAGTTCTTGTTTCTGACGGGATGTCTTTGAACGGACCCTCGCACACCACATACTGATTGGTATCTTTTATGAACACTTTATGTTTAGGGGCACAACTAGGGTGGAAGAATTGTTTATCACAAGCGGTACACTGGGTAATCTTCTTTATTATACCTTTTTTACACACAGTACACACATAGTCAGGGTAATCTCCCATTGTTCCGCGAAACATGGAACAAGTAAGGGCAAATAATAACTACACAATATTTGTAAATAACACAAAAATAAAAGTAATAAATATAATCAAAATAAAATGTATATATACACACACATATATTCAGGATAGATAGTAAACGTGGATTAAAATGTAAGAAATATAAATAATCCGATAATCGTTTCAGTCATTTAAAAGTTAAAAATAAAAATAGAAATATTAAAAATAATGAAAGAAAAAAAAAAAAAATTTGAAAAATTCCAATCAGTTTTTAGGTATTAGTGTTCCATCCTATTTTCGAACGGGCACAGTAATTATTCCAAAATATGAACCGCAGTTTGGGCTTCAAACCAATATCAAATTCAAGTTGCTAATAGAAATTAAAACCAACAAAATTGATAAAAATGTAAGAGCAGAAAAAAAAACACGTTCATTCACAAACCTTAGATCACTCAAGACTCTCGAAATTAGTGGGGATCAGGGCGGAGCTTTAACTGATAGCGGAACTACAAGTTTGTGGAGGGTTTGAGGGGGCGATTGATGTCACGTATTATAATCAAATATAAGATTACATATAAAATTGATTATATTTAATATTGAAAATAATATATATATTTATTTAGAAAATAATAATTTCATATATTGTTAATAATTTTCTATTTAATTTCGTTTTGATATTTCTCGTCAGAGTTAGTATTGCGATCACGAAAATTTTCGATGTTGAGATTTTGATTATTTTATGTTTTGAAGGTTCATGAATCATTTTCATTAAGATGGAGAAAAATGTCTGTGTGTGTATGTATGTAACCAAGATTACGCAAAAACGGTTTGAGCTAGAATGATGAAATTTGTTACATGGGCATTATTCAAAATCCATAGTTTTCTATTAATTTATAGAGAAAGGTAGCTCAACTAGAAGAGGGTCATTACCTGCAACGTTTTGATATTTTTTCTTCTAACTTGACCGTAAAAATAAAGATATATGTTTGATAATTTTTCACATGATTAATAATTGTATAAAACTGCTATATATAGCATATCAGCTTGATTGAATCGCTGAAAGTACCAGAATTAATTTTTTAACACTGGAAATCTCACGCGGCAACACGTGACGTGGTGCTATCAAAAAAAGAACCAAACATGCTCTGGTTTAATAAATATTATTTATTAATTTTAATTTATAATTTAATTAATTTAATATATGTTAATTAATCCAATTCAAATTTGCGAGATAGTCGAGTGGAGACACTCTAGATTTTTTTAATATGAATTTATTTATTGAATTAAAAAATTGTAAAAAGTTGCTCTTACTTCTTTATATTTGGCCTTAAGCAATATAATTATATGATCTTTTACACCAATGATTTCCAAAGTGAGCGGCACCGCCCCCTCGTGGGTGCTGCAGTGATCCACGGGGGTAATGGCCCCAAGTGCATTTAGGGAAAATTACTTGTATATTACTTTTCAATTCTGAGATCAATAAATAGATACATAAATTCAATGTTTCTAATTTACACCTTTATTTATAATATTATGCGAATAGGAATATTTATAGGATTATTTTGAGATTATATTTTTAGATAAAGGTATTGTGTGTCAAAAAATTGAAATTTAGATAAATATTGAAATAAATATAAAAATTGAAATTAAGATAAATTAAATATTAAATATACGTTTATTATTCAATGAGAGATATTTTGACATTAATAGTATTTGAGAAAAAAGTTAATATAAAATATTATTATTATTATTTTTATATAGTATTATTATTATAATTATTAATGTCTAAAAAAAATGGAATATAAAAAATAGATATTACTATAAGAAACATAAAGTATGTCTATTATATAAAAATCTGAAAATAATCGAATCTAATTTTGCATAGTATGATATTGTTCGATTATTCAGTTCGTTAAAAAACTTTTTAGGATCGTTTTAATTTTTTTTATCAATCCAACAAAAGAAATATTAAATGCTTCCTTCTTAATTTCATTTCAAATTTATAAATAATTATTTCTTATCTTATCTTCTTTGTTTCCAATTCATACATTATTTTTACAAAAATTAATTATTTAAAAAAAAATATTTTAGACTAAATATTTATTCATTAAGCAGCTTATTTTGATTCTATTCAATAAAAATTTTGCTTATCAAGAAATTTAGTGATGATTAATTTTATTAATATTTCTATTGATATGTGAGAATGTTCATGGCTGACTCATGGAAAAATATTTCAACTTAAAATTAATATTTATTATTCTTTTTTTCTATTATTTTAGTGAAAACCTGAGTTATATAATCAAAAAACTGGATAAGGAATTTGTTTAGTAATTATTTATATTATCTTTAAAAGAAAAAATAAGATTCTTTAAAAAACTGAAATTAATCAAAATGTTGATTAAATGAAATATGAGAAGAAATTGGGAATTTTAATATTTTTTTTTTTAATTTTCAATATAAATACGATTAAATATCTAAATGTATCATTAAGTTTTTTAAAAATTTAAGAAAATTTTTTAGGTATACTATCTTTTTTACTTAATTTTGAATTTCCTTTCAAACTTTTCTGGTTATTAAATTTAGTTATGCTTATTTAATTTTAACTCCAAAAAATTATAATTTTAATTCATTTTCTTATTCATCATTTCTTATACTACTATCTACATTTAATATTAAAAATTATTTTTTTAATGTAAGAATATAAATTTAGACCGGGAGCTTAGCTGCCAGGTTATAGTGACCCGTCCGACGACTCGAGTTCGAGGGTTCAAACCTCGCCGATAGCATCGATATATAAATAAAAATAAAAATAATAAACAAAATCTGAGAAAGCTGGCTAAATGGAGATATATTCCGAAAAAGCCCAAAAAAAAACAAAAAAAAATATAAATTTATTTAAATTTTAACAAAATATATAATAATTTTTTAATAGAATACTGCAATTTAATGTAAAATAATATAATAATAATATTAATATTAACAAAAGTAACAAAACAGCAATTAAGATAAAAAAACGAATAATTTATACAAATTTAACACTAAAAATCTTTTTTAATCTATATTTTCTTTGAAAGATATACTTCTAGAAAGTATTATATATCGTATCAAATAATTAATTTGAGCTATCCTTAATTCGATCCTGATCTATCCTGAGCTTTATATATCCAACTCTTATTTTTTATCATCTCTCTGACGTCCTTATAAAATTATCCACCAATCACGTCTTTGATTGTGCAACAGGACGATTCCCTAATTGTTCTCCGCATAGTCTATCATCACCTATTCTTGCTACGTGTCCTGCCCATCGCAACTTTCTTGCTTTTATTACTCAATGTCTGGAGATGCATAGAAGTCATCTAATTCCTCGTTTTTTGTCTCCGCCATTCCCCGGAGAACTCATTTCTCTTTGGACCATATATGCTGCGAAGAATCCTAAGTTAGCACGCGTGACATGTAATTGCCATCCCTGCCTTACAAATTTCAAATAATTTTAATATATCTATTAATGTAATAAAAAACAGATTGGATATAACATAAATATTTTTAATTTTATTTTATTTATAATATATAAGTAAGACCAGGCTGTGACGTCATGAATGGCTGGATGACGTCATATAATTTTAAATTAAGATAAACTAATAAAGATGATTGTTCTCGAGGATAAAACCAATACAAAGTGCATGATTCGTGGTGATATGTAAAAAATCTCCTCATGTGAAATTTGGTGTGAAAATAACCCTTCCCTTCCTATCGTCGATTGCTAAAACTACCACTTCCGGTTTCCGGATTTGCACCAAAAGTTGAGCAA
This sequence comes from Labia minor, assembly GCA_963082975.1. Lineage (NCBI taxonomy): Eukaryota > Metazoa > Arthropoda > Insecta > Dermaptera > Spongiphoridae > Labia > Labia minor. Next base: position 69,598,834 of record OY720347.1, read on the forward strand.
TTCATCTCACTGATGCATTAAGTAAATATACCAAATTTCATCAAAATCCGTTGTGCCGTTCAGGCTGTACACATCTATACGGACGGACAGACGGACAGACATCATGCTAAAAATACTTTTTTTCTGTTAAGAAAATGCATGATTCGTGGAGATATGTAAAAATCTCCACATGTGAAATTTGGTATGAAAACAATACCTCCCTTACTTTCGTCGGTCGGTAAAAATAGAGATGATGATTGTCTCATGTCAATCTAATGAGATCTTTTCCTTATGCCAATTTTCTGATTATTTTTCTACCTGATATAACATTAGTTCTTAAAAATTAATTTCTGCTGAGTACTGATTGTGTTTCTGTTCTCTTACTTCCATTTGGATCTAATAATTTTTCAAAATTGTCCCTCCATCTTTTTTTAATATCATCATCATCTATAAAATAATGACATGGTTTCTCAAATATTCTTTGCAGAATATTTATCTTTTTTGAAAATTCAGTCTATTTTGAAGATATAGACTTTTTAGTAGATTGAAATAAATAAAAATATTGCCTAATGAAATATGAGAAGGAATTGGGATTTTTAATTTTGTTTTTTTTAATTTCCATAAAAAACCAGTGAGTATTTAAATTTATCATCAGGGTTCATAATAATTTAAGACAAAATTATTAGAAATATGTTTTTTAAAATTTTAAATATATTTTCAATATTTTTTGATTATTAAGTTTAGATAGGATTATTTAACTTCAAAAAATCTAATTCTAATTCTAATTAAAATTTTTCCTAATTTTATTATTTCATATTGGTTTGAAAATAATATATTATGAAAGAAATAGTAGTTTCCATATGTAGGTAGGTAGATTAAAAAATGTAAATTTGAAATTTAAATTCAATTAAATATTGAAACAAATCAAAATAAATAATTATAATAATAAAAATAGAAAGAAAAAAATTGGTCTCTTGATAAGTTGGCTGATGGCTCGTTGGGAGGAGATTGTCAGTTGCTCCGTACCTCTACCTATCAGTAGTCAGTGCTCTTTGATTGAAATGGAAAGAGAGGCAGGAAATATACTTATCTATCTATATATATAAAGGAGACTGTTTGTATGTATGTATGTAATTCGTTTACTTTTTTGCTGTCATAGTTTAATATGTTAAAATGTAAGTTATTTACATTTTAACATAAAATAGAAAATATATTATTTAAGGATTAAAGAATAAAAATAGAAAGTAAATTAGTGAATATTTTAAAAATTAGACAATTTGTGGAAATTGAAATAACTAAGAAATGAGAGGTGGAGGGGATGAGGAGAGAGGTGAGAGTGTGTGTGAGCGGGAGAGAGAGAGATTTAAAGTTTATATATAGTTCTCCGTGTTGTTCATTCAAGAGCCAGGCGTGGCCCACTGACTGGCGGACTCATTTTACACAATGTATATAACTAGCAATCAAAGAATTATTATAAATTTTAACTTTTTATTTTAAATTCTAATATTCAAATATCATTTCAATTAAATAATTTATTCTAAAAGTTCTCATTTTAATTAATATAATAAAATATTTAAATCATATTTAACTTAAATTATTTTGTATTTATTCTTTCCATATTTGAATAGGTACTTCTTTTATTTTAAGGGAGGGAATTAACTATGATCTAAAAAAATTAATAAATGAACTTAATAATAAAAAATCAAATAAATCCATTAATTTAAATTAATACTATTAATGAATGTATATATTGTTAATTTATCTTTAGTTTTATCAATACTTTTATACCGTTAATTTTTATAAATTAATTTTTATAAATTGTCTCAAGTCTCTAACTTTGCATTTTCTCTAATTTTATTATAATTAAAAATATTCAATAAAAATCAAACAATGAAATTAAAATATCGAAATGAAATGATCAAGAAATATTATACTCTATTATAACATATACAATACTTATAAACTATAGGCGGAGGAAATATTAGACGATATCATTGCGGGTTCATGCCAAATCGATCAACATTAATTAAGATATTTTCATTATGACAGATATTAAAAAAACCGCGAATTCAATATCTCTGTTCACTAATTATTTGTAGACTTTAGTAAAACCTACGCATGACTCAATAGATCCGGATAAACTTTTTCAAATTTTGATCTTAAAATTTATCTTGAAGGTAGTAAAGAAAGAGTAAGATGTGGAAATCAATTGTAAAATATTAGGTGACCCAGACGACTTAAATATAATAGGAGATTCGGCAATTGCAATTACAGATAGCGAGGAAAAATTAATAGAGGTAGGAAAAGAGATGAGGTTTGAAATTAATAATGATAAATAAATATATTTAGAAACAAACAGGAGCAGTATTAACATACAAAATGTAGAATTTGAATATGTAGAAAAATTGAATGTAATCACGAAGGATAATAATATTTGAGAAGAATTGAAATCGAAGTTGCAATCGGAAAACGCCTGTTATCATGCAGTAAAGAGGCTTATCTCATCAAAATTATTATAAAAGGGAATGAAAATTAAAATATATAAAACAATTATTTTGTCTGTTGTATTATATGAGTGTTAGACATGGTCTATGATCTTTGGAGATGAGAGTGGATTCAGAGAATAGGATTCTCCCCAGCATTTATGGGCCAAAGAAAGATGAGTACATCAGGGAATGACGTACGAGAGATGGAACAGAGGCTCAGGATAAGGACACTTGGAGAAATGTGGTTGTAGCTGCCAAGAACTTTCGAGTACCGTTGAGCCACGCATGGTCTATGACCCTGGGAGATGAGAGTAGATTCAGATTATTCTTTCCAGCATTTATTGGCCAAAGAAAGATGAGGTCACCGGGGACACTTGGAGAAATGTGGTTTTAGCTACCAAGAACTTTCGAGTAGATAGATATAACATATTCAATAATAATATATATAATTAATTTACTAAATAAATTAAAATATATTTTAAATAATCACACAATAAGAAATGAATGTTTTATGTTATACATTGTTTGAAACAAAATGGATGAAAACCTTTTACTACTTTCAACCAAATACTATGTACCACTCGGGGGTACAGGGGGCGGAGCCCCCGTCTAGATGTGAAGAGCGACGAAGGAGCTCTGAGCAGCTAGTTAGAAATAAAACAAAAACATTTGTTAATTTAATACAATTTAATAATAATAAGAATCTTTATCTTTGTTATTTTTCATTAACAAATCAAAAACGTATTGGTTATGGTTTCCATTTTCATTTAACATATTTCTGAACCTAAAGATATATAAAATATAATCTATCTTGTCTAAGTTATAAAGATACACATCGAATTTTATATAATTAAACTTATATTTATAATATTATAAAGATAACATTTCCTTTTTTGTATTTTCAGAAGTATGTATGTAAATAAAGTAATATAGTAGTAATAGTATAAAATATTACATTATAATAAAATATTTTCATGGACATAATCATAAAATATTAGTAAAAGTTAATGGATAGCTAGCTCATCTTTGATCCTTAAAAATAATGTTAATATGTATATCTAGAAATATTAAAATAAAATTATATTAAAATATTAAAAGAGTTCCAAAAATAATTTAATAATAATAACATGTAAATTTAACCAACAAATTTATAAAAAATTGAAGTAGCATCAATGTAACTTATGTTATAATAATAAGTTATACCTGTTATACTATTAAGAATTCCTTATTTATATAATAATTTATATAATATAAAAAATGGCACAAATGTTCTGTCATAATTTAGTTTGAAAACCTTCTTGTACTATGATATACTTGATGAGAGAAATTTTATATTTAAATTCTAATTATATCCACTTTACAGAAATTATTAGTTTCTGAAATCTAATTGTAATAATAACATTCTGATACAATATTTAAAAAAAAACTTAAATTTAAATAAAATAAATTTATTGTTAACATTGAAATAAAAAAAAGGGAAAATAAATTAATTTAAAAAATTAATGACATACATCAACTAACTCAAATGAAGCGCATAATTATTTTTACATTTAAAACTATAATTTTACCATTACTTTTAATTGATACATTTAAATTATATTAGATAATAAAACTAAATAGAAAATCGTCCAAAGGAATTTATAATAATAACAAAAATATATTGAAACTTGCAGTTGAGGCATTGGACTGATTAGATTTGAATTGATGCAAATTAAAAGGTAAATTGTCCATAATTTTTTGTTTTTCTTGTATTATTGACTTATCCTTTTGCTGATCAAATTTCAAATCATTTTTTCTCCTGGGTATGCTTCTCTTTATGTTAATTAAACTTAATAATATTATTCATCAAAATAACCACAAAATAATTCAACAGGGAATCAGTTTTATTTTTAATTTTTTCAAAAAAAATGCTTTAGCGTTGCATTGCGGACATTGAAACTTTTGGTTTGCAACGATTCATTTGTTGATAATAATCATATTAACTAATATGTAATACAATGTACAATGTAGTAAATTAATGACATTTGAACAATAAGATGACTCTGATTAATTTTTATATATTACAAAAATATAGAAAATTTTAATAATCTTTTTAAGGGAAATATTTTATAGAAATAAATTTAATTTTTATACGTATTATGTTATTTAACAATTTAGAGTCAAATCTTTATTTACTATTACTATAACTATGGACGGTGACCATAAAACGTTTATTTTAAAATTTAAAGGATTCTAATGCTGTTTACTTTAAATTTTTTATAATTATTTTGTATATCTTTGAAAATCTCAATATTCTCTTGTATTTGTTTTAATTTCGACTCATAAATTTGGATTCCCAGATGCTAATTAAGAGTTTGTTTTCTTAAATGGCATTTACATTATTTTTTTTTCTTATTTTTTATTTTAGTAATTTTGACAATAATCTTACAATTTGATAATTTGAATAAGTCACAAAATTATGTATGCTAATTTGAAATACAGAGAAATATTTTCCAAAGAATTTATTGTTAATCAAGTAAATATTTATTTTTCTTTAAAAATAATATAAGTCTACAATATTTGAGTGTCTCTAACGAAAGAATATTTTCTCTCATTAATAATAATTAAAGAAAAAGCGTCAAAAATAAATTATAACTATAAACAGAATTGTAAAACCTAAATTGAACCCCCAAATTTACTATAATAACTATATACTATTTGGAATTGAATGAAAAAATACATTATTCTGAATTATATTTGAAATTAATAATTATATCAAAAATATAATTAGTAAAGTAAAATTATTTTAAAAATCCTTTATTTTGAAAAAATAATATGGTCACCTTATCTAGTATTATCTTAATTTAAGCTTAACTTCATATTCTCATTTATACCTTAAACGGACTCAAAATATATAATGTTAAGTTTATTTGATATATTGAATTAACCTTTTAAAACAATATGAATTATTTATAAGTTGATTTAAATTAAAATCATGAAAAATCAGGAATTTTCAGAAATCAATTCTTTATGAGTTTTAAAATTTTGTAGAAATAGTTTCTTTAAAAAGAATAGTTTAAAAATTTAGAATAAAAATAGAATAAAATTATGAAATTGAATTAAATTTTAATGAGGTTGGAACACAAATAAATAATAATAGGTTTAAAAGTAGGTATCATTCTTTAAACAAATATATAACATTATAATCCATTCCTTAAAGACTAAAAGGAGCCGTTAAATAATTACCCAAAAAGCAATTGGAGATTTACGAAAAAAGAAAGATTCGTCTGTCATTTGGACAAATGTTTTGGATTTTTCAGTTGAAAAAGCCAAATCAAAGTTCCAAATCACAGTAGAACCACCCCCCTTACAACCTCCAAACACAATTTCTCTATATGATGTGACCCCATTGTATTATATCTAAATATAACGCTATTGATTTTTTAAATTAGATTTTCATTCTATGACAGCGATAATTAATAACTTATCCTATGAATAAACAGAGTGTTGCAAATTTCAGGGAAGAGATAAAAAAAATTTCGATGAAAAAGACAACTTATCAACAAATTTCAGAGCCAAATTGAACTCAATTATCCAATTATGAGCTCAAAAATTTGTCAAACTCATCAATAATAAATTTACTTAATTATTCAAGAATATATAAATAATAATTATAAAAAAGAAGTAAAATAAAAACAGTTCAATAACTTTGACAGAACTTTAAATAACTCTGAAAATATTTTAAAAAATGTCAATTTCCTGTATATTCATAATTAATAATTATTAGATTATAATGTTTTTAACAAAGATACCATCTATACTTAACTAGGATACCTCCCCACGACTATTTGATTTAATAGAGATAATTTTAATAAAATTACAATTTCTAAAAATTCCTTTGTAAAAACTTTTGTAATATGAAAAGCATGTTATTTTAGTTATTATATGATTTATGTGTAATTTAATAATAACTTATTTATATTTAAAAAAAATATTATTATCATCCTTATAGAAATGAAATGATAGATTAAAATTTGTGCACAATGGAAAGAAAATCTAAATTATGAATTAAAATATTTTTTGAGTTTTTTTTAAATGGTGTACCAACAAGCCTCAGGTTCGTTGTTATCGCCGTAGAGAAGTCGTAATTAAGTTGTTAGGAAATCTTTTTTGAATTAATTTTTGTCGATTTTATCTTGTTAAACCTTTTTCTTTAAAAATACAATGTAAACATTACCAAGATGAAGTCGTCAAATTTTATTAAATAAATTAATAATCATAGTAAGTAGTATTTTTAATTATAATAGTTTTTAAAATATCAAATTTTAGTAATTCCAAGAACTTACCAGACGCAGAGACAACCATTCTTTTAAATCGTTGTGCCTCTCGGTTCGTTCTAGATTCGAGGGTAAATCGTCGCATCTTTTCTTGACCGGAACACAGATCTAGAACCAGAAATGTGTCACCTTTCGAAATGAACAAAATGAACAAGCTAACAGAATCCACAATACACCGCTCTTTCTACACATCTTCCCTTCTTACTTAATATCAATTACAATTACAATTAGTAGATGTATAGTCATGGAAAAATATAAAAGGCTTCTCCTTTGAAATGAATGAATGTTTTATAATATTAATTAAAATAAGAATTTAATAAAAAAATAAAATAAATGAATTTGAATATTAGAAATTATAAAAAAAAATAATTCTTTTTGAGAGTTGATCTCAGTTTCCCGGACAGACAGACATGAAAAATTAACTTTTGAATATGTTACAATTCAAATTAATTTGCTTAATAAAATACATAAATATTTTCTGTTATGGCTAAAGTTGATTTAGTATTCATTAAATCCATATATAATTAAATTTATCTTTCCAAATTTTTATAATATATTTTCATATTTTTTTTTCAAATGATTAATTTATCGGAAATTTATTATTTATTGCAATTATATCCCAAAAATTATTGGTTTATTTACTAGTATTATAGTTTTACTTTAAAGCAGGCATATCAGTGAGTTGTTAATTAAAATTAAAAATAATCAAGCATTAAGCATGAAACTAAAAGCATAAGCTGAAATAAAAAAAACAGAATGATGATCTCACCCCGACTTGTACTTGATAGCAAGCATATAAGTGAGTTGTTTCTTGAGACGCTTGCGTATTTGTTTTAAACAAATTTGACACAAAGGGGTCGGATAACCAGATAATATAAGCATGTCGACTTGATCCGCAATATTTTGTAAATTTAAATTCGTTGAAGTAAAGTTCATCGTCCTGTAAAATTATCTACAAAAAAAACCAAGGTACTCTATTAATAAAAAATATTTTCTTTCTTATTGTAATTTTAATTGAAATGAAAAGCAGAACAAAACACGCAAAAATGTGTCTTCTCGTTATCATATTAATAGAAATTGTATTTCATGAATAAATCAAAATCCAATTTATAAGAATCCATTAATTTTAATGAATAACCAAAGAATGGAACTATTTTTTATGACTTTTCTTTAAAAATATTGAAAAAGCCATTAAAATAATCATACTTATATAAAATAAAAAAAAAGAGTTATTGACTTCAATATCTCTTTTTAAAGAAGTTTATTAGTATAATTATAATTTATATAAGTTTTTTTTTTGTTTTAATAATTAAACGCCTTTATAGGGATTGCAAGTTTATTTATATTCCAATGAAATGCATCTAAATATAATATTAATATAATAATATTGAAGTTGTTTAAATTATTATTTCATTTAAATTCGAACTTGTTTGAATGGATGTGAGTCACAAGAAGAATTTATATAATAAAAGCAACGATAAGAGAGAGAACTTGCATTTTAGCGACTATTCAAATAGAATACGATTTATTTTTACTCGCTAATAAATAAATGGATAGAAGAATAGGAAAGTTAATATTAATATTTTACGATTTAGCCGTAAATCTTAAAGTTTTAAGTGCCGGGTTATTTAGTCAAGAGTCTAGACAGTTTCAAATTTCATATTCTGAGCAGGATTTTTTGTTTTTTAGAATTGGAATTAAAAAATCATATGGGAGCTGCTAATATGGTTGGAATATTTGTACTAAAGACAAACTGAAATCCAATTTTATGTAATACAAGATATGTAAATATTTCAATAATAATTTACATGAATGAACATAAAACAATTTCGATTTAATAGAAATTATTCGATTAGTTTTTTGTCTATTGATAAAATCCACAATATTATCAAAAGTTTATATCAGAAAAATGAATTAATAACATCAAGAATGTGGATAAAAAAATAAAAAAAATTCATATATATTACAGATTAGCCAGTACACATTATAATTGTTTTTAAAATTTATTTCAAATATATATACCTTGCATAAAATAAAATAAAGAATAAATATTGATTTTTTGTTTTTTGTATAAATGGATTCTTACTAAACTTTTGGAGAGATATCAATGCTTTTTCCCTATTTTATTTATTAAAACATTAAATTTTGTTTTTGATTTTATATTAATTAAACTACTAAGCCATTCTTATCTACAATAGAATTGGGAATAATTTAATGATGTTATTTCTTTCTAATATTAACTTTGGGTATTCTATTAATTAATAATATTTAAATAAGTATTGAAGAATTTATAATTAATACATTTGATTTTACATTAATAATTTTTCTATTTCTTTATTAATTTTTATTATTTTTAGAACAATCACAGAGCAGAAGAAAGTCTTACCTTAAATAAACTAAAAACGTTCGAGTCACGTTGGAGTGATGCTTCTTGCATACCAGATAACCTCAAATGCAATTATAAATTTATAATCTATATAAAAAGTTAAATTTTTATTATAAATATTTGATTTATGTATGGACAATTTAAACTAGGTCCTAATTATTTATCATTTCCGTTTAACCCAAATTTTATTTAATCTAGGGGATAAATAATAAATGTTAATTAATTTAATTAAATTAAATTTTTATAATAATAGATAGATATAATTAGATAATAGATAAATAGTATGTGAAATTGGAAATAATAAATAAATGTTAATTACCTTGTAAGGAGTAAAGTTGTATTGTTTCCTCTTGCATCAGTTCTTTAAATAATTTTTAAGTCTTGATATGCACTAATTATTGGAGTCATGCACTTATATAGGTTCGAAATAAACAGAGGTGGGGGTAAGTTAAAATTGATTGGACAAAAAAGAGGGGGAAGGAGGAGTCAGATCACTATGTAGACGCCATCACAGCGGTTTTAAAAATAACTAGAATTTGAGAAGTTATAACTAGCAAAAGATTAATAAATTAATAAAAAATATAAAAAAAAACAAAAAATAATATAATGAAAATCTTTAAAATAAAATGGAATAATATTTGTATAAGTTGGATTTATACTAATTTGGTTGATATTTAAACATTTTCATTAAAAAAATAAAATGTCAAACTCCTTATCTGAAATTTTGAACAGTTAAATTGACATGTTAAACGTTCAAAATTTATAGATATATAAGAGATTGCAATAAATCTTATTTTTAATAACATTATTATTTATTTAATAATTGATTAAATTACAATAATATTTTCAAATCTTTTTTTAATTTATTAATATTTTATTTCTATTAGAATATTCATTCTCTATCGTATTGATTTATAGTTACATTCAATTTTCTTAGCTTTTCATTATACAGAGGCCTTCCTCCTTCACACAAAAAAATAAATTTTGCTTTTATAAATATCAATATCTCAAAATCGTTTTTTCATTACAATTCAAAATAATGTTTTGGAAAAAAATAAAAATTCCAATTTAAAATAAAAGATAAAAGATTATTGTATTATTTTCACGGTTTTTTTATTTTATTTTATATAAAGTGCTTACACAGTATAAAATTAAAATGTTTGCTCTTTTTCGATTGATAAATAAATAATGGCTTAACTTTCAGTAGAGATAAATTCTGGTTTTGCAATCTCAACGTTTTCTTAAATATGGATGATTTTCCAAATTTTTACTAAATACTTCCACTAATCAATATAATTTCATTATCAATGTCAACTGAACTTCTCCAATGAATGAAACACATTCAGAGAATTCCAAAGAAAACATATCATCACACCGAAACATTTCCCAGGAAAAAAATAAATTATTATTAATAGGATGCCGATACCGAAATCTTTATGAATTCACTGAAATAATCGTAATCAGGGCCGTGCCTGAAGAGCGTTCATGTGTGCACCGCACGTAGGCGGCCGAAGGTCACATATTTAGAGACGCCATTTTTTTTTCATCCCAGTCATTTTGGTTTTATTTTTGTATTATCTATTTATTTTAAATTACGAACTTGCTGAAAATATATTCGATTAAATATATTTTATATATATAATATGACTACAATATTATACATACTCGTATTAGAATAATATCTACAACTCATATAAAAACGATTTTGTATATCGATAGAGATCAATAAAGTTTATATTATAGTATAACTTGTTTAATACCCTAGACTCACGTTGGAGATTAATGATCATTAATAATTAATTATTAATTAACAAACGAAGAGGAAAAAGCAAAGCAAAATAAGTATGGTGAGATAAACATAAATTCTCTTTTATTTAATTGAAAAAATCTACGTTAATTTTGAAAACATTTTCAGTCCAATTTAAACATAATACTCGTGTACCAATGCACAATGTAACATTAGTTTTCGGTTTTAATTAGTTTTTCAAAATTAAAAATAATTAAAAATTATTTGAGAACTTCAATGGCTCTCCGCCATTCCCCGGAGAACTCATTTCTCTTTGGACCATATTTGCTGCGAAGAATCCTAAGTTGGCACGCGTGCCATGTAATCTTTATTTACTATTACTATAACTATGGACGGTGACCATAAAACGTTTATTTTAAAATTTAAAGGATTCTAATGCTGTGTACTTAAAATTTTTTCAGTTTGATAATTTAGCAATATTTTAAAGAATCTGATTTTTTTCTTTTAAAGATAATATAAATAATTACTAAACAAATTCCTAGTCGTGTTTTGATTATATAACTCAGGTTATCACTAAAATAATAGAAAAAAAGAATAATAAAAATTAATTTTAAGTTGAAATATTTTTCAATGAGTTAGCCATGAACATTCTCACATATCAATAGAAATATTAATAATATTAATCATCACTAAATTTCTTGATAAGAAAATTATTTTTGAATAGAATCAAAATAAGCTGCTTAATGAATAAATATTTAGTCTAAAATATTTTTTTTTAAATAATTAAGTTTTGTAAAATTAATGGATGATTTGGAAACAAAGAAGATAAGATAAGAAATAATTATTTATAAATTTGAAATGAAATTAAGAAGGAAACATTTTATATTTCTTTTGTTGGATTAATAAAAAATTGAAACGACCCTAAAAAGTTTTTTAACGAACTGAATAATTAAACAATATCATACTATGCAAAATTATATTCCATCAGTGGCGCAACCAGGATTTGAACCTGGGGGGGGGGGGTTTGACTAGCCGCTCCACCTTCCTATGGCGCCCATTCCTAGAATTGTTTTATTCATAATTAGATTATTATATAATTAAAATTCCGCAATATGAAAATCAAAATATTAACGATCATTTTGATTAATTTGTGATTATAACTATTTTTTTTTTATTTTTTTATTTTTGTTCAATTACATCGGATTTAATGTTTCATTATACTTATAAAAAATTTCATTTTAATATAATTACCGATAAATAAAGTGTGGGAAAGGAGTATATAAAAAGAAAATTAAAGTCGTTTCTTTTTATTTTATATTACAAATATCTATCTAGAGTTTATAATAATATAATATGTAGCCTAGTCAAATAATTTCATTATTCAGTTTTTACATGTTTTATATATATATATATATAGATATATATATCTATATATATAAACTGACATATCATTTCATACTGTATTAAAGGCTAAATCAGCAAGTTGTTAATGTTTCGGTAGCCAATAATTCAAAATGGCTAATCTTTAAGAAAAGCGTTTGAAGTATTTGTTCAAAATATTAAATAAACATTTTCTAGATCTATTTACTTTTTACAGAATTATGCACAATTATATTCATTCACGTTTATCGCGTGTTATTTTACAATAACTATTATTTAAATTAATCTAGGTTTCGATGGAAGGGGAATTCTCTATATATACATATATATACATATATACACTCACATTTATATTTATATATATATATAAATAAAATTCACAAATTCACACGGTATTGTTATTCCCTTTAATAGAATATTTTTCATAATGTTTTTAAGCTTTTTATATGTTCAAATGAATAAATCAAAAATGATCTAGAAATAATTTGACTAGGAGACCAAGGGACATTTAAAAAAAAATTATATATTGTTTAGCATGATAATTAATTAATGATCCATATAGATCGTGAAATTACTTGGAAGCTTTATAAAATGGTTTATGACCACCTTTTAATACTCAAATAAAAGTAAACTTATAATCGTATCGGCACATGACAATTTACAAATAAAGAATTCGATTAAAATATAACTAGTAAATTAACAACAAGAAAAATTATATCTTTATACAATTCATTAATACCAGTTTTCCAAGTAGTTTTACCTGGTGAGTACTGGGAAAAATTCTCAACTTAATAGTTTTAACATTTATATTCAAGATTAACTTAAACTGTACATAATTGATTCTAATTAAGTCCCATTATATATATGGATTGATATACATCCACATTCATGGTTAAAATAATTATCGATTTATATAAATAAAATTAATCGATATGTTTTTTTCAGAAATAATCTCTTAAACTTATAGAATTATTTCATCTCAAGAAAAATATTAATTCGAGTAGGATATCTTTATTTATAATAACGAGAAAATTTATATCTACATAATAAATTATGTTGTTCGAAAATTAGTGATCGGATGTTGCCTATTAGCAGTCTTCATCCACATCTTCACCAGAAATAAAATCTTTCATTTCAACGTTTTGAGATTCCATTTCTTGACGTATAGTTGCAGGATTCTAAAACAAAAAAAAAATAATTGTTGAATTCGCAAAAATAAACCATTTTCTCTTTTTTCTTTATAATTACAAAATTTTATAAATTTATTTATAAATAAAAAATAGTTTTTTTTCCCTCAGAATCAATTTTCATCAAGTTATCTCAGAAACTCTAGTCTGACTTAAAAAGTTATGTTTCATCATTTTATTTAAAATACAAAATTAATATATGCATGTAAAATTAATTATAAATAATATAAACTGATTTATTATTCATTACCTGAGTCTTCCCAATTATTTGAAATAAATGAGGAAGAAGTTTAGAACAATCAATATCTTTAATTTTAATAGCATCTCGGAATTGAGCCCAAGAAATGGATTTCGAAGTAATAAGTGGGGCTAAAAAAAATGAAAATACATTAAATAATAACTTCATCTTGTTTAAATTATTTATTATATATATAAAATACTTAAGATGGAAAAAAATATTAAAAAAGTTTAATTACCAAGGAAATCCGCAGCAAAGTTCCAAAACTTGGGAACATCAATGATAATATCTTTAGCTATTTCAAATATATCCATAAAACTAAAAATATAAATAATATTAAAATAATATAAATAATTATTAATTAAATATAAAAATTAAGTTTAAACATACCCATTCAAGATATCATCAACTTTCAAAATATCATTGGATACAAGATGTATTAACATTTTAGAAATGCTTTCGCGAACATTAACCGATCTTTCAATTCCAAGGTTAAGTAAAATATTAACAAATTCAGATCGTTGTTCTTCAATTAATTCCTCAAGAACATTATCTGAGAGTTCCTATAATTCAAATAATTATAATTAATTGAAAGAAAATAATAAGATATATATATAATTTAAAATCTATAAAATTCAGTAACGAGGAATTCCAAAATAAATCTTCAATGAAATTATTAAGAAAAAGAATATTCATCATATATATTACATATATATATATATATATATATATAAAAGTGTGTATGAATCAAGAAAATATAATTACTTTTAAATTGTCGTTTGATAAATATTCATCAAGAATATTTGATGTATGTAGTTTCAGTTGATTTTCATCTAATTTTACTGGAGCTTTCAATAGTCCAGATGTTGAATTGAGATTATGTGATGTATATGGAGGAATAATTGGTCTTGTAGTTGGAGTAATATTTGAAGTTTGTCCAACTCCACTTGAAGATGTTACTGATGGGGATATCCCAACATTTGAAAAAGGGATAGAATTATGGGCATCTCTATGTGATGATGATGAATTACCCCTTGAATTAGAACGAGAAACCGGAGGAGTTGCTCTAGCTAAATTGAAAAATATTCAAATAAAATAAGGTATTGCTAAAAATTTAAATAAATAGTTTATTATCATTATTATGGATTTATGGTTTTACCTTCATTTTTATGTGAGCTAAGCATTCTTTTACGTTCACTTTCTACGTCCAATCCTAAAGTATTTGAAGATCTCATGAGATCAGAAGAACGTTTATCATCACTTGTATCTAATGCAGCAAATTTGTTACTATTAAATGAAGCTGATTTTTTCTCATCCGTTTTCGTGGAAACTCCTCTGCGCCATTGTGAAAATTTGCCTTTATAGCCATGTTCTAAATGGGTATCAAGTGAACCTTGCTATAGAAGAGAAAAACATTATAAGAAAAGTGAACTTTAAAACAAAATAATAATAAATTTATTTCAATAATGTTGATTATATTATATATTATTAGAATGTTAAAGTAAATTATTTATAATTTTCGAAATAATATATATTAAAAAATTATTTTGATGAAAATTTGAGATTATATTAAAAATAAAGTGTTAACTAACTAACCTTTAATTGTTTAATTTTTGTAAATTCAAAAGGAGCAGGCCTTCTCCAAGATACCGATAGCCATTCCTCATTTTCTGAAAAAATTTAATTTTTGATAAATTAATGAATTCACAAGAAACGAATATCAATCAATGGTTTTAATATATAATTAATGATTATTTATTTTTAAGGCAAATCTGACTTGAGTGGACATGTTTTACAATTATTTTTCATTTTAATGTCAATAGGAGCGAACTTACTAAGTTTTCTACGATCTTGAAGTCTATCATACTTTCGAGGAGTATTCATAGTATTTAAATTAAGAGTTTCTATCGTCTCTCTTTCACGATCAGCTTCTTTTTGAATTTGATCGATAGTTTTTGGATTAGATTCATCTCTTCTGGGAACCCATTTATTTAATCGCAATTCTTCCACATCTTGTACCATAAAACGGACCCGAGATGAAATTTCTCCTCTTCGATTTGCAAGCTGTTTCATTTGATCTATATAGGGACCGAGATCCTAAAAAAAATATATTAAGATTAAAATTAAAAAATAATTATATATAATAATAGAAAGATTAAAATTATTAAATAATTACCTGATAATTATTATTACTTTTACTTTCAAGATCTTTTCCAATTGTCGTAAGTAATTTACATAGACCTTCTAAACTTTCTTCATCACCTCCGCTTAGTAAATGTTTGATACATCGGTTCATTATATTTACAGACAACATCGATAATTTGTATAATTCTCCAATGAATCTAAAAATATATTTGTAGTTAAATGATAAATAGATGAACATATAAGAGAAGAAATAGAAACTTTAATTTATAATGTTCAGATTTTAAAATCGTCAAAGATACTCAGAAACTCTAGTCTGACATAAAAAATAGTTTCATCATTTAAAAATAAATTAAGAAATAATTTTTCATATAAAATTATCATTATTTTATAGGCTTATCATTTTAAATAAATATAAAAATCATTAAATAAAAAAAAATTAACAATAATTCATTATTAATTTTTTATACAACTTCTGATACACCCGACTTTAATAGAAGAAAAAGACAAGTGTTCTAAATAAATATTCAATCTTTCTTTTCTATTAAACAAATTGTATTAGTACCTTATATTTCCCAAGGATTTCATTCGAATTTTTCTCCAATCTTCATCAAATTGCAATTGTAATTCTTTCTTTTTTTCCTAAAAATACAATTTTTTTCAATTATTAAAGAACGATTTATTAATATTTTCATTTTTTATTAATTATATTTAATCATAAAGAAATTATCCTTAAAATATTTTTAGGTTCACTACTTTCATTAAATAATGTAATCATATTTTATTGTTTTATTTAATCTGTATATATAAT
Source organism: Labia minor (assembly GCA_963082975.1). Lineage (NCBI taxonomy): Eukaryota > Metazoa > Arthropoda > Insecta > Dermaptera > Spongiphoridae > Labia > Labia minor. Next base: position 69,615,506 of record OY720347.1, read on the forward strand.
ATAATAACTTACGGGATCTACACAATTTTTAATTTCCTCAAGCTTTTTATCTTTATCAATTTCTGCTCCTTTATTTTTTTCAAATTCTTCTTGACATCTATTGATTAAAATTTTTCGAAAATTACCCGTTTCAACTTTTTCACCAGGTTTTGTATTGGAAGAATTAGGGACCGCCATGTTTTGAAGAACTTTACACATTGCAGCGTAAGCAACTGAAAATGATGGCTCATCGACGGCCTTGAAAATTGGAAGTGAAAAATTAAATTTGAAATAAAAATAAAAAGAAAATAATAATTTATTAAAAAAATTGGATTAATTTAATACACACCTTATCGAAAACTAAATCGATTACACCTTTCAATCTTTGTGAATTATCAATCGGTAATTCTTTAACTTGATTTACCAAAGTATCGAACTTTTGAGGTGTTAATTTATTCAAAACACCTCTAACTCTTTTATATAAATCGTCTGTTTTTTGAATTTCATTATCTACATTAGGTATGGAAGTTCCTTTAAATCTTCCAGGTTTCCAAGCATTATCTGATTCATGAAGCTTAACATCTTCTTTGAGTGATATTGAAAATTGAATTAAATTTTGTTTTCCTCCTTTGTTAGGCTTGCCTTGTTGACTATTTCGTTTTGATAAGGTTTGCTATAGAATATAAAAAAAAATATTTGTAAATTCATTTATATTTATTTTTATTAGTTGAGAAATTTTAAATTTTAAAATTTGATATTTACACGTCGTGCATTGTTTCCACTTCTCAAAAAAGTGGGTGCATGCAAATCATGTTGATTACGAATATTGGATATTCGATCAAAAGTCCTTTGTTGAGAAGTCCAATCCTGTAAAATGAATAATTATATTATTATTACTTTATTATTATTATTTTAAAAGAATAATTTAATAATTATTCTTTTAAAATAACAAGTAATAAATAGAAAATAATTTACCCTGGTACTATTCCTAACAACATCTAAATCTGGAAGATTATCAGGTTTCTTCTTTGATTCAGGATCATTCATTAACTCCAAAAGGAATTCTCGGCCATATTTCTTTTTACCAAGAGGATTAACCGGGCTCCATTGATCTAAATGTCAAAAATCAATTATTTAGAAATACAAAATATAAAAATGTAATTATATATATATATATTGCAAATTTTGGCCAGGAATAAAAATTTACCTTGTGAATATTTAAGATTACTTCGAGGAGTTGGCTCAGTTTTGTTTACAACAGGAACTGAAGGTTCAGTTTTTGTTTCGGTTAAGTGATTAGTAGTTTCTGTAGTTTCTGTATTTATATCATTTTTATTATCTAATTTCTCTTTTTCATCATTTTCAGATGATTCATTAGCTTTAACAAACAGGTTTGGAAAAACGGCTAGTTTCTGCTCAAAATTATTATTTTGAATTGTAGGTGATTCAGGTCTTGAAGAAGAATTCGCAATACTATTGGATATATTGGAATTTTTATCTTCAATTTGTGAAGGTATATTGTTAGAAGTTTTAACTTCTAAATATTTTTCATCTTCTATAGATGAAAGATCTTTCATTATAGTTGGGGCCTGGTTGGCAGATACAGGAGGAGATGGCTCTCCAGAAACAAGTTGATCAATTGTTGGAGTAGCATCTTCTGTAGTTTCTGTATTTATATCATTTTTATTATCTAATTTCTCTTTTTCATCATTTTCAGATGATTCATTAGCTTTAACAAACAGGTTTGGAACAACGGCTAGTTTCTGCTCAAAATTATTATTTTGAATTGTAGGTGATTCAGGTCTTGAAGAAGAATTCGAAATACTATTGGATATATTGGAATTTTTATCTTCAATTTGTGAAGGTATATTGTTAGAAGTTTTAACTTCTAAATATTTTTCATCTTCTATAGATGAAAGATCTTTCATTATAGTTGGGGCCTGGTTGGCAGATACAGGAGGAGATGGCTCTCCAGAAACAAGTTGATCAATTGTTGGAGTAGCACTATCCGACAATTCAGGCTCAACACTTTTGGAGATTGTAGTGAAAACGGAAGTGTTTGTACTTCCAACTTGACTTCCTCTTTTGGATTTTTTCTTGTTTGAACCTGAAAATCAAATAAAAAAAAACAAATTTAGAAAATGTTTATTTATATTAAAAATTAATTCAAAAATTCTGCAATAATATTCAATATGTATAAGTGCAAAAAACTAAAATAGTTTTCAAAAATGCAATTTCTGCCAAGACAATTTCAAATTTTCTGAATAATATCAAAATGTAAAATAGAAAAATAACAACATTTCGAAATTTATTGACAATTACTTTTCTTTAATAATATATTATTTATAGATTTATAAATTTGCGTGGTAGAGAATTATATAAACTAATTTTGGAATTCCCAGTTAAATTTTGAATACAATTACAATAAAATGGTTTTATAACCTATACATTAAAAAGAATTGTGCAAAATGAAGAAAATTTTAATGTAAGGTATTTAAAATTTCGTGAGTATTTAACCAAACAAAATCATTTTTCTATTTTTCAAAAAACTTTGATTAAATTTGATAATAAAAGAAAGTCTTCTAGAATTGAAACTTTAAAAAGTTGGTTAATACATTATTTCAACAACTCTAGTTTCGTCATTTTAATAATTAAAAATATAAAACTATCTATTTCACTTATATGATACATAAATAAATGGTACTTACTTTCATCATCGCTAGAATTAGTGCTGCTACTGCTACTTATGTAGACAGCTTCTTCTTTTTTCTCTTTTTCTTTTATATCAGCCTGAGAATGAGTAGTTTCATCAGGTTGAACATTTGATAAATCAGGCAACGGTGAAATTTCAACAGGTAAAGCATTATTTTCAGCATTAGTGGTGGTGAAACCACTAGTAGGAATCGAATCTTTAGATGGAGAAGGTTTCACCAATCTGAAACCATCAATATTATATTAAAACAAAATATATTTTTCTAATTTACTTAATTTATTTTCAATATAATTTGTTTTTTAAAAAAGTCCCATTTTTAATGAAGACAATCTAAATTATATTTATTAAATATCCATAGTAAACGCATTTAACCAGTATCTTTTTTGTAATATTTTATTTTTTTCTAAGTCCTCTATAATAAAACTAATTTATGTGAATTTTAAATTCCTACTCTTATCAAATTTGTTTTTTTCACTTAAAATTTATAATATATAATAACTTTTATGGAATGGAATCATGATTACTATAATTAAATGTATGAATTAAATGGAATCAAATATATATCAAATGGGAAAATATTAAGAGAAAAATAATTGAATTAAAATATATTAGCATAAAAGACAAATTGCTTGTTAAAAGAATGAAATATTTATAATTATAATAAAAGCGGATCATGAAATTAATATAATGAAATGAAAAAATGGAAAATTACAAGACTAGTTTCGAGAATTAAAATATTAAGATAGCAATTAAGGAAATTCTTGTTTATATATAAATATATATATATATGTATATGAGATCAGTTTTAGATGTAAACTTTAAATGTTTTTGTGATAAAAAGTGATTTTATTTCTAACTATTTCCATTAATTTTATATATAAATTAATTATTTCTATTTTTATTAACTAGATCGAATATGTTATTTACGTTAAATAGGGAACAACCTAAAAAAACTTATTATTGAAAATGATTTACCCGTCAAGATATCCCGCAGGAACAAAACGGCAAGATTCGTTGGATGCAATATTTGATAAGGGGATTTCCCTCGGAATTGCACCAGTATTACAAGACAAAGTCTCGTTTGAAGGAGCATTGCTCCCCGGAGCCGCACTAGGTCGGTCCCGATCCTTCGATTTCGAAGCTTTCTCCGTGCGTTTCTAGAAAAAAAATCAGTTTTAATAATAATCATAAAATTTGCTTAAGAATTTATTTTAAGAATCTCAATTTCGAGAATTTAAGGCTCGTGAATGAATGAACTATATAATGAATCTTTATAATTAAATCTTTGAACCTAATACGTGAAATATACCTAATAAATGAAAATTATTCATCGTTTTTCGATAATTGTGTTTAAAAATTGATGAACAAGGGAAAAATGTGTCTCTATATGTTAATGTTAAAATAATAAAAATTTGAAGTGAAAATTATATACCCCCATATTTCGAATTTATTATGTTTATGTCAGGCGTGAAAATTAGTAAAAAATTTCAATTAATTTACCTTACAAAAGCAAAAACATCTGAGACAACTCATAATTGAAAGTTTCTTGATAAATTACCAAGAGAACAGCCTATTATTGCAAATTTATTATTGAAGAAAAAAAAATTGATTGTTAACTGGTAAACATAAACAATCTCGCTATATCTAAATTCTTCAAACACCTTAACATGAATAAATACGCAATCACTAAAATTACAAAAGACTAAATTTCCATAAACCTTTCTTTAATCAAGGAGTTCGGTAGAGGGCGTTGATCACATCTAAAGTGTCTTGTTTACTTCTGTAATAAACCAGATATTTTCGCGAGTTACAAGGTGGAAAGACAGAGAAGCTGTTAGGAGAAAGAAACCTACTGTTTTTTGTGCGTCAGGAGGAAAGAGATAGTAAAAGATTTGTATAAACGGACCCAAAAAAAAGAAAAAAAGTGAAGTAAGGTTAGATCTGACAAGAATTTTGAAGGAGCCAAATAGCCCGGCAATTTCGAACGAGTTGAAGATGAGCCAATCAGATGATGGTACCAGAAAAAGAAATAGGGAGGAAGTGGCAGGATGGCCATTTCAGAAAATCAAAATGATGCAGAGATCTCCGTCAAAGGAGGAGGGAGACGACAGAATGAAGGAAGTATTAGAAATGCTGAAAGAAATATCAAATGAACTAAGGGAGGTGAGACGAGAACAACAGGAGTATAGAAGAGAAATAGAAGGCTTAAAAGAAGAAAATAAACAAATAAGGGAGGAAAACAAGTCTATACTAAGGAAATTGGAAGAGGTGTGTAAAGACGTGGAGCGATTAGAGAGAGAAGAGAAGAAATAACGTGATAATTCAGGGGAAGAAAGTTGAGAAGGTGGATCAAAAGGCGCTCAAGGAAGAAGTGGCGGAGTTCATAAAGAGAGAACTAGAAGTGGAGATATTTATAAGGGATATAAAGAAGATAGGTGAAAAGATGTGCCTAGTCGAACTAGATAATCATGTGGACAAAGAATTGATTATGAGAAATAAACACAAATTAAGAAAAATGGAAGGAGAAAAAATTTTCATTAATGATGACCTAAGCAGGAATGAAAGATGGGCCCAGATTAGCATGAGAAGAAAGGTAAAAGAAGCGAGGGAACAGGGTAGGAGTGTGAGAACGGGCTTTCAGAGGATAACAATAGACGAAGAGGACTGGATATGGAATGGCGTGGCGGGAAGATTTGAAAATAATATCAATAAGAAGAGTCAAAAAAACCTGGAATCAGACAGGGGAAAAGAGGGTACGAGATGAAAGCAGCTTCAAAAATCAAGGGGGAGAGGGAAGGGGTGTCTTTGATGGTTGGATTTTGGAATGTGAGAGACACGTATGCAGAAGGGAGTCTCAAGGAACTGATAAGGGAAATGAAAAGGTATGAAATAGACATTATGGCAGTTCAAGAAACTAAGCAGAGGGCCATAGAGATTTCGACCATAGAAGACGTCTGTTTTTTTAAAAGTGGATGTGAAAATAGAAGACTGGGTACAGGCTTCTTAGTCAGAGGAAAGTTTAAAGAAAAAGTTATGAGGTTTGGGCCAATCTCGGAAAGAATGTGTACGTTAAGGGTGAAAAGCGGGGCAAGAAATATAAGTTTTTTAAATGGGCATGCTCCAACGGAGGACGCAGACGAAGAAGAAAAAAGTAATTTCTACGAAGAACTGGGAAGGGAATACGAACAGTTACCGAAACATGATATAAAAATTGTACTGGGGGATTTTAACGCCAAAATAGGCAAAGAAGAAATATATGAAGAATATGTGGGAAAACACAGTAAACACGAAAAAACAAATGATAACGGACAACGACTGATAAGCTTTGCAATTGAAAGCCAATTGGTTATTAGAAGTACGCAATTGAGAAGGAAAGAGATCCACAAAGGAACATGGATTTAACCCGACAAGAAGACAATAAACCAGATAGACCATGTGCTTATCGGAAAGAGACATATGAATCGGATAACTAAAGTAAGGTCCATGAGGGGAGCGGAATGCAGTTCTGACCATCTACTAGTAAAAACAACACTAAAAAGCATAACGAGGGAGGAAGAAAGGAAGACGAAGAAAGTTACTAAGATGAGGGTTAAGAAAGTAAGCGGAGATATATTGAAAAGAGAGGAAACACAAGTAAAGTTCGAAAGACTAGTGAGGGAATCAATTATGACTAGAGAAAGAGGCGTGGAAATAGAAGTAATTTGGGAACAAATAAAGACAGCAATAGGAAAAGCAAACGAAGCCATACAAGGGGCGGTATTACCCAACAAGGAAGGGAAGGAGTGGTTTGACCAAGAATGCGAGGAATGGATGGTAGTCATAAGAAGACGCAGGCAGAAAATGCTCACAGAAAACACATCAGAGGTAGAGCAAGAGTACAAAGAAGCAAGAAGAGTTATGAAGGCAATGTGTAGGAGGAAGAAAAGAAAATTTAATGAAGATATATTAAGGGAAATTGAGGATAATTTTAAGAGGAAAGAAGCGAGGCAGTTTTTTAGAAAGACAAAAAAAATAGGAAAAGGCTACCAGAACCGAAATGTGTACATGAAAAATGAAGAAGGCGAGTGATATAACAGAAGTTATGAACATATGGAAAAAACACTTTTAGAAGTTATTAAAGGGGGAGGAAGAAGAGATGGAATGGGAAGCACCAAGGGAGAAGGAGGGAGATGAGGCGGAGGTCCCAGAAGAAAGTGAAATTCTGCAAGTAATTAAGAAATTGAAAAACAATAAAAGTCCTGGCATGTCGCAAATCACAGCGGAAATGTTGAAAGCTGGGGGAAGCGAACTACACAAACTAATGACCAGGCTGTTGGTGAGAGTATGGGAACAAGAAAAGATGCCAAGAGAGTGGAAAAAAGCGCTGCTGTGTCCATTGTTTAAGAAAGGCGATAACCTCTTATGTGAGAACTATAGGGGAATAGCCTTACTAGAGCTTCCCTATAAAGTGCTTGCAGAGTTAATAAGGAGTAGAATAAGTGCGTTTGCGGAAGGGAATCTAGGGGAATACCAAGCTGGTTTTCGTAGAGGCAGATCGACAATAGACCAGATATTCTCGCTTAAAGAGATTCAGGCGAGTGCATATGAATATGGGATGAGGCTGTTTGTGGTTTTTGTTGATTTTAAGCAAGCTTACGACAGAATAAATAGGAACGAAATGTTTAAAGTGTTGAATGGCATGGGGCTTCCGAGTAAGTTAGGGAGACTGATCAGGATGACGCTAACAGAGACAAAAAATGAAGTAACATGGAAAGGCAAAAACTCAGATGAATTTGAAGTAAAGAGAGGATTGAGACAAGGTGATCCTCTATCAACCACTCTGTTTAATTTGGTCATGGAGAGTATAATGAGGGAGTGCAAAATCATGACGAAAGAAACAATTTTCAAGAATAATCACCAATGCATAGCATTTGCATAATAGCTAGGTCAAATACTGAACTAAAAAAAGTAATGAAAAATTTAATCGAGACAGCAGGAAGTTTGGAATGATAATAAATGAGGAAAAGACCAAGTACATGGAAATGGGAAGAGAGGAAGAAAAGAACGAAGAGAGTATTAGCGTGGAGCATGAGGGAAAAGTGTATAATTTCGAAAGAATGTATCTATTTGGGGGTGAAATTGGAGGAGAAGGGTGGTGGGATGGGAGAAGTGAAAATGAGGACGATGAAGGGCAGACAGGTCTATTTGAGGTTGGGTAAGTTAATGAGATCAAAAGTAATCTCAAGAAAATCTAAAGAAAGAATCTAAAGATCAATAATCCGACCTACAGTCATGTATGGGAGCGAGACCTGGGTACTAGGAAGGGCTGAAGAGGAAGTATTAGAAAGATGGGAAAGGAGTATCTTGAGGGGTATATATGGAGGGGTAAAGTCAGCTGAAGGATGGAGAAGAAGATCAAATGATGAATTGAAAGAGTTGTTCGCTGAACCTCTGATAGTGCCTCTGATAAAATCGCAAAGACTGAGATGGTTCGGGCATGTGCAGAGAATGGAGAATACAAGAATGCCTAAGCTGGTAACCAAAAGAAGACCGGTGGGAAAAAAAGGAGAGGAAGACCAAGAAAAAGATGGTTCGATGAAGTGGCAAATGATCTGCGAAGAATGAAGATCGGATGCTGGAGAGAGAAGACAGAAGAAAGAGAAGAATGGAGAGAAATAGTGGGAAGAAGTAAACACGAACTAAACTAGTGAACTCAAACCGCCTTAGGTCTGCATGGCCTGTCGAGCACTTTAATTAATTATATTTCTTTAATCAAAATAGTCTAGTGGTTCATTTAAAATCAATTCTAATTAGAGTATATAAATTATTTATCTTGGAGGAAAAATATATAACTTATCTATTAGTATGATTGTTAGGAAAAATTACCATTTAGAATATTCATAAATTTTTTTCTTTTTAAGATTCAATTTTTATCTATCACTTGGATTATTAATTAATAACTATTTATTTAGAGAATAAAAATACCTTAGCTGTATGTTTATTTTGATTAGTAGAAGGCTGTATATTTTTAGTTAAGTCAACGGGAGGAGATTTCTCCTTTTCATCTTTTATTTTTCCTTTGTCTTGAGAAAGATTGTTTGAGCTTTGATTAATCGTTGGCTTAACATTTTTAATATTACTTGCTTTAATTTGTGAGCTATCTGACGTATTCGTTTTTTAACACACATGAACTGCTGGTGCATTGGTATTTGCAGATACAACAGGTGTAAGTTCTACAGTCTGAAAAAATCAAGAAAATATTGTGATTTATTATAAAAAAAATCAAGAATGTAAAATTTTATAATTTCATAAAATAATTATAAGATAAAAATTATATAAAATATTCTAATTATATATAATTCTTATTTAACCATTTTCAAAATTTTATTAAGAAAAATTACTTTATCTGGTTTCTTCCACAACGTTGAACCACTATTGGAATTTTCATTCAAATTTATTTTAGATGGTTGTGTGATATTTCTTTCCACTTCACTGGAAACACTATCTAAATTATCAGTCAAGTTAGAAGGAGCTTCAACAGACATAGATGAAATATTTGCTGTAGTTGTTACTGAAGGTGATATTAATGTTGAGGTACACACAACTAACAATAGTAGTAGTAGTAATAGTATGAGCAACCGTAGTGGTAGTTGCCATCACAGAACCAGTCGATGTTTGTGTTGTTGTTACAGGACCATTTTCTTCATTTGCAACTTTATATACGAATGCAGCAAATTGAGCAATAACATCAGAATTAGATGTAGTATTATTCTAAATCAGAAAATAATTTATTATTAGAAAGAAGGTCTATTTGATCTACTATGATAAAGGAATGATTTTTATTTTAGTTATTTTTACCGGTTGAGGAGTTTCCCTAGTACTACTTACTCCAGATCGTGGAGGAGAAGATTCTTTATTATCAAATAATTCAGGAGTTATATCCTGCATTGTTTTAGGATCAACAATATCTTTAGCATGAGTTCTTCTTTGTCTTTTATCTAAAAAATAAATTTTGTAAATTAATAATATTTAAATGAATAATTATTATGATAAATAAGTAAATTAGTTGAAAATATACTTTTCTGAGTTTGAGTTTGAGGTTGTTGACCTGTAGAAACAGGTTGCATTGGCATTGTTACCATAGAAAGTTGCATTGGATGCTGTTGTATAAGAGGTAATGACTGAGATTGCGCATCCTGTTGAACTTGTTGTCCAGTCACTGCAGGGGCTACACACAGGTCTTTGTGCTACATTATAATATACTGAAACAAAAAAGATCTTTTGTTTAATATAATTTAAAAAAATAATTTGTATCATTCATAATAAAATTAATCAAGATTAAAAAAATGATTTATAATTGAATTATACATACATTGATTGTTTTGATAAGGATATATATTTTGAGAATTTAACATTAGATTTGGAGGTGTAGCCGAAGCAGTTGCTTGATAATAATTATGATGATTCTGTTGTCTTTGCTGGTTGGAAAATGAAAAGTTTGGCAGAAATTGTGGACATTGCAAAGCTATAGTAGGAAAGAAAAAATCGCTGATGGAACTCTTATTACATTCTTTTTTTAACACATTTTGTCTGTTAAGATAAAATTTGTATTATAAATAAATTTTAATTAATTACAAATCATTTATCAAGAAGTTATTGTTTAAACCACAAAAAAAATAATTAATTAGTGGAATTGGAGTAAAAGTATATTTTTTAAATAAATATATATATATCTCCAGGAACTGACAAGCCCTGGTTCTATACAGCCCTGCACCAGCAGGACTACTTCAAAAACAAGCAACCATAAGCAACAATAAAGATCGTGATGAGAATAACTCCAGGTGGTACCCAATTTACCCGTCACCTGGAGGATCCGGATCTTCACGAGCACACAAAATGAAGAATAAAGTTAACACCTAAAGAACATTCATATATGGGCCCACTTAACATCAATACTCTTAAATGTATGGGAGCTTTGCGTGATCCTAGATGGTTCAAACGCAAATAATAATAATAATATATATATATATATATATATTTAATTTTATAAAATGTTCTCAGAAAATATTATTATCATAATACAGGGTTATGCATTATAATAAATAAAATTATTCAATGATATATATAAATGAAATAATTTCAGAGCACAGACCGTATCGAGTTTTATGTACTTGTTTAAAAAAACCGTAATCAACCTTCCAAGAGGATACAAAGCTTCGAATATCTTGAAATTTTTGTTTTTTCGGTACCATTTTAATTGAAAAAAAAATATTCATTTAAAGTTAAACACATAATATATTTTAGTAAAACTAAATACTGTAACGATGACTAATCGAGCCAAACGTTGGGCTGCCACTTTGTAAGGAGGACCGTTTCAGGTTGGGGTCACTTTGTAGACGATCCTCTTACGTTGAGTGCCAATTTATAAGGGGATCTAAGTATGGGGCACTTGTAATGATCCACGATGACCGCGAACTGTTAATTATGTTAAGTTAATGATGGGCGCCAACTTTGGATATCCCAAAGTATAAAATAGTGTTGAAAAATTAAGGGAAAAGGGAAAACACAATAATAATGTTCACATTAATTTACTTTAATTAAATAGATAAAAAAATTAACAAATTAAATATACAAATTTTAAATAGAAAAAATAAGAAAATGTAATTCACTATTGTCACTGGAATTAGCAGAAATAATTATCACAGGGGGTGATGATAAGGATTATACACAAATAATTATATCACGGGACGTGATAAGTATAGGTTATATCAGGATGATATCACTTGTTCGACTGTATCACAGGGTGTGATAAAAATGATTATATACAAAATAATTATATCACGGGACGTGATAAATACCAGGTCATATCGGGATGATATCACTAGTTAAACTGTATCACAGGGTGTGATAATAAAAATGATTATATACAAAATAATTATATCACGGGACGTGATAAATACAGGTCATATCAGGATGATATCTCACTAGTTCCACTGTCCATTCTCAACTGTTAAAAATATTAGAACTTGGAGGGATGGTTCCTCCCCTTATGTGAAATATAATATCTATATATATATATTACATTTTAAGAATAATGCGACCAAATAACTTTGTTCATAAAAAAAAGGAAATAGAAAAAAACAAAATAAACTAAAAAAAATAGACAAACAAAAAAATGTATAATAAAAAAAAATAAATAATAATATAAATACTTTGTCCGTTACATCCTCCCCCTCTGATTCCGAGGTCTTTTGATTGAGGGATCAGTCCTAGGAACGGACAATTTTTGGCCTTCCTCGCTTACGTAGAGGAACTATTGGAGTAGAACGCCTGTCGTTACATAGACGCAAAGCTGATGTATGAGGGGGAACAAGTCCTTGAATAAATATATGTTTCTGAGTTTGTGGTGGCTCCATAACTCCTGGTGGGCCCCGATGGGCTCTCGGAGACCCCACCAGCTGTCTATATCGGACAGCAGGTTCTTCTTTGCTGACTTTGGTACCGTCCATGGAATCGACGGCCCTTTGCAGCGCATTTAAACAACCGCCTGTGTTTATATGATGTTGAGTGTAAGGAGTTGGCTCTCCCCCTGGTTGAAAGACAGTTTCATGTTCTTTTAATAAATGGGCAAGTTTCATGTTCTGTTCCGCAGTTAGCTGAATAGTGTTTTCAACAACAGTATTATTTTCATCAGTGGTGCAGAGATTTTCTTGAATAAATTTGTATTTTCTCTTAGGATAATTATGAAAATACCAGCGATTGTTTCGCATATCTAATACTAAACCTGCTTTTCTAAGGAAATCAAGACCTAATAGTGATCTATTTCCACTAACATTGGGTAGGAATATCATTTCTGTATGTATTATTTTATTTTTGATTTTTACAGGAACTGTAGCTAATAACACGGAATGTATACGCTTTTTCCCGTCAGCTAGAGTTAAGGAAAGTTTTTCGACTTTAAAATGTTCTCCTCGTTGTCTTAAATAGCTGAGAAGACGCTGACCTCCAATAGAGCGAGTGGCCCCGCTGTCAACGCAAATAGAACCAGAAGCTTCATAGATGGAGGCTTCTATTAGAGCGAGTTTAGTATCTCTATCTGTAGTAACGTCACACTGTAAGGCTTGTGCGTTGGTAATTTCCTGCTTCGGATTGCAAGTTAGACACCTAGGTTTGGTGACTCCTGGAGTTCCGCAGCCGTAGCAACGAATTATTGAAGAGTCAGTCTCTTCTTTTTGTTTTTCACGAGGTTGTGAGTTTCTAAGGGGTTTCCGATCATAATATTTCGATTTAGGGGGTTCGATAGATTTATTTGAAGTAATTGTTTTTGAAAAAGGGGCCCTTAAGTTATCATAGGAGTCGAATTTTTCTGCGAGATCGAGGGGATCTACCAATGTTTCCCAAGAGTCGAGGAAGTGATCTTTGCATTCGGATGAACACTTTCTCTTCATTTGATCAGCTAGGATCAAATTTTTAAGTTGATCAAAATTTTCAATTTTTAGATCGGATAGCCAGGCTTCTAGATAACCGCGTAGATTGAAGTAAAAATCTTTCCAAGTGTTTTCCGATGTCTTCTTGGAGGTGGAGAAAAGTTTTCTTATTTTATCCGTAGTTAATTTAAATCGGTGAAGTAGGAGCTTCTTAATATGTTGATAGTCTTGGGCGACTTCATTTGGTTCTCTAATTATTAGAGTGGTAATATCTGTGGGTAAGACCGAAATAAGATAAGTGACCCATGCATCTTCAGATATGCCAAGAAAATTCATTTGTCTTTCGAAAAGACGCAGATACGTATTAATATCGTCATCGTTAATTTTAAATAGAGGTAAGAATTTCAATATATCTACTTTCGGTTGAAGTGGGGTTGGTGATTCTACCTGGTTCACTACGGTTTGAATTCGGAGTTTCTCTAGTTCAAATTGTCTTTCTTTCTCCTTTTCTCTTTCTTCTCTCTCTCTCTCTTCTTTCTCTCTTTCCCTCACTCTCTCTTCTTTCTCTCTTTCCCTCACTCTTTCTTCTTTCTCTCTTTCTCTTTCTTCTTTTTCTTTCCTATCCTCTATGATGGTCATAAGTAATTCCCGTGTAAGGTCTTCATCATAATCAGGCAATGACGAGATGTCATTTTTTATATCGATCCTACGAGAATCTAAATTCATAACTATTCCTAATTCCTGTGCTAAAAGGATAAGATCCTCCTTTTTTCCTTTGCCGAAAAATGACATTTTAATAGGATAATTAAATTTAATGTTAACCAAAGAGAAAAAAAAATTAATTAATTAATCAAAATTAAAAGTTATTTAGTCGCGTACAATTGAATTATACAATGTTTAATTATAAAATAAGATAATTGTAATATAATTTAAAATATGTAAAAAGTATTTAAATATTTGAAAATATAGTGATATTTTATCAATTTTATTAATTCATTAATTTAAATATAATGTAGTAGAATAAAATTTAAAGTTTAAAAAAAAATATTTACAAATTAAACATATAAATTAATTAATTATAACTAATAATAATATTAATATATTCAAACTATTTTTATTGAATTAGAATTAAATAGATAAATATTCTATTTGTTAGATAAATGTGAAAATTAAAAATAAAAAAATTAATTAACAAGTGTTAAATATATTATTATAATAGACAAGGAGATATGATTTATTTAAATTTAAAGTATAAAAGTAAAAGTTTTAAATTTTTATTTTATTAATTAAATATTAAATTGTACTATAAGTCCGTTGAGATGAAAACGTAATGATACTGCTCACCAAAGATGAATAATGTACTTTTCTCAGGAGCCGTGGTGTACTAATCGGGCTTCACGTTGGGCTGCCACTTTGTAATGGAGGACTAATCGAGCCCCACGTTGGGCTGCCACTTTGTAACGAGGACCGTTTCAGGTTGGGGTCACTTTGTAGACGATCCTCTTACGTTGAGTGCCAATTTATAAGGGGATCTAAGTATGGGGCACTTGTAATGATCCACGATGACCGCGAACTGTTAATTATGTTAAGTTAATGATGGGCGCCAACTTTGGATATCCCAAAGTATAAAATAGTGTTGAAAAATTAAGGGAAAAGGGAAAACACAATAATAATGTTCACATTAATTTACTTTAATTAAATAGATAAAAAAATTAACAAATTAAATATACAAATTTTAAATAGAAAAAATAAGAAAATGTAATTCACTATTGTCACTGGAATTAGCAGAAATAATTATCACAGGGGGTGATGATAAGGATTATACACAAATAATTATATCACGGGACGTGATAAGTATAGGTTATATCAGGATGATATCACTTGTTCGACTGTATCACAGGGTGTGATAAAAATGATTATATACAAAATAATTATATCACGGGACGTGATAAATACCAGGTCATATCGGGATGATATCACTAGTTAAACTGTATCACAGGGTGTGATAATAAAAATGATTATATACAAAATAATTATATCACGGGACGTGATAAATACAGGTCATATCAGGATGATATCTCACTAGTTCCACTGTCCATTCTCAACTGTTAAAAATATTAGAACTTGGAGGGATGGTTCCTCCCCTTATGTGAAATATAATATCTATATATATATATTACATTTTAAGAATAATGCGACCAAATAACTTTGTTCATAAAAAAAAGGAAATAGAAAAAAACAAAATAAACTAAAAAAAATAGACAAACAAAAAAATGTATAATAAAAAAAAATAAATAATAATATAAATACTTTGTCCGTTACAATACTCATTAAAGAATATTTAAGAATTATATCACAATGATATATATGTGAGCATGCAAAGGCAGCTAGAAAAAAAAACTTTTGAAAAAAAACAGAAACTATTTTAAAATAAGGAATTTTTTTACTTAATTTTTTAAATTTTTTGAAGTTCCTGAAAATTTGTAAGTTTTCCCTGATCTAAAAAGTCATATGCTTTGTTAAAGTTAACAAATAGTTGATAAGCCGAAATATTAAATTCGAGTTTTTTTTCTAATATCTGATCTAATGTTGAGACATTTAGCCTAAATTTTAATAAGATAATATTCGAAAGAATCTGTATCGAATTCCTCTGTATTTATTGCAGTCCGTTCTAAAACCTTGAATTAAAAAGAGAGATGATGATTGCCTCATGTCAATCTAATGGGATCTTTTCCTTATGCCAAATTGAAAGAACTACCTTGTGCATACAATCTACTAAAGGGCTTCCAGTTATATTTGATTAATTCTGCAGGTATCCCATCAATTCTCGATGTTTTATTAGTTTTAAATTTTCTGATTATCTATTTCATATAACATTAGTTATTAAAAATTAATTTCTGCTGAGTCTACTGATTGTGTTTCTGTTCTATTACTTCCATTTGGATTTAATAATTTTTCAAAATTGTCCCTGCATCTATTTTTAATATCATCAACATCTATAAAATAAAAACATGGTTTCTCAAATATTATTTGCAGAATATTTATCTTTTTTGAAAATTCAGTATATTTTAAAGACATAAAATGTTTAGTAGATTGAAATAAATAAAAATATTGGCTAATGAAATATGTGAAGGAATTGGGATTTTTAATTTTTTTTTTTTAATTTACATAAAAAAAATCAGTGAATATTTAAATTTATCATCAGGGTTCATAATAATTTAAGACAAAATTATTAGAAATATGTTCTTTAAATTTTAAATATATTTTCAATATTTTTTTATTATTAAGATTTAGATAGGATTATTTAACTTCAGAAAATTTAATTCTAATTAAAATTTTCCCTAATTTTATTATCTCATATTGGTTTGAAAATAATAATTTATGAAAGAAATTATAACCATATGTAGGTGGGTATATTAAAAAATGTAAATTTGAAATTTATATTCAATTAAATAGTGAAACAAATCAAAATAAAAAATTATAATAATAAAAATAGAAAAAAATTGGTGTCTTGATAAGTTGGCTGATGGCTCGTTGGGAGGAGATTGTCAGTTGCTCCGAATCACTACTTATCAGTAGTCAGTGCTCTCTCATTGAAATGTTTTATGTAAATGGAAAGACAGGCAGGAAATATACTTATTAGAAATAAAACAAAAACATTGTTAATTTAATACAATTTAATAATAATAATAATCTTTATCTTTGTTATTTTTCATTAACACATCAAAAACCTTTTGGTATTGATTTCAATTTTCATTTAACATATTTTTGATCCTAAAGACATATAAAATATAATCTATCTTGTCTAAGTTATAAAGATACACATCGAATTTTATATAATTAAACTTATATTTATAATTTTATAAAGAAAACATTTACTTTTTTATTTTCAGAAGTATGTATGTAAATAAAGTAATATAGTAGTAATAGTATAAAATATTACATTATAATAAAATATTTTCATGGACATAATCATAAAATATTAGTAAAAATTAATGGGTAGCTAGCTGATCTTTGATTCTTAAATATAATGTTAATATATATATCTAGAAATATTAAAATAAAATTATATTAAAACATTAAAAAAGGTCCAAAAATAATTTAATCATAATAACATTTAAATTTAACCATCAAATTTATAAAAAATTGAAGTAGCATAAATGTACCTGATGTTATAATAATAAGTTATACCTGTTATACTATTAAGAATTCCTTATTTATATAATAATTTATATAATATAAAAAATGGCACAAATGATCTTTCATAATTTAGTTTGAAAACCTTCTTGTTCTATGATATACTTTATGAGAGAAATTTTATATTTAAATTCTAATTATATCCACTTTACAGAAATTATTAGTTTCTAAAATCTAATTGTAATAATAACTATCTGATACAATATTTAAAAAAAACTTAAATTTAAATTAAATAAATTTATTGTTAACATTGAAATAAAAAAAGGGAAAATAAATTAATTTAAAAAATTAATTAATCAACTGAAGCGCATAATTAATTTTACAATTAAAACTATAATTGTACCATTACTTTTTATTGAATCATTTAAATTATATTAGATAATAAAACTAAATAGAAATTCGTCCAAAGGAATTTATAATAATAACAAAAATATATTGAAACTTGCGGTTGAAGAAGCAGTGGACTGATTTATTGGAATTGTTGCAAATTAAAAGGTAAATTGACCATATTTTCTTGTTTTTCTTGTATTATTGACTTATCCTTTTGCTTATCAAATTTAAAATCATTTTTTTCTTAGGGGTATGCACCTCTTTATGTTAATTAAACTTAATAATATTATTCATCAAAATAAGCACAAAATAATTCAACAGGGAATCAGTTTTATTTTTAATGTTCTCAAAAATATCCTTTAGCGTTGCATTTCGGACATTGAAACTTTTGGTTTGCTACGATTCATTTGTTGATAATAATCATATTAACTAATATGTAATACAATGTACAATGTAGTAAATTAATGACATTTGAACAATAAGATGACTCTCATTAATTTTTATAGAAAAATATAGAAAATTTGAATAATATTTTTAAAGGGAAATATTTTATAGAAATAAATATAATTATTATATGTGTTATGTTAATTAACATAATTTAGAGTCAAATCTTTATATTTACTATTTCTATAACTATGGACGGTGACCATAAAACGTTTATTTTAAAATTTAAAGGATCCTAATGCTGTGTACTTTAAATTTTTTTAAATTATTTTATATATCTTTGAAAATCTCAATATTCTCTTGTATTTGTTTGAATTTCGACTCAAAATTTTGGATTCCCAGATGCTGATTAAAAGTTTGATTTCTTAAATGGCATTTACATTATTTTTGTTTTTTTATTATTATTTTATTTTTTATTTTAGTTATTTTGACAATAATCTTACAATTTGATAATTTGAATAAGTCACAAAATTATGTATACCTACTACTTTGAAATACAGAGAAATATTTTCCTAGAATTTATTGTTAATCAAGTAAATATTTATTTTTCTTTAAAAATAATATAAATCTACAATTATATTATTAATTTGATTTAAATAAAAATTATGAAAAATCAGGAATTTTCAGAAATCAATTCTTTACGAGTTTTAAAATTTTGTATAAATAGTTTTTTTAAAAAGAATAGTTTAATAATTTAGAATAAATATTATGAAATTGAATTAAATTTCAATGAGGTTGGAACACCAATAAATAATAATAGGTTTAAAAGTAGGTATCATTCATTTAACAAATATATAACATTATAATCCATTCCTTATAGACTAAAAGGAGCCGTTAAAGAATTACCAAAAAAGCAATTGGAGATTTACGAAAAAAGAAAGATTCGTCTGTCATTTGGACAAATGTTTTGGATTTTTCAGTTGAAAAAGCCAAATCAAAGTTCCAAATCACAGTAGAACCACCCCCCTTACAACCTCCAAACACAATTTCTCTATATGATGTGACCCCATTGTATTATATCTAAATATAACGCTATTGATTTTTTAAATTAGATTTTCATTCTAATAAATTAGAACAGACATTTTTTTTATAATTTTTAATTAATTTGGAAAAAATCCATTTTTTTCTACTAAAAGTTCACTAATTTTTCTAAATAACTTTTAAATTATTTAAAAAGGCTGGAGTTTTACGAATAGTTTTAAAATAGATTTTAGAATGATAAATTCATCTTAGCTTAATATATGTATAGTGCTTATGGTATTGAACAAAAAGCTTAAAATTAATGCTACGTTAGATTTTTCTTTAATTATGGTGACAGCGATAATTAATAACTTATCCTATGAATAAACAGAGTGTTGCAAATTTCAGGAAAGAGATAAAAAAATTTTCGATGAAAAAGACAACTTATCAACAAATTTCAGAGCCAAATTGAACTCAATTATCCAATTATGAGCTCAAAAATTTGTCAAACTCATCAATAATAAATTTACTTAATTATTCAAGAATATATAAATAATAATTATAAAAAAGAATGAAAATCAAAACAGTTAAATAACTTTGATAGAACTTAAAATAACTCTGAAAATATTTTAAAAAATTTCAATTTCCTGTATATTCATAATTAATAATTTTTACATTATAATGTTTTTAACAAAGATACCATTTATACTTAACTAGGATACCTCCTCATGACTATTCGATTTGATAGAGAAAATTTAAAAAAAATTACAATTTCTAAAAATTCCTTTGTAAAAACTTTTGTAATACGAAAAGAATGTTATTTTAGTTATTATATGATTTATGTGTAATTTAATAATAACTTATTGATATTTAAAAAAAAATATTATTATCAATCTTATAGAAATGAAATGATAGATTAAAATTTGGGCACAATGGAAAGAAAATCTAAATTATGAATTAAAATATTTTTTGTTTTTTTAAATGGTGTTCCAACAAGCCTCACGTTCGTTGATGTCGCCGTAGAGAAGTCGTAATTAAGTTGTTAGGAAATCTTTTTTGAATTAATTTATGTCGATTTTATCTTGTTAAACCTTTTTCATTAGAAATACAATGTAAACATTACCAAGATGAAGTCGTAAAATTTTATTAAATAAATTAATAATCAAAGTAAGTAGTATTTTTAATTAATGGTTTGTAAAATATCAAATTTTAGTAATTCTTTGAACTTACCAGATGCGGAGACAACCATTCTTTTAAATCGTTGTGTCTCTCGGTTCGTTCTAGATTCGAGGGTAAATCGTCGCATGTTTTCTTGACCGGAACACAGATCTAGAACCAGAAATGTTCAAAATGTTCAAAATGAACAAGATAACAGAATCTACAATACCCCGCTCTTTCTACACATCTTCCCTTCTTACTTAATGTCAATTATAATTACAATTAGTAGATGTATAGTCATGGAAAAATAAAAAAGGCTCATCGGGGTTGAAATGAATGAATGTTTTATAATATTAATTAAAATAAGAATTTAATAAAAAAATAATATAAATGAATTTGAATATTAGAAATTATAAAAAATAATAATTCTTGGTGAGAGTTGATCACAGTTTCCCGGACAGACAGACATGAAAAATTAACTTTTGAATATGTTACAATTCAAATTAATTTGCTTAATAAAATACATAAATATTTTCTGTTATGGCTAAAGTTGATTTAGTAATCATTAAATCCATATATAATTAAATTTATCTTTCCAAATTTTTATAATATATTTTCATATTTTTTTTTCAAATGATTAATTTATAGGAAATTTATTATTTATTGCAATTATCCCAAAAATTATTGGTTTATTTACTAGTATTATAGTTGTACTTTAAAGCAGGCATATCAGTGAGCTGTTAATTAAAATTAAAAATAATCAAGCATTAAGCATGAAACTAAAAGCATAAGCTGAAATAAAAAAAACAGAATGATGATCTCACCCCGACTTGTACTTGATAGCAAGCATATAAGTGAGTTGTTTCTTGAGACGCTTGCGTATTTGTTTTAAACAAATTTGACACAAAGGGGTCGGATAACCAGATAATATAAGCATGTCGACTTGATCCGCAATATTTTGTAAATTTAAATTCGTTGAAGTAAAGTTCATCGTCCTGTAAAATTATCTACAAAAAAAACCAAGGTACTCTATTAATAAAAAATATTTTCTTTCTTATTGTAATTTTAATTGAAATGAAAAGCAGAACAAAACACGCAAAAATGTGTCTTCTCGTTATCATATAAATAGAAATGGTATTTCATGAATAAATCAAAATCCAATTTATAAGAATCAATTAATTTTAATGAATAACCAAAGAATGGAACTATTTTTTATGACTTTTCTTCAAATATATTGAAAAAGCCATTAAAATAATCATACTTATATAAAATAAAAAAAAAGAGTTATTGACTTCAATATCTCTTTTTAAAGAAGTTTATTAGTATAATTATAATTTAAATAAGTTTTTTTTTTGTTTTAATAATTAAACGCTTTTATAGGGATTATTGATATTCCAATGAAATGAAACTAAATATAATATTAATATAATAATATTGAAGTTGTTTAAATTATTATTTCATTTAAATTCGAACTTGTTTGGATGGATGTGAGTCACAAAAATAATTAATATAATAAAAACAACGTTAAGAGATTGCATTTTAGCGACATGGAATGCCATTTATTTTTAATCG
Source organism: Labia minor (assembly GCA_963082975.1). Taxonomy (NCBI): domain Eukaryota; kingdom Metazoa; phylum Arthropoda; class Insecta; order Dermaptera; family Spongiphoridae; genus Labia; species Labia minor. The sequence goes on from OY720347.1 coordinate 69,637,265, forward strand.
CTAATAAATAAATGAATAGAAGAATAGGAAAGTTAATATTAATATTTTACGATTTAGCCGTAAATCTTAAAGTTTTAAGTGCCGGGTTATTTAGTCAAGAGTCTAGACAGTTTCAAATTTCATATTCTGAGCAGGATTTTTTGTTTTTTTTTGAATTGGAATTAAAACATCTTATGGGAGCTGCTAATCTTGTTGGAGTATTTATACTAAAGACAAAGTGAAATCCAATTTTATGTAATACAAGATATGTAAATATTTCCATAATAATTTACATGAATTAACATAAAACAATTTCGATTTAATAGAAATTATTGGATTAGTTTTTTCTCTATTGATAATATCAACAATATTATCAAAAGTATATATCAGAAAAATGAATTAATAACATCAAGAAGGTGGATAAAAAATAAAATTCATATTACAGATTAGCCAGTACACATTATAATTGTTTTTAAAATTTATTTGAAATATATATACCTTGCATAAAATAAAATAAAGAATAAATATTGATTTTTTGTTTTTTGTATAAATGGATTCTTACTAAACTTTTGGAGAGATATCATTGCTCTTTTCTTATTTTATTTATTATTTGTTTTTGATTTAATATTAATTAATCTACTAAGCTATCCTAATCTACAATAGAATTGGTAATAATTTAATGATGTTATTTCTTTCTAATATTAACTCTGTGTATTCTATTAATTAATAATTTTTAAATAAGTATTGAAGAATTTATAATTAATAAATTTGATTTTACATTAATAATTTTTCTATATTTCTTTATTAATTTTTATTATTTTTAGAACAATCACAGAGCAGAAGAAAGTCTTACCTTAAATAAAATAAAAGCGTTCGAGTCACGTTGGAGTGATGCTTCTTGCATACCAGATAAGCTCAAATGCACTTATAAATTTATAATTTATATAAAAAGTTAAATTTTTATTATAAATATTTGATTTATGGATGCAAAATTTAAACTAGGTCCTAATTATTGATAATCATTTCCATTTATCCAAATTTTATTTAATCTAAGGGATAAATAATAAATGTTAATTAATTTAATTAAATTAAATTTTTATAATAATAGATAGATATAATTAGATAATAGGTAAATAGAATGTGTAATTGGAAATAATAAATAAATGTTAATTACCTCGTAAGGAGTAAAGTTGTATTGTTTCCTCTTGCATCAGTTCTTTAAATAATTATTACGTCTTAATATGCACTAATTATTGGAGTCATGCACTTATATAGGTTCGAAATAAACAGAGGTGGGGTAAGTTAAAATTGATTAGACGAAAAAGAGGGGGAAGGAGGAGTCAGATCGCTATGTAGGCGCCATCACAGCGGTTTTAAAAATAACTAGAATTTGAGAAGTTATAACTAGCAAAAGATTAATAAATTAATAAAAAATATAAAAAACAAAACAAAAAATAATATAATGAAAATCTTTAAAATAAAATGGAATAATATTTGTATAAGTTGGATTTATACTAATTTGGTTGATATTTAAACATTTTCATTAAAAAAATAAAATGTCAAACTCCTTATCTGAAATTTTGAACAGTTAAATTGACAAGTTAAACGTTCAAAATTTATAGATATAAAAGAGATTGCAATATAATCATATTTTTAATAACATTATTATTTATTTAATAATTTATGAAATTACAATAACATTTTTCAAATCTTTTTTTAATTTAATATTTTATTTCTATTATAGAATATTCATTCTCTACCATATTGATTTATACGTAGTTTCATATAATTTTCTTATCTTTTCATTATACAGACGCCTTCCTCCTTCATACAAAAATATAAATTTTGGTTTTATAAATGTGTATCAATATCTCAAAATCGTTTTTTCATTATAATTCCAAATAATGATTTAGAAAAAAATAAAAATTGCAATTTAAAATAAAAGATAAAAGATTATTGTATTATTTTCATAGTTTTTTTATTTTATTTTATATAAAGTGCTTACACAGTATAAAATTAAAATGTTTGCTCTTTTTCGATTGATAACATCAAGAAGGTTGATAAAAAAATTAAATTCATATTACAGATTAGCCAGTACACATTATAATTGTTTTTAAAATTTATTTCTTATAATATACCTTGCATAAAATAAAATAAAGAATAAATATTGATTTTTTGTTTTTTGTATAAATGGATTCTTTTGGAGAGATATCAATGCTTTTTCCTATTTTATTTATTATTTGTTTTTGATTTAATATTATTTAATCTACTAAGCTATCCTAATCTACAATATAATTGGTAATAATTTAATGATGTTATTTCTTTCTAATATTAACTCTGGGTATTCTATTAATTAATAATTTTTAAATAAGTATTGAAGAATTTATAATTAATAAATTTGATTTTACATTAATAATTTTTCTATTTCTTTATTAATTTTTATTATTTTTAGAACAATCACAGAGCAGAAGAATGTCTTACCTTAAATAAACTAAAAACGTTCGAGTCACGTTGGAGGCAAAAATGTGTCTTCTCGTTATCATATTAATAGAAATTGTATTTCACGAATAAATCAAAATCCAATTTATAAAAATCAATTAATTTTAATGAATAACCAAAGAATGGAACTATTTTTTATGACTTTTCTTTAAAAATATTGAAAAAGCCATTAAAATAATCATTTAGAGCTATTGACTTCAATATCTCTTGTTAAAGAAGTTTATTAGTATAATTATAATTTATATAAGTTTTTTTGTTTTGTTTTAATAATTAAACGCTTTTATAGGGATTGCAAGTTTATTTATATTCCAATGAAATGAACCTAAATATAATATTAATATAATAATATTGAAGTTGTTTAAATTATTATTTCATTTAAATTCGAACTTGTTTGAATGGATGTGAGTCACAAGAAGAATTTTTATAATAAAAGCAACGATAAGAGAGAGAACTTGCATTTTAGCGACTATTCAAATAGAATGCCATTTATTTTTACTCGCTAATAAATAAATGAATAGAAGAATAGGAAAGTTAATATTAATATTTTACGATTTAGCCGTAAATCTTAAAGTTTTAAGTGCCGCGTTATTTAGTCAAGAGTCTAGACAGTTTCAAATTTCATATTCTGAGCAGGATTTTTTGGTTTTTAGAATTGGAATTAAAAAATAGTATTTGTGCTAAAGACAAAGTGAAATCCAATTTTATGTAATACAAGATATGTAAATATTTTAATAATAATTTACATGAATGAACATAAGAACAATTTCGATTTAATAGAAATTATTGGATTAGTTTTTTGTCTATTGATAAAATCAACAATATTATCAAAAGTATATATCAGAAAAGTGAATTAATAACATCAAGAAGGTGGATAAAAAAATTTAATTCATATTACAGATTAGCCAGTACACATTATAATTGTTTTTAAAATTTATTTCAAATATATGTACCTTGCATAAAATAAAATAAAGAATAAATATTGATTTTTTTGTATTTTGTATAAATGGATTCTTACTAAACTTTTGGAGAGATATCAATGTGTTAATTTTACTAACCTTTATTTGCTGGTTTTTTACTTTATATGTAGGCTGTAAGTTATATTTAAATAAAGGAGGTGAAATTACATGAATTTTTTAATGAAATAACAAACATTTAACATAAATTATTTAGTTTATAACTTTAACAATTTTCTTAATTCATATTTAATAATATTATTTAAAATATAACATAAATTTAAATATTATTTATAGCTTTGCCATTGAAATTAATACTAATTAACGAAATATTAATTATTTAATATTATTTAATATTTAATAAATAAAATTCATATATTACAGATTAGCCAGTACACATTATAATTGTTTTTAAAATTTATTTCAAATATATGTACCTTGCATAAAATAAAATAAAGAATAAATATTGATTTTTTTTTTTTTTGTATAAATGGATTCTTACTAAACTACTAAGGCATTTTAATCTAAAATAGAATTGGTAATAATTTAATGATGTTATTTCTTTCTAATATTAACTGTGAGTATTCTATTAATTAATAATTTTTAAATAAGTATTGAAGAATTTATAATTAATATGAAGAAATTTATCTTTTATTGAATTCCTTTGTGAAAGTTCAATTATTTTAGTGAAAACTTTCATATAAATAATTTCAAAATAAATAAAGCAGAAGAAAATCTTACCTTAAATAAAATAAGAGTTGGATTCACGTTAGAGTGATGCTTCTTGCATACCAGATAACCTCAAATTCAATTATAAATTTATAATTTATATAAAAAGTTAAATTTTTATTATAAATATTTGATTTATGTATTGACAATTTAAACTAGGTCCTAATTATTTATCATTTCCGTTTAACCCAAATTTTATTTAATCTAGGGGATAAATAATAAATGTTAATTAATTTAATTATATTAAATTTTTATAATTAAAAATAATTAGATAATAGATAAATAGAATGTGTAATTGGAAATAATAAATAAATGTTAATTACCTCGTAAGGAGTAAAGTTGTATTGTTTCCTCTTGGATCATTTCTTTAAATAATTATTACGTCTTGATAAGAACTAATTATGGAGTCATGCATTTATATAGGTTCGAAATAAACAGAGGTGGGGGTAAGTTGAATTTGATTGGACGAAAAATAGGGGGAAGGAGGAGTCAGATCACTATGTAGGCGCCATCACAGCGGTTTTAAAAATAACTAGAATTTGAGAAGTTATAGCTAGCAAAAGATTAATAAATTAATAAAAAATATAAAAAACAAAACAAAAAATAATATAATGAAAATCTTTAAAATAAAATGGAATAATATTTGTATAAGTTGGATTTATACTAATTTGGTTGATATTTAAACATTTTCATTAAAAAAATAAAATGTCAAACTCCTTATCTGAAATTTTGAACAGTTAAATTGACATGTTAAACGTTCAAAATTTATAGATATATAAAAGATTGCAATATAATCATATTTTTAATAACATTATCATTTATTTAATAATTTATGAAATTACAATAATATTTTCAAATCTTTTTTTAATTTATTAATATTTTATTTATATTAGAATATTCATGCTCTACCATATTGATTTATTGTTACATTCAATTTTCTTAGCTTTTCATTATACAGAGGACTTCCTCTTTCACACAAAAATATAAAGTTTGGTTTTATAAATGTGTATCAATATCTCAAAATCGTTTTTTCATTACAATTCAAAATAATATTTTAGAAAAAATTAAAATTTAAAATAAAAGATAAAAGATTATTGTATCATTTTCATAGTTTTTTTATTTTATTTTATATAAAGTGCTTACACAGTATAAAATTAAAATGTTTGCTCTTTTTCGATTGATAAATAAATAATGGCTTAACTTTCAGTAGAGATAAATTCTGGTTTTGCAATCTCAACGTTTTCTTAAATATGGATGATTTTCCAAATTTTTACTAAATACTTACACTAATCAATATAATTTCATTATCAATGTCAAATGAACTTCTCCAACGAATGAAAGACATTCAGAGAATTCCAAAGAAAACATATCATCACACCGAATTTAAAGTTTTTTTAAGACGTTTTAGATTAACTTTAAAATTTTAAGTTATTTTACCTAAAAAAATTAATAAAAGTAATCTAAACAAATTAATATTAATTTTTGAATGCAAATATGTGAATTTATCACGGCATAAATCAAATAAACAAAAGGAAGAAAAATTAAAAAAATAAAACTTATTTTTATATATTTATTAAATCAATTAGAGTTTACATTATGTATTTTTGTTTTTTTTAATGAAATTAATATATAATGAAATTATAAAAATTATTAGTAATTCATACATACATATATTGTAATACAATATGCTTATTCAAATATTTATAGACTTAATGATATAAATATAAATAAGAATATATGATTTTTTTTATATTAATTTAAGATAATTACAATACTCTTTGTGAAATATTCTAAAAATTATTATTAATATAATATTATTTTAAAATAAAAAAAGAAGTAGAAAATTATAAAAATTATAAATATTATGTTAATTTTTTTTTATCTTTTATATTAAATTTTGTCATTATTTTAATTATTTAACAAAATATTTAATTTTTTTTTATTATTTATTTGAAATTTATTTTCATTTTAATAAATTTCTAATTAATTAAAATGTTATTAATTAGAATTATTTTTGAAAATATTTGTGAATAATTCTTATTTTTTAGTAAATTTAGTGTTATTAATCATCATTCCATGGAGAGTATTTATGTTGGGTCAGTTGACCTAGCCTTGGCTGGCTTTTAAATAGACAACTATTCTATTTTACTATTAAATTTACAATGTGTATTTTGCCCGAAAGGGTAGATCCAACATTTCAGGTAATAAAAACTTAATTATTTTGTTATTTTTTAATAAATAAAACATTGATATTATCATAATTAATAATTGAATCAATCAATATTAAAGTAATTAATTTTTAATACGAATATAATATAAAATGATTGACAGTCTCATTTTATATTTTAACCTTAATAAACACACCCTTTGTAAATTTATTAGTAAATTATTATCTGTATCTATATATCAAAGGAAAGCTTAACTCAGCTTGGCTAAATATAAAATCGCATATGTATTATATTTATTATGTATTATTAAATTAGTTATTGATAAATTATATTAAAAGAATATTGATTTTAATGGATTTTAGAATATTTCTGTTTGTCAGGTAATGTTTATATATATATATATATATATATTTATAGATTAGTTATTTTTTTAATAAATAAAAGACTTGTTGATATTAAATTTTTAAAGCTTTGGGGTGGTTGTTTTTATTTATAACGGAATTTTGTAAATTAAACCACATATTGATATTTATTATTGTAAATTTATTCAAAAAATACAATTATATACACAACATTACATTTTTATTTCCCGTTTCCCGGGAAAAAATGAAACATTTCCCGGGAAAAAAATAAATTATTATTAATAGGATGCCGATACCGAAATCTTTATGTATTAACTGAAATAATTGTAATCAGGACCGTGCCTGACCAGCAGTGGCGCAACCAGGATTTGATCCTGGGGGGGGGGTTTTGACTAGCCGCTCCACCTTCCTATGCCCCCCCCCCCCGGGCTCTCTCAAAGACAAATTTTTATTAAGATATTTTTTATATTAAATATTTAAAAAAGTTTTCTAAAAGAAACACTGATTTTACAAAATCTGGCAAAAAAATTTAATTTTGTATTTTATTTACTCGCATTCACAGTTTTAGAAAGAAAATATTTTTTTCCAGCTATAAGTAAATCATTTTAGCTTTCCTCATGAAATAAGGATAGCTTATACGATGATCGGAAAATTTTGAAAATTTTTGCTCCGAGATTCTTCGAGATTTCCACTTTTCAGACAGTTCTGAATCCAAAACTGTAAAAATAAATTTTTGAACCGGCCGGCCGGCCGTTCGTTACCGAAATTACGTCTAAACAAAATGAGATATTGTCTTTTAATTTGATATTGAGATGTTTTTTTTGGGAATGATGGGCGGGGATTAAATTGTTTTTGGACAATATCGGACCATAAGTAAGGGTAGTTTTAAGAGGTGTCAAAGCACATTTTATTGATCTTCTCAATAAATACCGATTTTTATGAGAATTATCATACTATCGTATTAAATTTATAGGGAATCGAATTTACTAAAAGTTTCATTATATTCATTTTTACCTAAACTTAATAATAAAAGAGTTATTTATAAAAAACTACTTTAACATTTCGAAAGCTTTTCGTCCGCCCTTAGTGGCAGGATATTTTGAAAGTAATGATGTAAAAATCCCTAAGAAAAAATCCCTAAATGCAAATATCCCTAAAAGAATAAATCCCTAAATAAAAAATTTCCCTAATTTTTTTTTACTTATTTATTAATGAATAGTCGAAGAGACTTGAATGAAAAAGTTATACATCGTGCTTGGTGTTATCACATCTGTTCCATCTGGTTTTTTAGCGTCCCATTTTTCATGGTTTGCCTTCATTATGGTCAGAAGCTCATCATGCGAGTCGCTGAATCGTTTCCTTGGTGAATCAGGCTTCTTACCACGAACATCACGACAGATTTCCAAAGAGATAAGGTTATGCTCAATATGGATTTGTTTAATCAGGTCCCATACTGATGTCTTGTAACCTCCTAAGCGTGAACGAAGAGCATTGTTGTAACCTTCCAATGCATTGTTTGTTCGAGGCAAACCCATCAAAGTGGCATCGTAGATGTTCCAATGTTCCAATGTCGAATTCGGGGTCATAAAAGCCAGCCAAAATTGGAATCATTAAGCTATTAAAACGTATGCTAATAAACGGAATTTGAGTAAATTCCCTTTATTTTACATACGAATTTGAAACCACTATTATTTTTGGAAAAATCACGTGTGTGGGCCTTATGTATGTATTTTTTGACCTATTTTCCCTTCTTTCGGTCCAGGCCCGATTACCTCCTTGGGAGGTCGTGTCTCAGGCAACTGGGTGTCATGCTCACCTTGTGATTTAATTTTCTGAGTCACAATTAAAATTAATACAAAAATGAAAAAACTTGATTTTAGTGATTTTTTCTTTTAGGGATTTTTTCAGTCAGCTATATTTTTATTTAGGGATTTTCGCTTTTAGGGATCTTTGGTTTTAGGGATTTTTTACTTTTATGGATTATTTCCTTTAGGGATTTTTACCCGTTTCCATTTTGAAAAAATTAGTCTTCACTTCATAATTTTTATAAAGTTAGCAATTGATGAATTAATAATAAAAAATATTTAGAATTTGAGTAATATTTTTAATTATTTTATATTTAAATAATAGTCAAATTGGAAAATTTCAAAATCATCTAGTAATCTTATATTAAGTCTTTTGTTTTTTTATGATTTAGGAGAAATAATAAAATAATTTTATATTTCTTATATTTAATTCTGTACGAAAAATTAAGAAATTTTTATTTTGTTAAAATTTTTTTAAAATAAAATAAACTTACTTATTATACACTATATTTATACTTTAAGAATTTTTTTTTCTTTTCTATTTGTAATATAGTACATAATGTACAGCAATTTATATTTTTTTCTCTCCTGGGGGGGGGGGGGGTTTAACCCCCTAAATATTATTATTTATTTATTCAAGAAATATATATACAATCATTCTGGATGTTATTTCAGTCCACCTTTTTGGGTGCTGACAAAAAATAGCAAAAACATCCAAAAACAAAAAAAAAGCAAAATATATTTACAGATTTACATAATAACTAACACTGTAATCAAGGATCATAAATGTCTTTAATTGAGGGCACACATAATCACACACAGACTCAGAGTTTCAGTTTTCCATCTTTTTAGATATATACAGTAAAGAAAAACCAAAATAAGAAAAACAAAATACAAAAAAAATGCCAAAAAAAAATAAATCGAAAATAATGCAAAAAAACCACAATGAAAGAAAAAAAAATAAAAAGGAATAGGAAGGATCTCAGTTTTAGGCGACATTTCCCTTGATTGCCTCGTTTCTAAAATGTTATTTTCTAAACAAGTAAAAGAAAATAATTATGTTTATGTTATATTTTGATGATTTTTTTTTTATTTTTGAATTAAATTTATTTTATTGTTTTGGCAAAAAAAAACATTTAATTAACTTTTTCGTAAAATTTTTACAATTTCCACCTCAAATTTACTATTTTTTATAATTTCCCGGGATTCACCTTACAATATCTAAATATTTTCTATTGTTTATTGGATTTATATAAATTTACTTAAAAAAATTTGTTCGCGTGTGGCTCGAACAATTTTTAGCAATTTTCAAACTTGTTCCTCTCTTGGTTTAAAAGATTTTTTATTTAAAAATTGAATTATATTTAATATGTAATTAATTAATAAGGATTTGATAACATTTATGCGATTTCTATATTATAATTATAATCCATATTATAATTTTATAATAATAACGCCCGTTCCCAGTTGATGCCTTTCAGATCCACCGGAGGCAAATATACTTGTCTATAATTTTTTAGAATTAATTTTATTTCAAATTATAAATAAATCCTACTTTAGATTTACCATAGAAAGGGTTTATTTTTTTGGTAATATTATTCTGGTTTACAATTTATTTATTAATTAGATCCGATTGCATTATTTTAAATTTGTAAGGTTGAACATATTTTAATTCTTAAAAAGAAGAAATCAAAAAATTTATAGTCAAAATTTAAATAACCCTGTCCGTAAATATTTACAACACTGGATGTATACTTGCTTCGGTTATTTGATTGGTCGATAGTCCATGAAATTGGTGGGGATCAGGGCGGAGCTTTAACTGATAGCGGAATTCCAAGATGGTGGAGGGTTTGAGGGGGCGATTGATGTCACGTTTTATAATCAAATATAAGATTACATATAAAATTGATTATATTTAATATTCAAAATAAAATATATATTTATTTAGACAATAATAATTTCATATATTTTTATCAATTTTTTATTTAATTTCGTTTTGATATTTTCTATCTCGTCAGAGATAGTATTGCGATCACGAAAATTTTCGATGTTGAGATTTTGATGTTTTTATATATTTTGAAGGTTCATGTCTCATTTTCAATAAGGTGGAGAAAAATGTCTGTGTGTGTGTGTATGTATGTATCCAATATTACGCAAAAACGGTTTGAGCTAGAATGATAAAATTTGGTACATGGGCATTATTCAAAATTCATAGTTTTCTATCAACTTTTGAGAAATGTTGCTCAACCGGAAGAGGGTCATTACCTACAACGTTTTGATTTTTTTCCTTCTAAAGTGACCGTAAAAATAAAGATATATGATTGATAATTTTTCACATGATTAATAATTGTATAAAACTGCTATATATAGAATTTCAGCTTGATTGAATCGCTGAAACTACCAGAATTAATTTTTTAACACTGCAAATCTCACGCGCCAACACGTGACGTGGTGCCATCAAAAAAGAGCCAAACATGCTCTGGTTTAATAAATATTATTTATTAATTATAATTTATAATTTAATTAAATTTAAATTAATATATGTTATTTAATCCAATTAAAATTTGCGAGCTAGTCGAGTGGAGACACTCTAGATTTTTTAATATGAATTTATTTATTGAATTAAAAAATTGTAAAAAGTTGCTCTTACTTCTTTATATTTGGCCTTAAGCAATATAATTATATTATCTTTTACACCAATGATTTCCAAAGTGAGCGGCACCGCCCCCTCGTGGGTGCTGCAGTGATCCACGGGGACGATGATGGCCCCAGGTGCATTTAGGGAAAATTACTTGTATATTACTTTTCAATTCTGAGATCAATAAATAGATACATAAATTCAATGTTTCTAATTTACACCTTTATTTATAATATTATGCGAATAGGTATATTTATAGGATTATTTTGAGATTATATTTTTAGATAAAGGTATTGTGTGTCAAAAAATTGAAATTTAGATAAATATTGAAATAAATATAAAAATTGAAATTAAGATAAATTAAATATTAAATATACGTTTATTATTCAATGAGAGATATTTTGACATTAATAGTATTTGAGAAAAAAGTTCATATAAAATATTATTATTATTATTATTTTATATAGTATTATTATTATAATTATTAATGTCTAAACAAAATGGAATATAAAAAATAGATATTACTATAAGAAATATAAAGTATGTCTATTATATAAAAATCTGAAAATAATCGAATATAATTTTGCATAGTATGATATTGTTCGATTATTCAGTTCGTTAAAAACTTTTTAGGATCGTTTCAATATTTTTATCAATCCAACAAATGAAATATTAAATGCTTCCTTCTTAATTTCATTTCAAATTTATAAATAATTATTTCTTGTCTTATCTTCTTTGTTTCCAATTCATCCATTATTTTTACAAAAATTAATTATTTAAAAAAAAATATTTTAGACTAAATATTTATTCATTAAGCAGCTTATTTTGATTCTATTCAAAATAATTTTTCTTATCAAGAATTTTAGTGATGATTAATATTATTTATATTTCTATTGATATGTGAGAATGTTCATGGCTGTGATTCATTGAAAAATATTTCAACTTAAGATTATTTATTATTCATTTTTTCTATTATTTTAGTGATAACCTGAGTTATATAATCAAAAAACTGGATAAGGAATTTGTTTAGTAATTATTTATATTATCTTTAAAAGAAAAAATAAGATTCTTTAAAAAATTGCTAAATTATCAAACTGAAATAAATCAAAATGTTGATTAAATGAAATATGAGAAGACATTGGGAATTTTATTTTTTTTTTTTAATTTTCAATATAAATACGATTAAATATCTAAATGTATCATTAGGTTTTATAAAAATTTAAGAAAAACTTTTACGTATACTATCTTTTTTATTTAATTTTGAATTTCCTTTCAATTTTTTCTGGTTATTAAATTTAGTTATGATTATTTAATTTGAACTCCAAAAAATTATAATTTTAATTCATTTTCTTATTCATCATTTCTTATACTACTATCTACATTTAATATTAAAAATTATTTTTTTAATGTAAGAATATAAATTTAGACCGGGAGCTTAGCCGCCAGGTTATAGTGACCCGTCCGACGACTCGAGTTCGAGGGTTCAAACCTCGCCGAGTGCATCGATATATAAATAAAAATAAAAATAATAAACAAATCTGAGAAAGCTGGCTAAATGGAGATATATTCCGAAAAAGCCAAAAAAAAATATAAATTTATGTAAATTTTAAAAATATATATACTAATTTTTTAATGGAATACTGCAATTTAATGTAAAATAATAAAATAATAATATTAAAATTAACAAAACTAACAAAACAGCAATTATTAAAATAAGATAAAGAAACGAAAAATTTATACAAATTTAACACTAAAAATATTTTTTAATATATATTTTCTTTGAAAGATATACTACTTCTAGAAAGTATTATATATCCTATCATATAATTAATTTGAGCTATCCTTAATTCGATCCTGATCTATCCTGTTTTAGTCTCCGCCATTCTCTTTGGACCATATATGCTGCGAAGAATCCTATTTTCAAATACTTTCGTGTCCCCTGGTTACAGGCCATACACCATTATATTATTTATATGCCTTTTTTAATGGATTATAATAATTGATAAAAAAAATAATAAAAAAAAAGAAGTAAATTGTAATATTAGAGATCATGTGATAACATTAATTAAATATAAAGATTTTATATAAATTATAAAAATTTTTTTAATAACAAGCCTAGAAATTTCTTACAATTTGTTTGTTCTTTAATATTAAAATCCTGAATCAAACTATCAGCCTCCTTTAACATAACCGTTTTTATAAACTCCCCATCCGAAAATGGTTTTGATTTCTTAGCAATCAAATAAGAAGTTTTAAAACTAGCTTCCGTACCATTGCAGCTGGTTTTTACAAATTTTGATAATAAATTCGATTGATTTTCAGCTATCTTTAACCGTTGAGAAATTAGTTCTTTTCTCTCTTCAATATATTTTTCGGCGATGGTTTTATGGTTCGTTTCAAAGTGTCGCTGAATAGAAGACGTTCGACATACAAAAGTTTCAGAGCACAGGCCGCAAAACGAGTTTTAACATCAATAAAAATAAACAAACTAATTAATTTAAATTATAAATTAAAATGGTTTAACACTATTATATATATTTATAATTTACACCTAACGCTACTTGTATAGGTAAAATGTCACTTCCGGTAGTCAGATCATGATGAAATTTGGTATCTGAATTTTTTTCATATTTTTAAATCTATATATAAAATATGAAGCAAATATTTCGAAGCAAACTGGTACTTTACTTGAAAGGTAAACGCAACCAGTGTAGGTAAAGTACCATTCCGGTTAACCGATTTTGACGAAATTTTGATAGAAATCTATAAACTGTGAATAATATCGGTGTACCAAATTTCGAAGCCCTAGCTTGATTAGAATCTGAGTAAATTTGCTCACAGACAATCATTACATACATCGATACATCCATACATAAACACACACAGACATAATTCGAAAAATGGTATTTTCCGACTTCGAAATTTTTTTAGCGTGCCATGTAATTGCCATCCCCGCCTAAGCCTAAAAATAATTGTTTTATATATTTTACTTTTTATTCCTTTTGATAATAATTTAGAGGAGATAAATCTTTACTGCATGATAACAGGTGTTATCGATTTAAATTATTTTCGAATATTATTATCCTTTGTAATTATAGAATCGAAGAGTTTAAATTTTGTCTGTTAAAACTATTCCTCTATTTTGTCTTAGCATTAATACTTTTAAGCATCACCTCTTTTCCCTCGTCTATTAATTTTTCTTCCTCATCTTTCTATGAGTTTATTAAGCCTCCTAATATATTTAAATCGTCCGTCATTCTTTAAATTTTTCACCTAATCGATCTGATCAAAATTGGTCTAATCAGGTATTCTAAGGTTAAGTTCAATAAAATTGGTGATACAGAGTCTCCTTTATTCAACCCATACCTAATTTCTAGTAATTGATTCCTGCATCTTATTATTCCTTTTCTATGTTCAAGACAAATTGAACCCTATGTGCTTTTTTCAAAATTCCCAATAAAATGAAAATTTGTAAGAGTTTTCCCTGATCTAAAAGGTCATATGCTTTGCTAAAGTTAACAAATAGTTGATAAGACGAAATATTAAATTCGAGTTTTTTTTTCTAATATCTGATCTAATGTTGAGCGATTTAGCCTAAATACGGATTAATAATCTCCTAATATTTCTTCTGCATATGGTCGTAATTTTAATAAGATAATATTCGAAATTATCTGTATCGAATTCCTCTGTATTTATTTCAGTCGGTTCTAGAACCTTGAATTAAAAAGAGAGATGATGATTGCCTGATGTCAATCTAATGGGATCTTTTCCTTATGCCAAATTGAAAGAACCACCTTGTGCATACAATCTACTAAAGGGCATCCAGTTATATTTGATTAATTCTGCAGGTATCCCATCAATTCTCGATGTTTTATTAGTTTTAAATTTTCTGATTATCTACATCATATAACATTAGTTCTTAAAAAATTAATTTCTGCTGAGTCTACTGATTGTGTTTCTGTTCTATTACTTCCATTTGGATTTAATAATTTTTCAAAATTGTCCCTCCATCTTTTTTTAATATCATCAACATCTATAAAATAATAACATGGTTTCTCAAATATTCTTTGCAGAATATTTATCATTTTTGAAAATTCAGTCTATTTTGAAGATATAGGCTTTTTAGTAGATTGAAATAAATAAAAATGTTGACTAATGAAATATATGAAGGAATTGGGATTTTTAATTTTGTTTTTTTTAATTTCGATAAAAAACCAGTGAGTATTTAATTTATCATCAGGGTTCATAATAATTTAAGACAAAATTATTAGAAATATGTTCTTTAAAATGTTAAATATATTTTCAATATTTTTTGATTATTAAGTTTAGATAGGATTATTTAACTTCAAAAAATCTAATTCTAAATTTATGAAAAAAATAATAGTTTCCATATGTAGGTAGGTATATTAAAAAATTATAACAGTAAAAATATAAAATTGAAATTTATATTCAATTAAATATTGAAACAAATCGAAATAAATAATTATAATAATAAAAATAGAAAAAAATTGGTGTCTTGATAAGTTGGCTGATGGCTCGTTGGGAGGAGATTGTCAGTTGCTCCGTATCTATACCTATCAGTAGTCAGTGCTCTTTTATGTAAAAAATGGAAAGACAGGCAGGAAATATACTTATTAGAAATAAAACAAAAACATTTGTTAATTTAATACAATTTAATAATAATAAGTTCCTTATCTTTGTTATTTTTCATTAACAAATCAAAAACGTATTGGTTATGGTTTCCATTTTCATTTAACATATTTCTGAACCTAAAGATATATAAAATATAATCTATCTTGTCTGAGTTATAAAGATACACATCGAATTTTATATAATTAAACTTATATTTATAATTTTATAAAGAAAACATTTATTTTTTGTTTTTCAGAAGTATGTATGAGAATAAAGTAATATAGTAGTAATATAGTATAAAATATTACATTATAAATATTTTCATGGACATAATCATAAAATATTAGTAAAAGTTAATGGATAGCTAGCTGATCTTTGATTTTTAAAAATAATGTTAATATATATATCTAGAAATATTAAAATAAAATTATATTAAAACATTAAAAGAGTTCCAAAATTAATTTAATAATAATAACATTTAAATTTAACCATCAAATTTATAAAAAATTGAAGTAGCATAAATGTAACTTATGTTATAATAATAAGTTGTACCTGTTATACTATTAAGAATTCTTTATTTATATAATAATTTATATAATATAAAAAATGGCACAAATGTTCTGTCATAATTTAGTTTGAAAACCTTCTTGTACTATGATATACTTGATGAGAGAAATTTTATATTTAAATTCTAATTATATCCACTTTACAGAAAAATTATTAGTTTCTACAATCTAATTGTAATAATAACAATCTGATACAATAATTAAAAAAAACTTAAATTTAAATTAAATAAATTTATTGTTAACATTGAAATTAAAAAAGGGAAAATAAATTAATTTAAAAAATTAATGACATTCATCAACTAACTCAAATTAATTATTTTTACATTTAAAACTATAATTGTACCATTACTTTTTATTGAATCATTTAAATTATATTAGATAATAAAACTAAATAGAAAATCGTCCAGAGGAATTTATAATAATAACAAAAATATATTGAAACTTGCGGTTGAAGAAGCAGTGGACTGATTTATTGGAATTGTTGCAAATTAAAAGGTAAATTGTCCATATTTTCTTGTTTTTCTTGTATTATTGACTTATCAATTTGCTGATCAAATTTAAAATCATCACCTCTTTATGTTAATTAAACTTAATAATATTATTCATCAAAATAAGCACAAAATAATTCAACAGGGAATCAGTTTTATTTTTAATTTTCTCAAAAAAATGCTTCAGCTTTGCATTTCGGACATTAAAACTTTTGGTTTGCAACGATTCATTTGTTGATAATAATCATATTAACTAATATGTAATACAATGTACAATTAATGCCATTTGAATAATAAGATGACTCTCATTAATTTTTATAGAAAAATATAGAAAATTTGAATAATATAATATAATTAATGACATTTGAACAATAAGATGACTCTCATTAATTTTTATAGAAAAATATAGAAAATTTGAATAATATTTTTAAAGGGAAAATTATATTTTTAAAGGGAAAATTATTATTTTTCCCTTTAAAAATATTATTCAAATTTTCTATATTTTTCTATAAAAATTAATGAGAGTCATCATCAAATGTCATTAATTGTACATTGAAATTTAATAGAAATAAATTTAATTTTTATACGTATTATGTTAATTAACATAATTTAGAGTCAAATCTTTATTTACTATTACTATAACTATGGACGGTGACCATAAAACGTTTATTTTGAAATTTAAAGGATTCTAATGCTGTGTACTTTAAATGTTTTTAAATTATTTTATATATCTTTGAAAATCTCAATATTCTCTTGTATTTGAATTTCGACTCATAAATTTGGATTCCCAGATGCTAATTAAAAGTTTGTTTTCTTAAATGGCATTTACATTATTTTTTTTCTTATTTTTTATTTTAGTAATTTTGACAATAATCTTACAATTTGATAATTTGAATAAGTCACAAAATTATGTATACTACTTTGAAATACAGAGAAATATTTTCCAAAGAATTTATTGTTAATCAAGTAAATATTTATTTTTCTTTAAATATAAGATAAATCTACAATATTTGAGTGTCTCTAACGAAAGAATATTTTCTCTCAATAATATTAATTAAAGAAAAAGCGTCTAAATTAAATTATAACTATAAACAGAATTGTAAAACCTAAAATGAACCCCCAAATTTACTATAATAACTATATACTATTTGGAATTGAATGACAAAATACATTATTCTGAATTATATTTGAAATTAATAATTATATCCAAAATATAATTAGTAAAGTAAAATTATTTTAAAAGTCCTTTATTTTGAAAAAATAATATGGTCACCTTATCTAGCATTATCTTAATTTAAGCTTAACTTCATATTCTCATTTATACCTTAAACGGACTCAAAATATATAATGTTAAGTATATACGATATATTGAATTACCCTTTTAACAATATGAATTATTTTTGAGTTAATTTAAATTAAAATTATGAAAAAACAGGAATTTTCAGAAATCAATTCTTTATGAGTTTTAAAATTTTGTATAAATAGTTTCTTTAAAATGAATAGTTTAGAAATTTAGAATAAAAATTATGAAATTGAATTAAATTTTAAAGAGGTTGGAACACCAATAAATAATAATAGGTTTTTTTAAACTTAGGTATCATTCTTTTAACAAATATATAACATTATAATCCATTCCTTATAGACTAAAAGGAGCCGTTAAAGAATTACCAAAAAAGCAATTGGAGATTTACGAAAAAAGAAAGATTCGTCTGTCATTTGGACAAATGTTTTGGATTTTTCAGTTGAAAAAGCCAAATCAAAGTTCCAAATCACAGTAGAACCACCCCCCTTACAACCTCCAAACACAATTTCTCTATATGATGTGACCCCATTGTATTATATCTAAATATAACGCTATTGATTTTTTAAATTAGATTTTCATTCTAATAAATTAGAACAGACATTTTTATTATAATTTTTAATTAATTTGGAAAAAATCCACTTTTTCTACTAAAATTTCACTAATCTTTTCTAAATAACTTTTAAATTATTGAAAAAGGCTGGAGTTTTACGAATACTTTTAAAATAGATTTTACAATAATAAATTCATCTTAGCTTAATATATTTATAGTGCTTATGGTTTTGAACAAAACGCTTAGAATTAATGCTACGTTAGATTTTTCTTTAATTATGGTGACAGCGATAATTAATAACTTAACCTATGAATAAACATAGTGTTGCAAATTTCAAAGAAGAGATAAAAAAATTTCGATGAAAAAGACAACTTATCAACAAATTTCAGAGCCAAATTGAACTCAATTATCCAATTATGAGCTCAAAAATTAGTCAAACTCATCAATAATAAATTTACTTAATTATTCAAGAATATATAAATAATACCTATAAAAAAGAATTAAAATAAAAACAGTTAAATAACTTTGACAGAACTTTAAATAACTTTGAAAATATTTTAAAAAATTTCAATTTCCTGTATATTCATAATTAATAATTATTAGATTATAATGTTTTTAACAAAGATACCATAAATACTTAACTAGGATACCTCCCCAAGACTATTCGATTTAATGGAGGAAATTTTAATAAAACTAGAATTTCTAAAAATTCCTTTGTAAAAACTTTTGTAATATGAAAAGCATGTTATTTTAGATATTATATGATTTATGTTTAATTTAATAATAACTTTTTGATATTTAAAAAAAATATTATTATCCTCCTTATAGCAATAAAATGATAGATTATAATTTGGGCACAATGGAAAGAAAATCTAAATTATGAATTAAAATTTGTTGAGTTTTTTTAAAATGGTGTACCAACAAGCCTCAGGTTCGTTGTTATCGCCGTAGAGAAGTCGTAATTAAGTTGTTAGGAAATCTTTTTTGAATTAATTTATGTCGATTTTATCTTGTTAAACCTTTTTCTTTAAAAATACAATGTAAGCATTACCAAGTTGAAGTCGTAAAATTTTATTAAATAAATTAATAATCAAAGTAAGTAGTATTTTTAATTATAATAGTTTTTAAAATATCAAATTTTAGTAATTCTTTGAACTTACCAGATGCGGAGACAACCGTTCTTTTAAATCGTTCTGCCTCTCGGTTCGTTCTAGATTCGAGGGTAAATCCTCGCATCTTTTCTTGACCGGAACACAGATCTAGAACCAGAAATGTGTCACCTTTCAAAATGTTCAAAATGAACACAAGCTAACAGAATCCACAATACACCGCTCTTTCTACACATTTTCCCTTCTTACTTAATTTCAATTACAATTACAATTAGTAGATGTATAGTCATGGAAAAATATAAAAGGTTCATCGGGGTTGAAATGAATGAATGTTTAATAATATTAATTAAAATAAGAATTTAATAAAAAAATAAAATAAATGAATTTGAATATTAGAAATTATAAAAGATAATAATTCTTGGCTAGAGTTGATCACAGTTTCCCGGACAGACAGACATGAAAAATTAACTTTTGAATATGTTACAATTCAAATTAATTTGCTTAATAAAATACATAAATATTTTCTGTTAATGCTAAAGTTGATTTAGTATTCATTAAATGCATATATAATTAAATTTTTCTTTTCAAATTTGTATAATATATTTTCATATTTTTTTCAAATGATTAATTTATAGGAAATTTATTATTTATCGCAATTATCCCAAAAATTATTGGTTTATTTACTAGTATTATAGGTTTACTTTAAAGCAGGCATATCAGTGAATTGTTAATTAAAATTAAAAATAATCAAGCATTAAGCATGAAACTAAAAGCATAAGCTGAAATAAAAAAAAGAGAATGATGATCTCACCCGGACTTGTACTTGATAGCAAGCATATAAGTGAGTTGTTTCTTGAGACGCTTGCGTATTTGTTTTAAACAAATTTGACACAAAGGGGTCGGATAACCAGATAATATAAGCATGTCGACTTGATCCGCAATATATTGTAAATTTAAATTCGTTGAAGTAAAGTTCATCGTCCTGTAAAATTATCTACAAAAAAAACCAAGGTACTCTATTAATAAAAAATATTTTCTTTCTTATTGTAATTTTAATTGAAATGAAAAGCAGAACAAAACACGCAAAAATGTGTCTTCTCGTTATCATATTAATAGAAATTGTATTTCATGAATAAATCAAAATCCAATTTATAAGAATCCATTAATTTTAATGAATAACCAAAGAATGGAACTATTTTTTATGACTTTTCTTTAAAAATATTGAAAAAGCCATTAAAATAATCATACTTATATAAAATAAAAGAGTTATTGACTTCAATATCTCTTTTTAAAGAAGTTTATTAGTATAATTATAATTTATATAAGTTTTTTTTTTATTTTAATAATTAAACGCTTTTATAGGGATTGCAACTTATTTATATTCCAATGAAATGAACCTAAATATAATATTAATATAATAAAATTGAAGTTGTTTAAATTATTATTTCATTTAAATTGGATCTTGTTTGTGAGTCACAAAAAGAATTAATATAATAAAAACAACGTTAAGAGATTGCATTTTAGAGACATGTCAAATGGAATGCCATTTATTTTTACTCTAATAAATAAATGAATAGAAGAATAGGAAAGTTAATATTAATATTTTACGATTTAGCCGTAAATCTTAAAGTTTTAAGTGCCGGGTTATTTAGTCAAGAATCTAGACAGTTTCAAATTTCATATTCTGAGCAGGATTTTTTGTTTTTTAGAATTGGAATTAAAACAACCGTATGGGAGCTGCTAATATGGTTGGAGTATTTGTACTAAATGCAAAGTGAAATCCAATTTTTGTAATACAAGATATGTAACTATTTCAATAATAATTTACTTTGAATGAACATAAGAACAATTTCGATTTAATAGAAATTATTGGATTAGTTTTTTGTCTATTGATAAAATCCACAATATTATCAAAATTATATATCAGAAAAATGAATTAATAACATAATAAAATAAAATTCATATTACAGATTAGCCAGTACACATTATAATTGTTTTTAAAATTTATTTGAAATATATATACCTTGCATAAAATAAAATAAAGAATAAATATTGATTTTTTGTATTTGGTATAAATGGATTCTTACTAAACTTTTGGAGAGATATCAATGCTTTTTTCCTATTTTATTTATTATTTGTTTTTAATTTAATATTAATTAATCTACTAAGCCATTCTTATCTACAATAGAATTGGTAATAATTTAATGATGTTATTTCTTTCTAATATTAACTCTGTGTATTCTATTAATTAATAATTTTTAAATAAGTATTAAAGAATTTATAATTAATATGAAGAAATTTATCTTTTATTGAATTCCTTTGTGAAAGTTCAATTCTTTTAATGAAAACTTTCATATAAATAATTTCAAAATAAATAAAGCATAAGAAAATCTTACGTTAAATAAAATAAAAGAGTTCGAGTCACGTTGGAGTGAGGCTTCTTGCATACTAGATAACCTCAAATGAAATTATAAATTTATAATTTATATAAAAAGTTAAATTTTTATTATAAATATTTGATTTATGTATTGACAATTTAAACTAGGTCCTAATTATTGATAATCATTTTCATTTAATCCAAATTTTATTTAATCTAGGGGATAAATAATAAATGTTAATTAATTTAATTATATTAAATTTTTATAATAAAAAATAATTAGATAATAGATAAATAGAATGTGTAATTGGAAATAATAAATAAATGTTGATTACCTTGTAAGGAGTAAAGTTGTATTGTTTCCTCTTGGATCAGTTCTTTAAATAATTATTACGTCTTGATATGCACTAATTATTGGAGTCATGCACTTATATAGGTTCGAAATAAAGAGAGGTGGGGTAAGTTAAATTTGATTGGACGAAAAATAGGGGGAAGGAGGAGTCAGATCACTATGTATGCGCCATCACAGCGGTTTTAAAAATAACTAGAATTTGAGAAGTTATAACTAGCAAAAGATTAATAAATTAATAAAAAATATAAAAAAAAAACAACAAATAATATAATGAAAATCTTTAAAATAAAATGGAATAATATTTGTATAAGTTGGATTTATACTAATTTGTTTGATATTTAAACATTTTCATTAAAAAAATAAAATGTCAAACTCCTTATCTGAAATATTGAACAGTTAAATTGACAAGTTAAACGTTGAAAATTTATAGATATATAAAAGATTGCAATATAATCATATTTTTAATAACATTATTATTTATTTAATAATTGATGAAATTACAATAATATTTTCAAATCTTTTTTTAATTAATTAATATTTTATTTCTATTAGAATATTCATTCTCTATCGTATTGATTTATAGTTACATTCAATTTTCTTAGCTTTTCATTATACAGAGGACTTCCTCTTTCACACAAAAATATAAAGTTTGGTTTTATAAATGTGTATCAATATCTCAAAATCGTTTTTTCATTACAATTCAAAATAATATTTTAGAAAAAATTAAAATTTAAAATAAAAGATAAAAGATTATTGTATTATTTTCATAGTTTTTTTATTTTATTTTATATAAAGTGCTTACACAGTATAAAATTAAAATGTTTGCTCTTTTTCGATTGATAAATAAATAATGGCTTAACTTTCAGTAGAGATAAATTCTGGTTTTGCAATCTCAACGCATTCTTAAATATGGATGATTTTCCAAATTTTTACTAAATACTTACACTAATCAATATAATTTCATTATCAATGTCAAATGAACTTCTCCAACGAATGAAAGACATTCAGAGAATTCCAAAGAAAACATATCATCACACCGAATTTAAAGTTTTTTTAAGACGTTTTAGATTAACTTTAAAATTTTAAGTTATTTTACCTAAAAAAATTAATAAAAGTAATCTAAACAAATTAATATTAATTTTTGAATGCAAATATGTGAATTTATAACGGCATAAATCAAATAAACAAAAGGAAGAAAAATTAAAAAAATAAAACTTATTTTTATATATTTATTAAATCAATTAGAGTTTACATTATGTATTTTTGTTTTTTTTAATGAAATTAATATATAATGAAATTATAAAAAATATTAGTAATTCATACATACATATATTGTAATACAATATGCTTATTCAAATATTTGTAGTATTAATGATATAAATATAAATAAGAATATATTATTTTTTATATTAATTTAAGATAATTACAAAACTCTTTGTGAAATATTCTAAAAATTATTATTAATATAATATTATTTTAAAATAAAAAAGTAGAAAATTATAAAAATTATAAAAATATTATGTTAATTTTTTTTTATCTTTTATATTAAATTTTGTCATTATTTTTTTTATTATTTATTTGAAATTTATTTTCATTTTAATAAATTTCTAATTAATTAAAATGTTATTAATTAGAATTATTTTTGAAAATATTTGTGAATAATTCTTATTTTTTAGTAAATTTAGTGTTATTAATCATCATTCCATGGAGAGTATTTATGTTGGGTCAGTTGACCTAGCCTTGGCTGGCTTTTAAATAGACAACTATTCTATTTTACTATTAAATTTACAATGTGTATTTTGCCCGAAAGGGTAGATCCAACATTTCAGGTAATAAAAACTTAATTATTTTGTTATTTTTTAATAAATAAAACATTGATATTATCATAATTAATAATTGAATCAATCAATATTAAAGTAATTAATTTTTAATACGAATATAATATAAAATGATTGACAGTCTCATTTTATATTTTAACCTTAATAAACACACCCTTTGTAAATTTATTAGTAAATTATTATCTGTATCTATATATCAAAGGAAAGCTTAACTCAGCTTGGCTCAATATAAAATCGCATATGTATTATATTTATTATGTATTATTAAATTAGTTATTGATAAATTATATTAAAAGAATATTGATTTTAATGGATTTTAGAATATTTCTGTTTGTCTATATATATATTTATTTATTTATAGATTAGTTATTTTTTTAATAAATAAAAGATTCTTATTCTATTTTTTTTTTATAAAATTCAATTAATTAAATTTTTAAAAAAACGTTTATATTTGATAAGAACGGTATTATAACTAAAATAATAAAATATTAGTCAATTGGAATATTCCAATAATCTAATGATATGAATTATAATTATTATAAAAAGAGATGTGCCGCTTCAGTGGAGGATATTGAAAAGTTGAGAAAAGTTATAAAATAAACGAGAAATTAATTTTAGGGTACTTGTCCATAATCATCAACTGGCTAATTTCACAGAGAACCATTCTAATAAAGATTTATCTACTCTATCCACATCAATTTTATTAAAACAAACATAATTTAATATTATTAAATAATAATTAATATAAATAATTTTTTAAATAATAATTCTAATAGTACAATATTTATTATATTTTTTGTGATTAATAAATTAATTAATAATCTTAATTTGTGGAATATTTTTAATAATAATTTATATATAGATATTTATAAATTATCTATTGAATGTGAATAGTTTCAACAAAGTGGATGGTGTTAAAATCTCTATTACAAAATAAATTATTTTAAATGAATTAATGAGTGGTAGTGAAATATCTCAGCTTTTTCAGGTAACCAATATCAATATGAATCTAAATTAATATTAAAATGATATAACATACGATGAAAAGGATATTTTCTCATCTTGACATATAATTCTGTTTTTTTTTTTTATTAAAAAGTTAAACATAATAATTCAAAATTCGAATTATTTTTATTTTCGATATTAGAAACTTTTAGTTATTTTTTTTTAATAAATTTGAATAAATATATTTATTAAATGAAATTTTCAAAATGTCTTCCGGGCCTGACCATGTTTCGAAAACACTAATAAAAAATTTTAGATATTAGATATTAGAAACTTTTAGTTATTTTTTTAATTAATTTGAATAAATATATTTATTAAATGAAATTTTCAAAATGTCTTCCGGGCCGGAGGACCATATTTCGAAAACACTAATAAAAAAAATTTATCTTTTATTTATTTATTTATCTTTTATTCTGTTTTTTTTTTTTTTATTAAAAAGTTAAAATATAATAATTCAAAATTAGATTTATTTTTATTTTCGATATTAGAAACTTTTTTAGTTATTGTTTTTTTAATAAATTTGAATAAATATATTTATTAATATAATTTGTGTTTTTAATAAATTTCAAGATACCTTGCCAAAGTGTTTGACTTACTCAACGTCTGGACGTAATTGATAACGTTTTATTGCAATTTTCAACCTCTTTTATGATGATGTTGGATTTGAGTTGGCCCTGAAATGGTAGAACCAGAACTCCAAACGGCCATACATCAGGACGAACAACCATCGACAGTTGCCATTCGTTCATTAGAATATGAAACGAAGCATACGTTTCATGGCGAGTTTTCAATTTCGTTACCTCAGCTGAAACATTCTGATGTATTCGTAAATATTCTGCAATTTGTAACGCAGTAGTTTCTGGTGCTAGACGCGTAACAAAGAGAGCGGCTTTCAATTTTTGATTGGGTGATGCAGCGAGAGGTGTAAAGGGGTTGGTGCCAAACAAACGACTACCATGAATTCGCTGATGCGGATTGTTGCAGATGATTTGTACCAGTAATGAAGTAATGTCCAAAAGAGCTCGAGTCACTATTATCTCCTCTTGGTGATTGGTTTGAACTTGTTGAAGTAATGTACCAATCAGGTGTGAAAGAACATCCAAACGAAAGATAATTGGGCCCAATCCAGATTTGTTAAGAATCTCGCATAACGCACAACAATAACGGAAATTAGCATCCATTTTAATAATCAATTGGCGTTGTTCAGGATGAAGAGGGATGCACTTTAAATGGAAAGGTTGGAGACAATCTTTACATGATATAGAATAACGTAAAAAGACAGATTCTTTGCAAATGCCGCATGACACTTGTTGCCTGTTCATTACTAAGAGATGAAATGAAATATGCAGCTTAGCACCGCCTCTTTCTCCTCCATTTACTCACCCCCCGACGACCGTTCTCAAATGTTTTACCTCTCTCATTCCAACTCACTAAACACTCGGCGGAATTTTAGCAGCGCCTCGACCCTGTAACTTCTGCAACCGCTTTTTCACGATCCGATCGTGTACACGTTTCATCTCTAAAATTTCCTTCATTTCTTCTTTATCCTCCTCCTGAAATTTATTTTATTTTATTAATTAATTTTTTATTATTATATTTTAATAATTACTTTTCAAATATATTATAGGATGTAATTAAATATATATGATAATGATTTATAAAAGTATTCTATTTACGAAAGATTCGGACTACATTTATTTACCACATTCATTCGTAAAATAGTAAAATCATTTTATATATATCTATCTTATATCTATCTATATATATAAAAGGGAATGTCTGTCTGTCTGTCTCGCCTAAACTCAAAAACTACCCGTCCGATTTCGATGAAACTTTCAGGGATTGTTGTGGGCATACCAATGAAGGTTTTAGTGTAGTTAAATCCAAAATTAATTTAATTAGTAATATTTTGGTAGAAGTCTATTCATGGTTATCATGGTTACATTGAAAAATTTACAATAAATAAATAAAAATAATTGGAAATCTTTTCAACTTATTATTTTGATAAATTTTATTAATATTTTTAATTTATTTTAAACTGTCAAAAATAACATACCCATAATAACAGTTGTAATAAAAATAAAAATATAAATCACAATGTAAGTAAAATATTGAATCGTTTTATTTATATTGTTTCAATTATCTTTTAAATATTTATTAAATTTATTTATAGATTTATTTACATATTTAAAGGTATATTTAATAAATTTATTTATTGATTCTTAATAATAATAATTCCAATTACTTTCTTCAAATTTTTTTTTTATTTAAAAGCATATTCAGCATTGAAATTGCCATTAAATATGCAGGTAATTGGAACTCCAACATGTAATATTAGCTAATATTCTGGGAAGGGAAAAATACTAAGATCATGATGTCATGTCCTATTAAATATTTTTAATTTTATTAATCAATCTAATATAATGAAAATAAATTAATACTAAGATCATGTCAAGCCCAATTAAATATTTTGAATTTTATTTTGAATCATACAATAGTAATGAAATAATGTAGGTAGACTTGTGAGACAAACAATAAGAATCTCTATAATAAAAGAATATACTTATTCCGAAATCTGTTAATTAAAGTGTAATAACTATTATTATTTAAATTTTGTATGGTTGTCGGGAGGCCAAATAAATTAAAAAAGTTGGTTTTAATTTAATAAATAAAATAAATGATAACCCACTGAAGTCTACATAGTCTAATACGTGTTACTTTGGAGGTACATTTGATCGAACTTGGCGTGCTTTTTAAAGTACTTGTACCACTTATAAACATTTTTTTTTGAGACAAAGTAGACTTGCCGAATGGCACAGTAAACATTTCAAGTGCGTTGGAGTACTTTATTCCATTTTTAAAGCAAAATTTAATACAGATTAATACAAATAAAAGAACACACAAAAACGTGACTAACTTTTTCAGTTGTCAAAAACAAAATACTAATCCAAAATGGCTGATAATGTCAACATATGAGAAACTTATATGTACCAACATAACAAAAAAAAATTTCAATAATCGAATGTACACAACCCACGAAAATTCAAAATTGACCTTTTCTTTTGAACAGACCTCGTATATATAAATTAATATAATAATAATTTTTTTCTAAATATATATATATATTATTATTATACTAATTATTTATTAATTTTTCATTTAATATATTTTTTCTTGTTGATTTTTTTAGAGTAGGAATATTTTATAACCAGCCTTCCTTCCCTCTGAGTAAAATGAAATGTCGTTAAAAATATTTTTAAAAGAAACTAATAAAATAACTAATGCTGTGGAAAAATTGAATGGCACGATTCTTATTCAACCAAATTGAAAAGAAAACTAATTCTACGAAAAATAATTTAATTAGAAATCGATTCCAACAAAAAAAAAAAAACTGGACTGTCTCCACTCGACTATCTCGCAAATTTGAATTGGATTAAATAACATATATTAATTTAAATTAAATTAAATTAATTAAATTATAAATTAAAATTAATAAATAATATTTATTGATCCAGCGCATGTTTGGCACTTTGTTGATGGCACCACGTCACGGGTTGGCGCGTGAGATTTGCAGTGTTAAAAAATTAATTCTGGTACTTTCATCGATTCAATCAAGCTGAAATTATATATATATAGCAGTTTTATAAAATTATTAATCATGTGAAAAATTATCAAACATATATCTTTATTTTTACGGTCACGTTAGAAGAAAAAAAATCAAAACGTTGCAGGTATTGACCCTCTTCCGGTTGAGCTACATTTCTCAAAAGTTGATAGATAACTATGAATTTTGAATAATTCCCATGTATCAAATTTCATCATTCATCAGCTCAAACCGTTTTTGCGTAAACTTGGTTACGTACACACACACACAGACAGACATTTTTCTCGACCTTAGTGAAAATGATTCAGGAACCTTCAAATCCTATAAAAACATCAAAATCTCAACATCGAAAATTTTCGTGATCGCAATACTATCTTTCACGAGATAGTAAAAATGATTTTTTTGATAAGTACGAACATAATTTTCAAATGATTATGATGTATAAATTAACCAGGTATATTTTTAATTTCAAATATTTTAAAATGCTAAATTTACTGTTTATTTCAATCTAAGATAATTTAATAATTTTATTAATTTTATTGTGAATTTTAAATAAAAAAAAATCAGACTATTCATATAATCTGCTTAAAAACTGATAATATTTTTTTTTATTTATTTATTTTTATCCTACTTATTTTTTCCAGGAATTTTTAATTAGTTGGATTTATTCATTTTTTTATCATTTAAAATAATAAACAGATCTACTGTTCTTGTTTTTCAGATAATAATTTCCAAGAACATGATAATTTATATAGAAAAATGTTTATGATTTAGCTTATTTGGCATCAAGAAAAACACTCATACTTAGTATATGTATATACTAGATATTAAAAATTATATGAAAATAATACATTTTTTCTGAAATTAGTTATGTAACCCAATAATAATGTATTTTATTATTTAAAACTTTTATATGTATGAATTATTTTATATAAAGATATAATAATTTTTATAATTTTACTTAATTTTAAGCGATAATTATTTCAAAAGAAGTCTAAATTTATATTTAAAAACAAAAATAATAACTATTTATTTATATAAAAGTCTATTTTATTATTATTCATGATTCATTAACTAGCCATCAAGCAGTTAACAACTATTTAAGTGTTTTTTAGTGGCAAGTAGAGGGTTATTTTTCCCGGAGTATTTTCGTTCCCGGGAATCAGGAAATTTAAAAATACATTTCCCGGGAATCCCGGGAAATCATAAAAATTATAAAAAACTAAATTTGAGGTGGAAATTGTAAAAGTTTTACGTAAAAGTTAAATAAATGTTGTTTATGCCAAAAAATTCAAATATAAAAAAAATAAAAAAAATATTCAGTAAGATATAATATATAATAATCAAAATATAACATAAACATAATTATTTTCTTTTACTTGTTTAGAAAATAACATTTTAGAATCGAGAGGCAATCAAGGGAAATGTCGCCTAAAACTGAGATCCTTCCTATTAGAGTAGTAACGATTAGTTATTCCTTTTTATTTTTTTTTATTTTGCATTATTTTCGATTTATTTGATCTAAACCATGAAATAGTGAGGACGTTTAATTTTTCCCTCCCCAATTTTTGTAAGTTTTGCGTTCCGGATGATGAATTCACCTTCCAAAGTTCAGTTATCATTCCCTTATTTATTTGAACGTATCCACAACAAAAAGAATTATTAAAAAATTAAATAATTCTCTTAAAAATTTGAAGAAACTCCAGAAGGCCAGGAATTTTGTCTAAATGCCTCCTTTATAACGAATTGTAACTTAATTGGAACCAAATCTTCGTTGAAGAAAGAACGGATACAACACACACACGGACTCTATAATTTATTTTTATTCTTTTCCTTACTTTATATTATCCAAGTCTTTATTTCATTAATATTAATGTTGTATAATTTAAATTGCTTCCTGTCGACTATAAAAGATTTAAAACTAGTAAAATAAATTCTAGTTGCAATTTTTTCTTTTGGAATTGGAAACCAATAAACTTAATTTTTATTATTCTCTTTTGTATCTATTAATTGTGTTATTCCTACAACTTTCTCTATCTCTCATTCCACGTTGGATCTTAGTTATCTGATTAATACCTTACACCATGGACCAAAACCTCTATTTTAATTGAATCTCCATCCCTCCCCCTACTCCCCTCTTCCCCTCTTCAATTACACAAACGAGTGTTTGTAAAACATCTTTTCATGTGAAATTTGGTGTGAAAATAACCCTTCCCTTCCTATCGTCGATCGGTAATACTACCACTTGGGGTTTCCGGATATACACCAAAAGTTGATCAATTCATCTTATTGATGCATTAAGTAAATATACCAAATTTTATCAAAATCCGTTGAGCTGTTCAAGCTGTACACATCTATACGGATACACAACGGACGGACGGACAGACATCATGGTAAAAATACGTTTTTCTGTTAACAAAATGTATGATTCGTGGAGATATATAAAAATCTCCACATGTGAAATTTGGTGTGAAAACAATACCTCCCTTACTATCGTCGGTCGGTAATTAACTGAGATAGCATATATAATGAATGTTTGTTTATATATGATAAAAATCAAACATATATATATATATTGTTAATAATACCGTCTGATGCAGCCGAAGAACAAGAGCTTTTCTGCCATCAGACATTGGTTGACTGTAGCTGTGCAGTTTTTTCAGCCTTTCATGAGGTGCAACACCTCTCTCGACTACAAGTACAATCCGTGCCCACTAAAAATACAAATTTAAAAATTATACAGCACAATATGATATTCATTTTTTAATAATAAAATACAAATTTAGTCAAGTTGCCGATAAAAAGACTTTTTGTGTTTGACTAAAAGAACAAAGCATATCCTACCTGTCTCTGCCATTCATTTCTTGTTTCAGCAATCTTCTGATAAGTATTTCCCATCATAGCAATAAGCATGTTCACTAATAAAATTGCCACCAGAACCATATACACCACAAAGAGAACCTTAACAATTACAATTTTCAATTATATTATCTTAATAAAGTATTTTATAAATAATGAAATTGAAAAATTAATTACCTTTGCTTCAATTTCATGTTTTGTTCTCTCAAATGCTCCATAATAATCACCAAAATTTGTCAATGACATAAGAAACATGGCAATCACGGATTCCGTTGGCGATGACATTGGATTGGAAGCCGTGTCGTCCACCTCCTCAGGTGTATTTGGATTGTCATAGGAAAGAAATATAATGTAGAAGGCTGTTTCAAAAATAAATTCATTGATTATGAAATGTAATGAGTAAAAGAAAAGAAAATGAACTACCTTGAGAGAATCCCATAACGAACACTAAGTAGATACAAACAAAACGCAGTAAATCTCCCATGATCATTCGGTAGATCATCACAACAAAAGGACCCACCGTTTTGAAACCTCTATGAAACCAAATCACAAATCAATCATCAATTAAAGAAAGAAATATTTTTAAGTCTTTTGGACTTATTCATTTGATTTAGTCTTATACTTTTTTAATTTTTATAACATTTTATTATTTAAATGTTTTTGAACTCTCAATTTCAGAACTTAATTATTAAGTTGGGATGTAAAAACATTATACATTATAAATATTCATAAAATATTTTTTTTTTTTTGTGATTGTATAATATTTAAATATTACATAAAAATATACAATAGTAATTATCCTAATTATATATCAACTAATTTGTTTTTTTTTTTAAATCTTTTTCTTATGTTAAATTTTTGAATGAAAATATTATTCAAAAATAACCCTCTACCTAGATAGATTTATAAAAAACAAAAATAATTCCTTAGGCATACGGATAAATATATATTGCTGATAATTACATTAATTTTTTTAATGTTTTTTTTTTATAAATTTTACCAACTTTTAAATCACATTCAATACCCATTATAGTTGAAATAAATAATCTAATCTTAAATCTAAGCTACAAACCTAATTAATATTTGATATTAAACAAATTTATATTTATTGATATATATATATATATAAATTTATTAGCTTAGATCATGATAATCAATAATTTAATTTAATTCATTAAATGAATTATGTGTGAAAGTAAGTTATACTTTCTAAGACATTTAACATTATAATTTTTTTATAATAAGAAATTTTATTATTCAACAAAATATTACTATCAGTATTTTGACTATGATATATTTTTTATAATACTTTTATATTTGAAATTTCTTTTTCATTTATTATAGATAATAATTTTGATCTATCTTTATTAATTACCTGCAAAAGAATAAAAAATAGGGTGCAGTAGTGAGCATAATAATAACAGCTACTACATCTTCAATTTCAGTTTGACAAGAAAGTCGCAAAGCAGGCATGAAGAACATCAAAACGCACGAAAAGAGGAACATGACCCGAGAAGGCGCTGTCATCTTAATTAAATTAAAACAATTATTTTACTGTAATTATTACTGTAACAATTATTTGACTATAATATATTTCTATTTTTTTCTTTAAATATATGCATTAATTTTAATTTATTGTTGGTAAGTATTAAAAAGTTATTGAACGTTTGTAATCAGTGATGTATTGGTAAAATAAAAAGTAAGGGAACGCATAGTGGAAGGAAAAAAAAAATTCTATTTTCAGCAAACTATTTTTTTCCATTTAAGTTTTTATTTTTCTTATTCTTTCTATATAAAATATTAACGAACACAAAAAAAGAAATTCTAATAGTAGATTTATGTGGGAGTTGTCGGGACATGAAAAAAGGTAAGGGAACGTCGTTCCCCCGCGTTCCCCTCCCAATAAACCACTGCTTGTAATTCGCTCAACATTTGATCAGTGATTCTTCAAATTCCTGATACGAGAAGAATGGAACTTCAAGTGAATTGGATTTTCCTTATTTTCAATTATTTTGGTCATTTCTCATCTTTTGTATTTTCGAAATTTAAAATTAGAAGATAGTATTTGGAATTGAACATAATCACATCATAATCTTTCCGTAGCATTTGTTAAGTTTTTTTAAATAAAAACAATCTCCTGAAATATTAATGTCAAAATAACACATACTTAAAAGTAAAATCTAAAATGAAGTAAACACGCAAATATGTCCCTATATTAATTTTTTTTTATATTAAAACAATGTATTAATACAAAAATTATAAACTCATATATTATTATTTTTAATAATATTATTATATATATTATTATTTTTAATAGTACCTATATATATATATAAATATTACATTATATCCATACCCATCCAGAATTTCACGTTGAATCGACATGAAATTCTGACTGGGTAAATTCATATTTTTATTTACCAAACTTACCAAATTTTCAATGAACATGTTAAGTCCAAGAAATCGGGCTTCTCGTAAAGCTGCTATAATATAAAGGATTGCTCCTAATTCAAGTAACATCTCTGCACAAATACGAATTCTTGCTTTCCAAGAAACCAAATGCATAAGACGACACTCTTCTTGAAGATCATCCCACCAATCATCATCATCATCGTCATCGTCCTCTGATTTTTTCAGCACTTGGGATATTGTTGAAGGGTTAAATGTAGATGAAATTAGTGGTTGCGTGGTTGTCAAAATGCTAGTGGCAAGAAGGGTAGTATTTATATCAATCTGGCTTGAACCTATTATTGGGATGGCTGTTGTTGGAGCGTTGGCCGTCACAGCAGATGATGACGTTTTCGAAGCTGGAGGTGGTCCTGGTCGAAGTGTAAAACACACAAGCGAAACTAAAAAGTAGGCGAAAAATAGGAAGAATTGACGATAAAATCTAAAACAAAAAATATTAATAGAAATATACTAAATATTTCTTAAATTTTTTTTTAATTTAAACATATATAGGTAATTGTAAATAAAATAAATCCAAATTTGTTAAATTTGTTGAATAAAAATAAATTATAAAAGGCGGCCTGTAATAGTATTAAAAATAAATAATAGGTTCTTGCATATATTTTGATCAGCGACATCTATTGGTGAACAGATTTCGATTTAGTATTATTGAGTTATTCAGTGTATATGGAAGCTAATCATGGAACGCTCAAAATTGCATTTTCGACATACATCACTTGAATCGTTTGGCTCTCCAGTAAGAACCGATTAAAACTAATCTCCCTAACAAATATTCTACCATGATTGTAATTATCAAAAGAATGAACAAAGCATGATCGTTAAAAACCATCAACTGCTCCATCCGTGGCAAAGCACTATTTTGTAGCCCTAGATTTGACCAATTGCCATTGTGTCTTTCGTTAATCTTCTATTAAAGAGAATCGTAGGATTCTATGGCTAAAGCTTAAATATAGATATATAAATTAATCTGCCACAAAAATTCCAACCTTTTTATTAATTACAATGAACTACTTCAGAATAACTGTGTTCTGTAGGATGGTACGATTGATATCAATCTAATGATCTAGGTATTCCTAAAGCCACCAGAACTTCACGTTGAGTAACCATACTTTCTCAAATAATAACAACCAACATAATGATAGGATAGGATCATCATAATCAATTGGAGGTTTTGGTTTCAACGATTTAATCGTGGTGATTTTGATGTCAATGAAAAAGAACGGCCTGGAGATCCAAAAACGTTCTAAGACAATGAATTGTAAGACTTATTGAATGAGAACTCACCTCAAACCATCAAAGAACTTTCAGACGAAATTCAATGGAAAAGATTCAAAAGAAGGGAAAATAGCTACGATACGAATTAACTGAAAATGACTTTTCGAACCGTTTCAACATGGTGGTTTCATTGCTTGCCAGGCAAAAAAAAAGAACTTTGTGTGGCGTATTGTAACAGACTCAGTCATCCTCTTGCATAACAATGCTTGGCCTCATGTTGGTAGCGTTGTGAAGTATACACTGTTGCAGCTCGAATGGAAAGTTCTGCTGTACCCAGCTTACTCACCAGACATAGCACCTTACGTCTTATTCAGATCGATGCAACATGCCTTGGCTAGCACATGTTTTAAAATTACTGAAGTTCAAATATAGATGGAAGAATGAATCGCTGCCAAACCAACTTCATTTTATCCTCACGTTGCAAGAAAAATGAGTAAAAGTTGTAGAAAATGATGGAAAATATTTTGATTAATATAAATTGTAAGAATTTTTTTGAATAAATGCCTTTTTAAAAGTGAAAAAATGATCAGAATACAAGAACCTAATATTACAGAAACTAAATAAATTAATTTCAGAGCCTCAAGATTTTTATACCCAAAAATAAATTTGATATTTTATCTTAATTAAATAGAATAGAAGTATTAGAAATATTTTTTTTTTATATTTTTTCAATATTAAAAAAAAAATATTTTTATGGGATCATGTATGAGGGTGGAGAATCATTCATTAAGCACTCTCCATCCATTATCATTCATTATCTTATTTAAATTATTTTTATTTTATAATTAATCATACTTTTTCTTTAAATGTTTTTTTATTATTATTTTTATCAAGTTGATTGGGGTTGTGTTGAACTAAAGTTAAAAAGCTCATAAAACGTGACATGATTTATAGCTTCCACTAAATATTAATTTATTTTTATTTAAGAATTTTATGCTAAAAGAAATCGAGTGGAAAAATATTTTTTTTTTGTTTTAGAATAAAAAAATACCAGATGTTGTTTTTTAATAATTCGATGTAAAAATTATTTTTTTTTTAATGATTTCATATTTCAAACATTAAAATATTAATATTCACTTTCATACTATGTTTTATTTTCATTTTTTTTTATCCTAAGAAATTAATGATAGATAGATAGGTACCTAGATGGTAGATGTTACTACCTTGTTCACTATACTACAATAAGAAAATGAATTAAAATTATAATTTTTTGGACTTAAAATTAAATAATCATAACTAAATTTAATAACCAGAAAAGTTTGAAAGGAAATTCAAAATTAAATAAGAAATCTGTAATGTCTCTACTCGACTATTTGAATTGGATTAAATAACATATATTAATTTAAATTAATTAAATTATAAATTAAAATTAATAAATAATATTTATTGAACCAACGCATGTTTGGCTCTTTGTTGATGGCACCACGTCACGTGTAGGCGCTTGAGATTTACAGTGTTAAAAAATTAATTTTGTTACTTTCAGCAATTCCATCAAGCTGAAATTCTATATATAGCAGTTTTATACAATTATTAATCATGTGAAAAATTATCCAACATATATCTTTATTTTTACGGTCACTTTAGAAGAAAAAAAATCAAAACGATGTAGGTAATGACCCTCTTCCGGCTGAGCTACATTTCTCAAAAGTGGATAGAAAACTATGAATTTTCTAATAATGCCCATGTACCAAATTTCATCACTTACGGATTTTGATGAAATAAAGGTATATTTACTTAATGCATCAGTGGGATGAATTGATCAACTTTTGGTGCAAATCCGGAAACCGGAAGAGGTAGTATTAGCGATCGACGATAGGAAGGGAAGGGTTATTTTCACACCAAATTTCACATGAGGAGATTTTTTACATATCACCACGAATCATGCACTTTGTATTGGTTTTATCCTCGAGAAAAATCATATTTATTAGTTTTTTCTTGATTTAAAATTATATGACGTCATCCAGCCATTCATGACGTCACACCCTGGTCTTGCATATATATTATAAATAAAATAAAATTAAAAATGTTTATATTTATTATTTATGTATCCATATCTGTTTTTATTAAATTAATAGATATATTAAAATTATTTGAAATTATTTCTGTAGCTGGAAATTAATTTACTTCAAACCGTCGGTCGGTTCGGACCTGGTCACAGGTCAACTTATTTTAGTTAAGATAAAAAGTTGTATATTTTAAAAATATAATTCTATACATCAAATTATTAAATTATGATGTCCCTCAAAATACTAATAATATTTTCAATTATGATATATAAAATTTCTTAAAATTAGAATAAATTCCAAGGTGATAATTTAGAAAACATTTAATATCACCTGAATTTGACAAATGCGTTCCATTTAGCTTTTAAAAGATCTACTAACATTCCATCCATCAACTCCAGATGTTCTAATTTTTCCTGAAACAAAAATCATAATATCTATGATGTAAATATATTATAAAATTCCAATAAATAAGCCCTATATCCTATATCTAAGATATAAACATATTCTATTCACTTCTAAAAAATATTTTATCTAAAGTAAGGAGTAACATTTATAGCAAAAGCCTATCCAATTAAATACCTGCTTATTAAAAAAAGTTTAAATATTTTTTTTTTTTAATAATTTTTTCCCTTTTTATTATTATTTAGAAATCAATTTGCATTGATAATAGTACTACAATAATTTACCCCAAAAACGACAAGATTCAGAGCTGAGTCTTTACTAATATTTCCACTTTTAATGTCGATGGTATCAATTTGTTCAAGTGGATATGCAGCACATGTAATACTGCCTGAAAAATAAACAAAAATACACATGAGATTATGAGATTTTCCTTAAAAAAAATTCAATTTATAAATAAATCTGTCCACTCGACTATCTCGCAATTTGAATTGGATTAAATAACATATATTATATTTAAATTAAATTTTATTAATTAAGTTATAAATTAAAATTAATAAATAATATTTATTAAACCAGCGCATGTTTGGCTCTTTGTTGATAGCACCACGTGCTAGCGCGTTATTTTCAATGTTAAAAAATTAATTCCGGTAATTTCAGTGATTCAATCAAGCTGAAATTCTATATATAGCTGTTTTATACAATTTTTAATCATGTGAAAAACTATCAAACATCTTTCTTTTACGGTCACTTTAGAAGAAAAAAATTGAAAACGTGGTAGTTAATAACTTACTTCCGGATAAGCTACATTTCTCAGAAGTTGAGAGAAAACTACGAATTTTGAATAATGTCCGTATAGCAAATTTCATGATTCTAGCTCAAACCGTTTTAACGTAATCTTGTTTACATATACACACAGACATTTTTCTCAATCTTGCGAGATAGTAAAAATAATGACATTATTCACACTCTCCGATTGTAAAATGTTAGTATGCTTTAGTATCCTTTTCACATATACTTTTCGCAGTCAACGAAGAACTTAGAAAGAAAGAACTTTGATGATAATTAAATAATTATAAAGAGACCTATTAACATAATCATATATAATTTTCTTAAAATTTTGAATTTATTTATCTTTTCTGTGTTAAAATGTTACAACCTGAATAGCACCTTTTATCTAGAAAGAATTTGGTATTTGGTATTTGGTTGAAAGTAGTAAAAGGTTTTCATCCATTTTGTTTCAATCAGTATATTACATAAAACATTCATTTCTTTTTGTGTTCTTATTTAAAATATATTTTAATTTAATCAGTAAATTAATTATATATATTATTATTGTATATGTTATATCTATCTATCTATGTGGCTCAAAGATACTCGAAAGTTCTTGGCCGCAACAAGTACATTTCTCCAAGTGTCCCTATCCTGAGCCCTTGTCCCATCTCTCTTACGTCCCTTCCTACGCATATTCCAAGCGGACGTTTTCCAATCGGTCTCCGCACCAATATCTTTTTTCTCTCCCATCCTAGCCACGTGCCCCGCCATCTCGCTTTTATAACCCTAACTATTTCTGAAGATGCATAGAGGTCATGCAATTTATTTAGTGGTACATAGTATTTAGTTGAAAGTAGTAAAAGGTTTTCATCCATTTTGTTTCAATCAGTATATTACATAAAACATTCATTTCTTTTTGTGTTCTTATTTAAAATATATTTAATTTA
This sequence comes from Labia minor, assembly GCA_963082975.1. NCBI lineage: Eukaryota > Metazoa > Arthropoda > Insecta > Dermaptera > Spongiphoridae > Labia > Labia minor. The sequence goes on from OY720347.1 coordinate 69,676,951, forward strand.
ATCAGTAAATTAATTATATATATTATTATTGTATATGTTATATCGATCTATCTATGTGGCTCAAAGATACTCGAAAGTTCTTGGCCGCAACAACCACATTTCTCCAAGTGTCCCTATCCTGAGCCCTTGTACCATCTCTCTTACGTCCCTTCCTACGCGTATTCCAATTGGTCTCCGCACCAATATCTTTTTCCTCTCCCATTCTAGCCACGTCCCCTGCTTATCGCAGCTTTTCGCTTTTATAACCCTAACTATTTCTGAAGATGCATAGAGGTCATGCAATCCCTCGTTATGCAGTCTCCACCATTCCCCTGTGACTTCATCTTTCTTTGGCTGGGAAGAATCCTATCCTCAAATACTCTGAATCTACTCTCATCTCCCAGGGTCATAGACCATGCCTCCTTCCCATATAATACAACAGGCAAAATAATTGTTTTATATATTTTAATTTTGATTATATCGGTTAAGTGAGAAATTTCTTTTTTTTGTTTCTATGACAGAGCAAAAAACAAATTACAAACAAACTCTCTCCTTTATATATATAGATAGATTTTAAATAAGACAATAATTTTACCAATTTGCCAATAAATTTCTCGTTCAATATTTAAAATATGGAAAAACATTTCGACACGTGCCAATTTGGCAGCCAATGTCAAAGGGGTTAAATTAAGAACGTTACGAATGGAGAGGGACGCTCCGACTTCGTATGCCATATCAAAAGTTGACTGAAACAAAAAGAGATACATTAAATCGAAAATGGTAATCAGGGAAGAAAGAAGGTAAAGAAAGAAGTTGAAGAGTTACAAGTTTCTCATAAATGACGAGCATATGCAGTACGGTGTTACCATTGACATCTTGATTGTTGGGATTAGCACCCCGTGCCAACATCAACCGATAACATTCCTCTTGGCCAAGACAGGCGGCAAAACTAAGAGGGTATTCACCCCAATAGACATAGCTAAACAAAATAATGGATAGATTAGGTTTTTCTTTATATAGAGCCTTTTCCTAGTTCGTAAGTCAAATAAAGATTATTTCAAAATAAGTTTAATGTAAATAATGTAAGACAATCTAAAAATAAAAATGTAAATATAGACTAATTAACTAAAAAACTAAATTTTGGAAAAGATTCGGAAATGTTCAAAAGCTTAGTCCAGAAAACGTTTTTTTTTTAAAGCAAATTGAAAAAATTTTGAAAAAAAAATGTCCTAAATATTTCAAAAAACGGGACAGATATCAAAAAGAAGGGCAGTTAGGACACTTACAAAAGAAGGACAGTTAGGACACTTACAAAACGACAGTTAGGACACTTACAAAAGGACAGTTAGGACACTTACAAAAGGACAATTAGGACACTTACAAAAGGACAATTAGGACACTTACAAAAGGACAGTTAGGACACTTACAAAAGAAGGACAGAGCTTACAAATGGAGGACTGTTCTCCCTAAAGGAGGACGGTTGATCACCTTATAAATATTATTGTTACAATTAAAAATAAAATACCCATCATAATTTGTTTGAGGATTGACAATGATACATTCATGATCCAGTGTATCAGTCCTTGATGCTTTTTGATCTTCAGGACTCATAAAATTTCCAAAACATCGCTCATGGAAATCTGCTCCACTATCTAGTAAAAATTTCACCATGGCTGGATCCTCATTTACAATTGCCACATGTAAAGCGCTTTCACCTTGAACAGAAAATGGAGGCAGCCCCTGAATATTAGACACTAACAAAACTGCTATACATTCAATATTAATTTAAAATTCTATCAAAGGATAAAAATTTAATAATTTATAAATAGAATTACAATTAAACAAAATTCTAAAAAAGAAAATGTCGTAATTTGAGAAAACTAGTTTTTGTTAATAAAATTTTATAATAGGAGAGAAAGGGACATGTACACTTCCGGAAAGATAATTTTTTTTTATAAAAATTTTAAATTAACACTTAAAAAAATCAAGTAGATCATTGTAAACAAAATAAGAAAGTATTGATTTTTAATAGTTTTATCAGTTTGCTTTTAATTCCTTATCACATTAAACGATTTTATTTTCTTGAAAAAACAATTTAAAATAAATTGTAATTCATTTATTTAACTTTTCATATTTACTTTTCTTGTCCCAAGGTAATGTAAAGAAATGTAGGTAAAATTTTGAAAATAGTTTCCTACTCGGTCTCCCCACCAATATATTTTTCGCTATACTTTCCTCTCCCATTCTAGCCACGTGGCCTGCCTTTCGCAGCCTTCTCAATTTTATAATTCTAACTATATTTGGAGATGGTTAGTGGTCATGCAATTCCTCGCTATACAGTCTCCGCCATTCCCCGGTCTCTTCATCTTTCTTTGGCCCATAAATGATTCACAGAATCCTATTCTCCAATACTCTAAATCTACTCTTGTCTCCTAAGGTCATAGACCATGCCTCACACCCATAAAATATTAGTATATATTAGTATATTATATATCATTATTTTTAAAGACAATAAAAATAAATAATAGACAACTTTAGAGGAATTTACATAAATGGTCTTTTAAAGATATTTTTTCAGAAATAAAATATAAAATTGAAGATATTTATTTTCAACTAATATGCTTTATAGTTGAAATAATTATTTAAGTAATTTTCATAATTTTCTTAAATTTATATTCTAAAAATAATTAAAACCATTTATTAGCAAAACAAAATTGAAATTCCCAAAAATTCACCAACATTTAAAATTTTTCCCAAAGATTTTACAAAAATGATTGAATCTTGAAAATATTTTTTTGACAGATATTAAAAGGGATTTCTTTTCAAATAATGAAAAATATAAATTTAATTATTTTAACAATTTGGAAAATTTGTTTAGTTGAAAATATTTATTTAGTAGTAATGTGTTTTAGTCATTACATATTTTTTAAATATATACAAAACATTAAATGTACAATTCCAGTAATTTAAATATATTTAAAAATCATTAAATTTTTAAGGCAGAATGAAAATTTTTTAGCTTCAATATGAAGTTATTTTATTATTCAAAATCATTGTGACACTCCATTTATTTTGTAAAAATTTCAGTCATTTTGTTGAGTAAGAATATCATCAAAATTTAAGCGTAGTTTCTTATGCTGAAAAGGTAATCGCCTTTTTTTAGAATTGAGATTAACGAAAAAAAAATTACAATAATAAGAGTGTATTATGTATTATTAGATAAATCGAAGGCAGAAATTACAAAAAAAAGAAAGTGTTGTTTCTTCAAACATTAAACCTGAATCCAGTATTTTTGGTTCTATATTAGACTCAAAATTTTTCAAATTACCAGTGTACACACCCATAAAATACAACCGGCAAAATAATTGTTTTATATATTTTAAATTTTATTCCCTTTGATAATAATTTTGACGCGATAAGCCCCTTTACTGCATGATAACAGGCGTTTCCCGATTGCAACCTCGTTTTAAATTCTTCTCGAATATTATTACCCTTCATGATTACAAAACCTATGTATTTAAATTTTTCTAAATTTTCGAATTCTACATTACGTATGTTAAGACTTTGTGTGTTAATACTATTCCCCTCTGTTTTAATAAAATATTTAAGAAAATATTATTAATTAATTTATTAGAGACTTGAAATATTTATTATTTTTTCTGAAAATTCCAATTATTTTGATTTGGATCAAATAAGTAAGCAAAGAGTATGAATGGATTAGAGATATGAATGATAATAATAAATAAGTATAATAAGAATAAAATAAGTAGATTATTTAATAGAAACTATTTAATAGATAAGTTGCTTTTTAACAAATTCAATAAATTTGTTAGATATAATTTCATTAATATTAATATAAATTTTCCAACCGAAAACTAATTTATAGACAAGATAAATACTGGAAACTGATCATGAATAATAAAAAAAAATAAAAAATTTGAATTATTCTTATAGTCATTTATATCTTAAAATATATTTTTATATATTCACTTTAGCCATTTTGCTCGATTATTTTATGAATATTTTATTTCATAAAAATTAAATATTAAATAGTATATTGTAAATTTGAAGAATTTTGAAATTTCTTTCTCAAATTCAGTAGTTTAACATTTTTTTCACTTAAATTTCTAAGACTATTTATTAGATTAATTAATTCTTCGATTACCATAATACTCGTCACTCATATAAATATCGTTGATTAGTTTCGGATAGAAACGAAGTAATCGTTTGGCGAGCTCCGCATGCAATGATGTAGCGTTAAGCATACAGAGATGAAGGATGGTCTCTCCGACAGCCCCACGTTCTTTCAAGTCCCAACATACATCACGATAACGGTCTGGATCTAAATAAATATTAAATAAATTTTGGAACTTATTTCATTAATCCATTATAACTCATCTATTATAATTAAACTTACGTTTTATTTCATCACCTTCTGGGATTTTAATTGAATCCATGTCGATTTCCCAATCATCTGGGTTTTCTAAACCTCGAATTGGTGGAAGCTAAAATTACACACTTTCATTATTCATTCAAATTTTAAAGTCAAGATTGAAAAATTAAATATTATAAACTTCTGACTTTTGTTCGTCCTACGCAAGGACAACGCCTATCAAATCGTTTATTTATTATAAACAGGCAATTAATATAATAAATTACCTACTAAAGAATTTTGAAATTGGATAAAAATGTAGTTGAATGTTTTCAATTCGAGAACAAAGGGTATATTTTTTGTTTTAAATATTATTGTTATATATTTATATTAAATGATATTTTATTGTATAATCATTTTACCAACTTATGCCTGGGCCGTTCTTTATTTCTCATCAGAACTAACTGGGATATGGGAATCAATTGGCCTTTCCCTTTATTATATAAGAAAGGTTCCACTTTCGTTTTTATCGCATGATCCAATTCGGCATACTGTTTGGTAGCTAGAGCTCTTTTAATCATTTCTACAAGTAGACCACCTCCTAAAATCAGAAAAAAAAATTACCTTCATCCATACACAAATATATTTAAAACTAGCTGCTCTTCACATATAGACGGGGGCTCCGCCCCTGTACCCCCGAGTGGTACATAGTATTTAGTTGAAAGTAGTAAAAGGTTTTCATCCATTTTGTTTCAATCAGTATATTACATAAAACATTCATTTCTTTTTGTGTTCTTATTTAAAATATATTTAATTTAATCAGTAAATTAATTATATATATTATTATTGTATATGTAATATCTATCTATGTATGTGACTCAAAGATACTCGAAAGTTCTTGGCCACAACAACCACATTTCTCCAACTGTCCCTAACCTGAGCCCTTGTCCCATCTCTCTTACGTCCCTTCCTACGCGTATTCCAATCGGTCTCCGCACCAATATCTTTTTCCTCTCCCATTCTAGCCACGTCCCCTGCTTATCGCAGCTTTTCGCTTTTATAACCCTAACTATTTCTGAAGATGCATAGAGGTCATGCAATCCCTCGTTATGCAGTCTCCGCCATTCCCCGGTGACCTCATCTTTCTTTGGCCCATAAATGCTTGGAAGAATCCTATTCTCAAATACTCTGAATCTACTCTCATCTTCCAGGGTCATAGACCATGTCTCCCACCCATATAATACAACAGGCAAAATAATTGTTTTATATATTTTAATTTTGATTCCCTTTGATAATAATTTTGATGAGATAAGCCTCTTTACTGCATGATAACAAAAAAAATTTTTAAATTCTGAGCAATATGCAAACAAAAACCTTTTTTTATATATATATAGATTATAAAATTGAGAAGATTAAGATGAGTAGTATTTAGCTTGAGTGAGATAAGAAAAGAAAGTCAAAAGTTTATTTATAGTGATACATGAAGTATATCAGAGAACGGTTATAAAGATACATATATAGGATTAGGAAAGAAAATAAATTGTATGGAGGTGGCTCAGGATGTGACCGGTTGAAAAAATGTGCTTATGGCCAACAACTTTTATGATTAGTAGCACCTTAAAAATAGATTAATAGTTAAATAAAATTAATAATTTATATTAAAAATTTTATCAATTCAAATAGTTTCGAATAATAAATAAATTACAATTATTAATAGAAAAAATTATTTTCTTATAGACATATATGCCTATTATACGTGTATGTATTTATAATTTTAGACGGAAACTAGAGATTTATTTTAATACAAAATAAATATATGCACAAAAATTAATTTTAAAATATTTCACATTTAATAGTTAAAAAAAAAACAATATTATTTTTTATATTTTAACATCTTCGCGATATAACTGGAAGGGAACGAATGCAGAAACCTACTTGATGTGCTTAATCACTAAATGAATTGTAAATAAAAAGATTAAGTTTGAATTTGATGAAATTAATTTTATTTAAATAAATTATAAACATAATTATCTTTAAATTCTCAAATAATATATAAAGTATCAGCTTGTATATTTGAAAATAATATTATATTATATCTTACCATTCAGATTAACTAATTTATAGATAGCTTTGGATACAGATCCTGCTTGTTTCTTTACCCCACTAGTAACATTACTTTCAGTATTTCCCATTTTAGCAAATCTCTCTATAAAGTCAACCTAGGTTGAAAGGTGAATTGATTACTACTTGCGGTACCAGTTACCTCCAGGTACCAAGTAAGCTCTTCGATTTTTTTCATAATCCTTGTAGAGGCATATATTTAATAAAATTAATTTATTTTTAAAAGATATACATTATATTTAAATTTTTCTATTTATTAAATAAATTTTCAGTATATTTAAAAAAATATTCGAATATTTTATAATTATTCGAAAATATCACTGATTTTTTAAACTTAGGTATTTTTTATAAATGATATCTTGTTTTTGTAAATTAAAAAAAAAATATATTTTGTTATTTTAAGTAAATTTTGACATATTATTAATGTACATAAATAATAAATAATTTTTAACAAGATTTTTTTCCCAGTTAATAATAATTATAAATTTTAATATAAATAATATTATATACTTAAAATAATTTTTAATTAACTTTACTCATGATATACTAATTTAATTTTTGAAAATCACTTATCCTATACGCTTATTCCAAGGATTTCGATAATTTTATATAATTTTTACACATAAATTAAATATTATTTTTAAAAAATTAATAGTAAAAGAGTAGAATTTAAATTATTTTTTATATTTAAAAGAAACTGAATGGGAAATAAACACAAAAAACAGATGTATTTATAAGTTAATTGATCTTGATGGGTCAGTTGGAGGAATGTGATTGAAACGTCAAGTTTAGTATCTTGAGAAAAATAGATAAGTAAATATGTTTTATAAATTGTCAAAATATAATCTAGGAATTTTATATCAACGAAAAATTGCATTTGTTATTTCAAAAAGGCGCTTATGGAATTGATCATTCTTTCGTGGCCAACATCACACTAGTTGTTTTTAGCTACTTTCCAACCTGTTAAATGTTTATCATTAATTTAATTTCTCTAAATTTTTAAAATTCTTTAACTAAATGTAAGTGTCTCACTTAATTTTCATTGACATTTTTTACCAACCTAATTATAAGGATCATTCTAAGATTTAAGAAGCAATGTTTTCATTGATTTTAAGGTCATTTCAATGACCACCCACACTCGATTGATCTAGCTGTCAAACCGTGTTTTTTTAGATTTCCTTTATTGGAAATAATGGATAGTGGGCAAGAGATTTGTTTAAAATGGAATAGTTTTCAATCTAATATTGTCACTAGTTTTGAGAGTCTTTGGAAGGAGGAAGGACTCGTAGATGTGACCCTTGCAAGTGACGGTCGGTGTATCCGGGCACACAAAGTCATCCTCTCCGCCTGTAGCCCTTTCTTCAAAGAGGTCTTCCAGGTATTTTCACTAATATTTAACCTTTAATTTATATATATACATATATAAATTGAAATAAAACATTAAATTCATAATTCATTTAATTTATAACAAATAAATAATATGTGTATTATTTTGCTTAATTCATTATTATCTTTTATTATTAGTTAAATATTTAAAAATTAAATAATAAATTAAAAATTAATATTAATTTTATTTTATCAATTTTAGACAAATCCCTGCAGGCATCCAGTGATTATTTTACAAGATGTACATTATTCTGAACTCGAATCTTTACTTGTCTTTATGTATAAAGGAGTTGTTAATATTGAACAAGAAAAATTGCCAGCACTTCTAAGAGCAGCTGAAACTTTACAAATTCGAGGACTTTCGGGTGCATCCGAACAAGTTAAAGAAAAGGTAAAGAAAGATTTAATATTATGTATATATATATATACAGTGGCGTAACTAGGGAGGAGCAGGGGGGACATATGTCCCCGGGCGCCAAATTTAGGGGGCGCAAAATTAGGGAAGTCAATTTGGAACAAAAGAAGAATTAATATTTAAAGTTAAACTGTATTTTGTGTAAGTCAATAAATATTATTTATACGCTTATTAAAATCTGTTAAACCTGTTTCGTTATTCGTCATTAATATTCTTTAAAAAAAAAATTAAATTATATATATATATACACGAAAGGGGGCGCTGATTTCTCAGTTGCCCCCAGGCGCAAGAACCTCACGGTACGCCACTGTATATATATAATGTCAAATGTCTATGACATGTTGATCTTTTTAGGAAAAACATATTTTTTTACACTTGTTATCAGTGATGATTTTTTTTTAGATTGATGCTACATTTCGTGCTGATCCAACAGCAGCTGTAACACCCACACCTGGAAGAGATGAAGCTAAAACTCAGGAACGTATTATTCCAGCAACATCAGCCGCCATTGCGGACCCTTCATTATCATCATCACCACCCCCTGCCAAAAGAAAAAGGCCAACTACACAGCGTTCCCAGTCCCCATTGCCTCCTGATACGCCTCTTGCATTGACACCAACGAGCAGGCCTCAGAGGTTTTTATTTATCTATAAATCTCTTAATTTTTTTTAAATTTTATTTAAAGAAAAAATAAAATAAAATATAATTTAATATTTATTTTTGATTATCTAGATCTGGAGATTTAAATCATTCATCTGAACCCTGGGAGCAACCACAACAACCGGATCAGGAAGAAGAAGATTCGCCAGAAATGACGCAACACACGACAGAGCCTCGCCACCCTCTTCCTTGTGTATCGCCATTAATGCCTCACATGTTCCTCGAAGAGCTTAAAGAAGAATCTACTCGTACCGACTCCACTGATGATTCTTTAGACTCATCACCTCTTCTACAACAATCAAGCCAAATGCAACAGTCACTCGCACAAACTCACCTGACGAGTACAGATACAGGTCAATTAAAAGGTAGATTGAATATGTTTTTGGATGCATGTTTCTATAATCTCTTAATAAAAATATATTTAAAAAATAATAAATACTTATTTACACTCATTTGACATGTCTAAATTAAAAAAAAATGATTAAAAATAATGATAATTGATTGAAAAATTTATTTAAATTTATTAATGAATAATTAAACAATGAGACCAGATTTTTATATAAATCTAAATTATTTTTAATGGAGATATAAATATTTTTTTCATAATTATAATTATTGGAAGAATATAAATCAAATAATAAATATGTATTTATTCTTATCATAATTGCAATATCTTTTCTTCTGCTATTAACGAAATTATTATATATAATAAGAATATCAAAGATATTTATAATATAATACGATCAAGGCAGAAAAGTATATAAGTGAAACTATTTAAATACTATTTAAAATATTTAAGTATTTTTATTTGGGATTTTCTTTATTTTTAATTTCTAATTCAAAATTTTCTTATTTGAAAATAACAATGTAAAATATAAAAAGGAGTTAAATTAAATGGGGGCAACAACTAATTTTGAATTTTTTTCAGACGTCAAAAAACAAAACATAATTTTATTTTTTGATATTCTTATTTTAATAATATTGCTTATTAAACAAAATAATCTTTCTTTTCAATAGAAATGCGACAATGTCTAATGAGAACATTAAATATAATTTTTAAATTAATCTCTTTTGATTATCAAATCTTTATTTTATTATCAAAATTCATATAAAAATTTCAGTGAGATTGTTGTTCAATTTCGAATTGTTCTTTATTTATATTACAAAATTATAATTATCCAAATTATAATGAAATTTCTTTATTTTATAATTTTATTTATTATTCACTTCTTTTGTTACATTTTTGGTTCAGGTGTTATATTTTGCATCCATTGTAAGAATAAAAAACTATTTTTGATTTGTTTATTGAGTCTTGGTTGTGTTTATTTTTATTTTAATTTAATTCAAAATATAGTGTATATTTATAATATATTTTAATGGAATGCTCACTTGATTATATTTATTTTATTTTGTCTATATATTTTTTAATTTGTTAATATATTTTATATATTTTTATATACATATATATTTATTTATATTTTTTTTCATTTTGTTTCTTGGTGGTGTTATATATGAATGGTTCACTTGATGGTTTAGTAGTTATTTGGAAAACTATATGGTTTAATTTCCCTTGTTATACAATTTTAGTAAATTTGAATATTACTTTTATTTTGCTTTGGAATATTGGATGCTTTTAATTGGCTGTCTCTCGGGTGAATGTCATGTTTATAATAATAAATATTTATACAAATATAAGACCATTCCTCTATATTTTCAAATTAATACTTTACTATAAAATTATAATTTAAGATTCCCTTATATTTCTTTTATATGCCTTGTTTAAAATTATATTTTTTATTTGAAAATAATATTGAAAGGGTCTTATTATCAAAAAAAAATATTTATCTTATATAGTAATTAAATAAATTTGTATTATTTATAACTATATGTTTGGTGATCTTTAAAATGAAATATAGAAAAATAATTTTATTTTGTAATATACTTATTATCATTTATTAAATGTTTATTTTAATTATTAATTAAATATTTTAGATTTTATACATTTATTTATTTATTATTTTATTTTATTTAATAATTTATGTAATTCATGTAAGAAAATAGTGATTATTTTTTACAGGCTTCAAAACAAAGAAAGAAATCCCAATCAACAATATTTTCAAAAAATTTTAAATAGTAAAAACTGATTAATCATTAAATAATGTTTATTGTTCTGAGTGGTAGAATTAATTTATTAATCATATAAATATATTTGCTGAATGTTAACCAGTTTCATAAAAGAATAAAATTTCCCCAGTATTAATCAAGAAGCGACCTATGTAAAATTATAATATATGATGGAGTATAGTCTAGAAGTGTAAAAGTATAACAAAAATCGAGATGCAGATTACATATGCACATAGAATAGCACTTAGAATTTCGATAAATGGATAGATAAACAAAAACTTACTCTTTATCACAAATAGATAATAAAATGAAATGTTGAATGTGAATAATGAAAACAGTGAATCCAAAATAATAGTGTAATGAATACATTCGTCATTTGTTGAAATTTAATATTTGATATGAATATTAAAAAGGTAATCTAATGTGGAAAGAGATATCCCCTCCTCCCTCCCCACCCTTAAAAAAATATTATTTTATTTATTTTTATAATTTTTTAAAAATAAATATTCTACTTACACTGACAATAAACATTTATTTATTTAATTAAGCATGATTATGTTTGAGTTTAGATTTTTAAAAAATAAATTTAATAATTTGTTTTTTAATGTTAATTCAAAAGAACTAACCATTTATTTCATTTATATTTATTCACGATCTCATTTTAAAAAGTTCTCTATTCATTTTCAATAGAAATATAATTATATCTATTTTATATAATGCTGTACTTGATTAAGTTTGGCAATCGGTGGATGTTAATCATTGGGCTTCATTGCAGCCGAGTTACCTCGTAGGCAGCCAACTAAAAGCAAAGGGAAACGTTCCCATTTTGAACGCGATGACGAGTGCATTAATGAACTGGCACAAGGACAAACTCCTTCCGATGGCGAATACCTTTTGCCGTACCAGAAGTTACCCTACGCTTGTCTTCTGCCCCGAGCGCCCGTTCTTGCCACATGGGCAAAAGCACGCACCTCCGAGCAACTTGCCTGTGACCTGATGAAAATTCTTTTCTCAACGGAGGAGAGAATTCTATGCAATGTAAACGGCAAAATGGGAAAACTTCAATTTAATGTTTGTAAAATACAATTGATACGAGAAGTGCTTTTGTATTATAGTAATTTACCGTTAGCTGAATTTGAGGAGCAATGGAAAAGTTGTGTAACTAAAATGGATACAGCTAACAGAGGACTAAAAAGAAATTTAGTAAGGCGGGAGCGGAAATCTACCATAAATGGAATATGAATCAATTCTCATTATATAATATTATATAACAATAAATAATAATATAATAAGATGAAGATTCAATTATTTTCAAAAATCAAATTATTTCTACCTCGATAATAATATTGCAAAAAATGCTCTGCCGCTATTTGCCATCCAAAATAAATTCTTTTTACAAACACAAGGTGTAAATCCAACTTCATACCTCCAGACGCGAAATATATTTTTGGAATAAACAGTATAATTTTAAACAAACAAATAAAAATAAATAATTGTTTGCACGAATAATCTATTTAATAAATAGTAAATTTATAAGTAAATACAAAAGCAAAAGTCTTTAACAAATATTAATGGGTTTATCAAAATAGAGAAATATAAAATCTAAAATACACAAAATTAACAAAAAAAAATAAAACTATATACATACATTCCAATGAATTTATTCTTATTAGAATAAAACATCAGAGATATTTAAATGTTTTTTTTTATTTTTATATAGAATTTTATATTTTTTAATATAAGGGATTTTTATTCTAGTTATTTTTTATTAGTTTTATAATAATTACTATTATTTAATTATATTGGTACCCATTTTAAAAGCGTAATTTTCAATTTTTATTAAAATTTTTACAATTCAATTGGAATAAAATAAAATAAAATTTTATTCATGTGCAATATTCATTAGTTTGAAAAAATTAATACATTTAATAATAATTTTCAGTAAAACCTTTATAAAAAAAATAATTAACATATAGAATATCTTCATTTAATCTATTATTATTTTACTATTTTACAAATTTTAATGAAAAAACTAAAACTATTGACCATTCCTTTAACGAATTATTTTTTTTACATTCTTAAATTAAGGAATATTTAATTTATCAAAAAAGAAAAAAGCATGATTTATATTTATAATTATATTTTATTTATTTTTTTCAACACAACTTTTAAGCTTTTTCTTTCCAAAAATTATAACTTTATATATAAGTTACTGATCTTAATAAATTTTTCAAACATGTATTTAAAAATAGATTAATTGGTATTTTAGTTTATAGTCTTATATTTAATGGAATTCAGTTCATCATTTATGAAATAACATATAAACACTATGAACGCAAAATGGGTAGCGACATTACAGACCCTTAAAAAATTAATTGTTTTTTCCATTTTTATCTATATTTTTATTATTACTATAATATTAAAAATCCCTGGTGATATTGAATTTTATTTTTTTTCTGCAGAATTTTTAAATTCATGTTGTAACAATTCTTTTTTTTCTAATTATGTTAAATTTCTTTTTAAATATATATATATTTGATTATTATTATTCATTATTATTTGTTATTTCTTTTATATATTCTATCTTATCAAAAAAAAAAAACATTTCTCTTAAAAAATTGATTAAAAAATAATAAACCTGCATACTCGAACTGTTATTATTACTATTATTGTTACTGAATATTGAGAAAAGTTACAAAATAAAAAAAATAATTTTTAAAGAGATTGTTATATTATAATCCTGTATATAAGTATATAATAGATGTATATATATATATATATATATATATATTACAATATATATTTGGTAAATGTCTATAATGAAAATGATATTTATTGAAAGTTAGTATTTATTAGCATTAAAAATAAATAAATAGAACTGCAAAAAATCTACATATTAATGTCACTTGGTGATTGGATTTATGTAGACTATGTAAATAGTTATATTTATAAGATAATGTTTACTGTTTGTGCGTGTAGGTGCCTAGACGATTGATAAATACCTTAAAAAATAATTAAAAAAATTTAAAAAAATTAAAAAATTAAAAAATAAAAATTGTGCAATGAAAACATGTAAGATATATATATTCTGATGTGATGGTAACTATTTCAAAAATAAATTTAAAAAAGACAAAATACTCCTAAAACTAATTTCTTATAACATTTTATATAAAATCACTTTGATCACCCAAAATACCGTTTTTTCATATAAAAATATATCAAAATTATTCACTGTTGAATCCGAATATAATTAAATACATAAGATATGTAAAAGGTAAAAAACAAATTAATATGAACTATTTATCTTCAAATAATTTTAATTTATGACCAAAAAAACAAATTGTGAAAATAAAAATTGATAAATGAAATACTCATACATCTATAGATATATATATATATATATATAATAATAAAATAATAATTCAAGGGTTTAGTGCCTATATTTGAAATATATAATTATCCATTAGTACTTTTGATACTTTTATATATATAATAAATAATGCAATAAATAATTGATGAAAGTTTTAAAATTTAAAAAAAATAAGATTTTAACCCATTTGAATTTAATTTAAAAATGATTTTATATCTATAGTTCCTTGAAAGAAAAGAAATGTTTCTAAAAATATTGCATTTAATATTAATTTACTATTATATTTGTATAATTTTTATAAAATGAATGGAAACATTTGAATTTTTTATACTTATTCTTATTTATTTTTTCTTTTCTCTATCAATCTATATATACATATATAATTATACTCGTAATTTTAAAAATTGGTTGTGATTTTTCATTATTTCAAATGGGGCTTATATTATTATTAAATTAAGTACAATTAATGGTAATTTAGGTAAAGATGACCTGGGAGTTATTTTTTGAAAGAAATGAGACATTTAATGTGTTGTGAATATTTGAAAATAATATTAACTGACCAAATTTTTTCCCAAAGTTGTTTTCAAAATGAATTTCAATAATTAAAACACATGTTACATATGTTTATTCCTTAATTAATAATATTTGTTAATTGGAAAAAAAGAAATCAATGTTTCAGACATCTCTTTCCATATATTTATATAAAAAAAAACTTTCTCATGTCATCTTTATTAAAATTATTCCAAAACTGATATTTATATGTGCATGTATTATTTTTATGATATTCGATTAATTGTTAAAAAAAAAAATGATAATCTACAAAATTTTAATTCAACGAAAAATTATTTAAAATAAAACACATATAATCATAAAAAGGAATAATGTCCAAGAAAATGTAAAAACTATAGATATATAAAAATGACTAAATTATTAATTTATAACATGAGCCATATAGTGTCGTCCAAAATAAAAAATATATAAATAAAATTGCGCTTAACATGTCTAATAATAAATATACATTTTTAAAAAGAGTATGAGAATAATTTTCAGAAATTGAAAATTATACTTAATATAGATAATTTTAAGGTGTGTGTTTTGTAAAACTCAATAAAAGTGCAAAATAAGGAAACAAAAAGGCTCAATTTAATTGCTTGGTTTACTGTTTAACAGAAAGTTGTTTTGGTATTACTAGACAATTTAATGTTATAGAAATATATATTAGTTACATTAACATGGGATAATAATGTAAAAAACAACTGTAAAACTAGTTCAGGTTCTAGTGGGA
Organism: Labia minor; assembly: GCA_963082975.1. Classification (NCBI taxonomy): domain Eukaryota; kingdom Metazoa; phylum Arthropoda; class Insecta; order Dermaptera; family Spongiphoridae; genus Labia; species Labia minor. Next base: position 69,692,663 of record OY720347.1, read on the forward strand.
TCTCAAGAGAATGTAGATTTAAAATGAAAAGCTATTATATATATAGCATTCAATAAATGTCTAGGGAAGCTCCCAGATATTATTAATAGCGATTTATATTAAATAAAATTTAAATTTATTTTGCTACATTAATTTTTTAGCTTTATTTTTATTTCAATTTTTTTTTTATTTATTTAATTTTAATATTTAGTACAAAATTGACAACCTCGCTTATTTTATATTAATTATATTGAAAGTGAGATACAATTATTGCAATCCATATATTATTGTTGTTGAATTATTTATTAATGTTAAATAAATTATACTTCTAATAAATTAGTTGGTGAATTTAAATACCAAATTCTGTCTTTTATACTAACCTTGTTATAAGTAAAGATAAATACATAAAGGGGACATTTCAACTTTATAGTGGGCAGGGCCGTTCCTCAATTTTTCAGGAACTCAATCCAGTTACAAGTTCCTTCCATTTTCGTGGAACTCGTTACAGTTACAAGTTCTTGGGACGAGTTACTCTTAACGTTACAGTTCTTTAAAAAAAAAATATTTCTTGTTTACTTCAGGTAGTTTCGAGGAGCATACCTGGGTAAACGATTTAAGTAATATTCGAGATGGACTACACTCTCACAATACCAACAATCTTAACAGAAACTTTTAGCATTACGAAAAAAAAGAATATTTTATATAAATTTGTTTAATTTTTATTTATAAAATTATATACGATTTTTAAAATTTTTTTTATATATGTACATTTATAAGAAAACTTATTAAGGTAATATAATTAAACTATAATTTAATAAAAATATAATTCAAAAAACTTTTTTAAATCTTGATAAAGTGTAGGCTAATAATGCTGTCAATCAATATTATCAGAGGAAAAAATTTGATTTCCATTCAAAAAAACTAATTGTTCAAACAATTCGTCAAATAAAGAAGATCTAGAGGGGGCATGTATATATGATGCAAAAGAAAATAACCTTTCTACTGGCGCAGTTGAGCATAAATGAGTATTAAATTTAACAAATAATTTTTTTATTGATGGGTAATTTTCTATAGAGTTAATATTTTTATTTCTATCTTTCATAAAAGACACAAATTCAAAATCTAACAAATTTTCACGTCCTTTCCACTCAAAAATTGTCATATAGGAAACATGGTCATTTCGTGAAGGCCGCTTTCCATAACACCCCGTTTGCCGAAACGCGAAATTGAAAAAAAAAAAAAATCGGGAGGAACTCGTTACTCGTTACCTGCCCTTTTTATTTTGACGAACGAGTTACAGTACCCGTTACAAAAAGTAACGGGGCGGGGAACGGCGTTACTGTCCAGCCCTGATAGTGGCGATACATAATTTAAAATGCTTACTACTAAATTTGTATTTGGTGAATTTAATTTAATAAACACACTATTTTTAATAAAATTAATAGATACATTACAAATTTTTTTAAAATTTTTTTATAAAAAGTCCAAATATTCATAGTAAAATATAATAATCCGCCCTTCTTTCAGAAGAAAAAAAACAAGATAATTAATTAAAAGAATAATTTAAAACCTAATAAAATAATTTGAATAAATAATAAATAATTTAATAATAAAATAATTTGAAATTAAATAAAATACAAGAATTTATTCAATTAAATAATATATTTTGGGTTAACTGATATTTACCTCATCAATAAAAATTAAATTTAATTAATTTCGTAATTATCACTCGTTTATTCAATTCATTTTAATATTTTAATTACAAAGTAAATCAAGACCTAACAAACTCCTAATATTTTTATCAAATCATAATTTAATTCATTATGAAATATAATAGAAGAAGAAATTCATACTTCAATTTATAATCCCTTTTGTTAGGCAAAGATATATATATATATTATTTTATTTTATTCTTTATTTTATTTTATTTATTAATCCCTTTTGTTAGGCAAAGATATATATATATATTATTTTATTTTATTCTTTATTTTATTTTATTTATTAAATCAATTTTATTTTTTAATTTCTCTTTCTTACATACATATTTTATATCCGTCCACTTTCTGAATATTTCTATATATATTTTAAATTTATAAAAAAATTTTACATCATTTATACTTTGTTTATAGTATATTAATTTTAAATATATATTTTTCTACTAAATAATTTTATAAAAAAACTATTATTACAATGGTAGAGGTGGTGAAATCATAATAGATAGTTTCCGCTAATGGATGATCTTCATTATGATTTCTTTCCTGAAAAAATTGAAACATGTTTACCATTACACAATTTCGCTACAAAATGAAATTTTATATTTTACTTTTACTTTTTTATATATTTATTTACAAATATATCCTAAGATAATTTAAATTCGTTAAACTTAATATTTAATAATCAAACATCTTGCCATCTTAAAAGAGCTCTCTTAAATTTACCTGATTTTTAATATTTAAGTTTAAATTTAAATTGATCTGATATCAAGTTGATTGCTTTATGTAGTTTTACATAAAATTGGGCTAAACAATTTGATTTGTCTCGAAATTAACACGAATTTTCTAATAATATTGGGGGTTGTCCGGTATATATATATATAATTTTTGCAAATTTATTTAAAAATATACTCATTTAGATCTTATTTAGACTTTTAGATATAATATCTATTTTTTTCTTAATTTACTTAAGAAAAAATCTATTCTTTAGGAAAGGATAATTCAACAACATTAATATCAATAATTGATCTTATTGTAAAATTGTTAAAATAAATCGTCCTAAATATATTCTTCAAAAATTAAAATAAAATTCTTATAATTAATTGTGAAATGGCCAATAAACAAATCAAATATGAGCATGTTTTATTTTTCATTTATTCTTAATTTTTTTCTAATTGTGGCTCGTGAACAAACTAAAAATGAATATTTATTTTTGTTGATTGAACTGTAATATTTATATATATATATATAATATTAATAATTATATAAATATTCATATTTTTAATTTTTTTTATATTTTTTTTTCATACCCATAAATATAAATATATTAAAAGTGATAAATATATATTTATCTATATCTGATCCATTATACATTTTTGTTTTTATTTTTTTTATTATAATTTTGTTTAATCGAACATTGATTACTAATGGATGTAGATAATAATCAAAATAAAAAATTCTAGAAAAAACAAATAAATAAATTAAAACATAAAATGAATCTTTAATTAAAATTTTTTCTTGTTTCATATCACCTGTTATTTTATCCTTAGTACCTGGAACACCAAGCTGCCGCTCGGTAGTTTAAAAAAATGATTCTTTATGAATTGTGAATATTGTTTTAAGAATATATTAGGGGATTGTCTGGGAAATTTAATAAATTCACATTGGCGCATATACTCCTTTCTACTATTCTCATTTACATTCTTACTTCTGACTCTATTTGTACATAGAAAATATTAATCAATTTGTTATTTCAAAAACCCAAAAGTCTTTTAGCATAAAACATTTTATAAGAATTTATTAAAAGCTTCCTGTTCCGCTTCCCTGTTCATTGAATACCTCCTTTAATAAAAGAAATAATATTTAACATTTTTCATTTATAATTGTTCATATTTATTGTTGCTAACTTCATGATTTTTTTTTTGTTGGAGCTTTGGCGGATCCAGTGAGTGAGCAGGGCCTGAGAATATAATTACTGAATTTTATACATTTTTAAAAATATTTACAAAATAATTAATAGTACCTGGATGAACAGAGCCGCCGCTCGGTGATTAAAATAAATTGTTCTTTATTATCTGGTTTGGCTGGTAATATTAATTTTTGGTTCACTGAGACGCCGTTCAAATTATTTAAAAGAACATAAATTAAAAAAAAATAGTCATAAAACATACAGACCTTAAATTTTCTTATTAAGATAAAAAAAATATGACCTGTAGATATAACATAATATATTTTTCATAATTTGATTTGGTTTATATTTATAATATTTTGTATTTAAGAAAGCAACTACTGCTGACGTTATTTAAATATCTTATTTTAAATTAAGAAAAAACTAATAAATGTTCTGAAACAATTTCAAATAATTTTAAAGTACGTATTAATGGAACTGAAGACAGATACAACATAAATATTTTTAATTTTATTTTATTTATAATATTTTGTATTTAAGGAAGAGGTGTTTGACGTAGTTGCTGACGTCATTTAAATTTCCAATTTTAAATTAAGAAAAACTAATAAAGATGATTTTCCCCGAAACTGAAACCAATACAGATCGATTTTTCTTTTTAAAAATTATCTATGGTGTGAATTTCAAAAAAATCCTTTGGCGGTTTAATATTTCAAAAATACAAATATATATACATTTATACAACATATGTACATATTACATCATGTATTTGCTTTGTGCTACCTCTAAAAACGTTTTAAAAGCTAGCTAAATACGAGGGTCGTTCAATAATTTCTTACTAAAATACACAAAAACAAAATATTTTAATGTAATTTTTTTATTTTTCAACATAATCTCCCTTTAGCTCTCTTTATACATTTTACTAAGCATTTCTCTAACATTTTTATCCTATCCCAAAAGTACGATTTCGGAAGATCCTCAAATATCGATTTGTTTGGGAGATGACGTCTTCGTTCGTCTCATATCGTCGTCTGTCAGGCCATTTTTTCAGGTTTGCTAATAAGAAAAAGCCAATGGGAGCCGAATCTAGTGAATGTGGTAGATGTTTCAGCAACTGGAACTTCAGTTCAAAGCTTTTAGCTATTTAAACTGCATAGGTATGAGGTCGCGGATTATCGTGATGAAAAAATATTTTTTTCAAATAAGGGTGCTTAATTTTTATTTCCTCACTTAATCTGTCCAATAATGAAATAGTTTTTCCTTTGTCTAGAAAATCAATATAGAATATTCCTTTTGCAAAAAATTACTGTTCGAAATGTTCTTTTGACTCTGGCGTATATTAATGGATCCAAGTTTCATCAACAGTTATAGACAGTTAGCCTCAGAATCAACCACGGGATATCGTTTATTCTCTTCTATAAGCAAATGCGGTAGCCCTCTTGCTGAAACTTTCTTTACGCCTAATTTTTCATGTAAAATTTAAAACACTGTACCTTGTGATATACTAGTGGACTCAACTATAAATATTGTGTGTTGTTTATACACGGAAATGCAAACTATAACAAAACAAATACTCTAAACTTTATGATCACAGATAAATAAATATTTTTAATTTTATTTCAAAATTAAATTAAAAACAAACTGAAGCATTTTAAAATATTCTAAAATATACAAAATCATTAAAAATAATACTAATTTAAAAAGGAATTGTGACTGAAGACTGTGGAGACGCTGCTGTCGCTGGTAACGCCATAACACCATTGAATAATTACTAACTTTAATTAAGAAAAAACTTACAAAGATTATTTTTGCTAGGCTGAAACCAATACAGATAGATTTTTTATTAAATTTTTAAAATTGTGCGAATTTAAAAAAAAAATCGTTATCTAGATAAAATATTTCCAAAATATCAAAATTTATATATACATACAAGCATACCTACATATATAAATAAATAAATATACAATTTTTGCTAGTATAACAAGAAAGATAATATCTTATATATATAAATCCTTTCGCTTTCAACTTCTATTTTCATTTGCTTTATTTATATAACGATCTGTTATTTAATATTAAGTTAGTTTATATAATGTTAAGAGAAAAAATTGCTCAAAATAACAATTTATGCATGTTGCTATAACTTTTGAAAAAGTTGAACCGTTTACATTTACAAAGGAGCCCATTCTCTCTTTTTACCGACCGACGATAGTAAGGGAGGTATTGTTTAAATTGTAATTATTATTCTTTTGAATATTCCATACATAAATAATATTTTTTTAATACTCAATTTTTGTTTAACAATTTGAATTATATTATAATAATTTTTGAACCTTTGAAATGAAGTCAATTCAAATTATCGTTTCAATTTAATATTTTTAAACAAATTTTTGAAATATTAATTATAAATATAAATAACCTAATTAAATTACCAATAAATTATTTCTTTATAATAAATGTAAAATACTAAATTTTGTTAAACTGATTAATTTATTATAATGAAACTAAAATATATTTAGTGAAATTATAAATTTTCAAAATAATTTTTATAAAATATTTTATAATTATAAATATATTTTTGATTACCTAATATTTTTTCAGTTATATAATATTTATAATTGATTTACTCTCAAACTAAACCAGTTAGCTATATTTTCCCAGTATTAGATTTTATTTTAATTTCATTTAGAAGCCTCTACTTCGGATTGGAATCTGGACAAAGAAAAAATACGTGTGTCTACGAATCTTTACGACCTTTCAAAAGGTATAACTTAATGTTAATATTATTTAATTTTCTTTTAATTATTAGGTTGATGCATAATAATCCGGTTTTTTTTTTCCAACAAATTTTATTTAACAATACCTTTTTTAACTAATTTTCTCTATTATATAAAATATTTTTTTATTAAAGCTTTTGTGGTTATTTTGATAATTATTAAGGGAATTTTTTTATTAAAAGACCACATTATTTGTATAAAATTATTTATTAAGTTAAAATAATTGTACAACGTTTCAACTGCTTATTCTGCAGTCACTGCCTATATAAGAGGTGACGTGTCCCAACATGCATCAGTCCGCTTGAATCGGAGCAAGCGTACGGTTACTTGAAAACGACTGCAGAATAAGCAGTTGAAACGTTGTACAATTATTTTAACTTAATAAATAATTTTATACTAATAATGTGGTCTTTTAATAAAAATTCCCTTAATAATTATATAAAATATTTATAATTAATTTACTTTCAAAACAAATATTCAATGCAATAGATTATTAAAAATAGGAATGTTAAGATCGTTTTTGTAATAATTTTGTTTAAATTTTTTCGACAAGTAATAAAATATATTTCCTCCCTAATATCATATTTTTTTATGTTTCACCTCTGTACTGATTTAGTTTTAGTATGATTATAGCTATATTTTTCCAAGTATTAGATTTTATTTTAATTTCATATAGAAGCTTCTACTTCGGATTGGAATCTGGATAGTGAAAAACTACATGTATCTACGAATGTTTACGATCTTTCAAAAGGTATTACTTAATATTAATTATTTTTCTTTTATTTATTTATTTATTTATTCTTTTCTTATTTCAATAATAATTTTAAAATATGATATGATTTTAAGCGAATCGATTGAACGAACAGCAACCAACTGTTCCCTCTTCATCTATTCGGCAATCTTCCGGCTCTCCTTTTCCATGTCCATTTTGTGAACGAGCTTACACCAGTTGGGGTTTTCGACGTCGTCATGTGAAAGCGGTCCACGCACATAGCCAACCCCGTTTGTCATGCAAATGGTGTTTTCGGGTTCTTCCTTCACATCTTGATTGGGAGCAGCATGTCATCCAGGAGCACAAACTTTCCTTCGCCGAAGCGCATCAAAGCCTTATGGTTTTAGAGGAAGCCCATATGGTTCTTCAAATACCAAATCCTACACGATTAGACACATTTGTTGCTTTAATTAAAAATTCTACAGCAGCTAATAAATCGTTACAAGAACAAGAAGAAAAACAAATGACAATTATTAATAATATTGATGAAATAATGGTTAAAGAGGAACAAAAAGAAATTGAGAAGAAAGATGAAAAAGAAGAATGTGATATGGAATCTTCTTGAAAATTAGTCAGAATCTATTTTAATGATTGAATTAGGAATTGACCGGGAGCTTAGCCGCGAGGTTATAGTGACCGGTCCGCCGACTCGAGTTCGTGGGTTCAAACCTCGCCGAATGCATCGATATATAAATAAAAAATAAAAATAATAAACAAATCTGAGAAAGCTGACTAAATGGAGATATATTCCGAAAAAGCAAAAAAAAAAAAAAAATTAGGATAGGACACAAAAAAACATCATTTAATAATAATTCTACTGACAATGAGTTACTGATCTAAATCTAACCATTTTATTCTAATAGTCTGTGATTCTAATATTTGGAAATATTTCAGTATTCTGTACATAAACATAATTTCTTTGATTATAATAAATTATAATCATTTGTTTATTATATAATAATTTGAAGCCTGGTGTTTCGTGAAAGGTATATAATTCGAATTTGACTAGAGTTGAGAAATTGATGGCGGCAAACTTTTTAATTAACAGAAATTAATTAGTAATTAAAAATTTCAAAACATCTATGTAAGAAACTGTTTTTATTCTTTGAGATTATTTTATAAATTAATTATTATTAATTTTGCCAACTATTTGTGCACTTCAAATAAAAAATAGAAATCAATAAATATGTATTCGATTTTTGTTTGGTAAAGTAGTTTATGGATAGTTGGTGTTCAATTAAATGAATCGACTATGATTTTATCTAATATATCTAAAACATAAAATATAATTTATTAAAAGATAAAAAAAAAGTTATAAGGTGGTAAGTATTTGATAGTGAATGGACAAATAATATATTTTCGATTTTTAACCTTTGTTACTCTTGTTGCTATACACTATGGACGTCGTTGTCTTCGTTCCGAAATATTATTGAGGTCCAGCAAGGATTTATTAAATAAGTTTATCAGGTTCTTAAATAGTATATTTGGCTCATACTTGACTAACTCAATGAGTATGTTTTCGAGTCCAGTAGCATTTCCGTTTTTTGATTTTGTCAGAGCTTTCCTTATTTCTTCTACAGTTAATTCGGCCTTATCTTGATTCCTGACTTCCTCAATATCTATATTTGTTACTTTAAATTCTTTCATATTTTCAGTAAATAATTTCTTATAGTGTGCCACTCATTCACTCAACTTATCAGGGATAGTTTGCTATTATGTTATCATTCTTTTCTTTCCATGATTCTGATATTTTTGTACCTCCAATTCCTACAGTTTATTTTTATTCTTCGTTATTTCTTTTTTACTTTCCTATTCAGTAAGCATATGTTCTTCTATCGTCTTCTATACATGTACTTAACCATGTATTATACGCTTTTTTTTCTTTTTAACTAGCTGGAGATGATGGTTGGTGCAACTCTCCGATCAGGATGAGAGATACCTTGTTCAAAAGAGGGTCATAAATATATATGTCTCGGAAAAGATTAATGTCAGATTTTTAAATTATAATAGGTCAAATTTTATTGAAATGTCTCTCGTCGTTGAATGAGAAAATGTATTTGCATAAAATTCTGTATCCAAGTATTTCCAGCTTTGAAATTCTGTTCAGTGTACACCATCGTTTTCTTTTAAAAGCCGTTGATTAATTTGTATCGCCCAATCGTGAATATCTGATCGACAAAATTGTTTTTTTATCATTCAAATTCAACTCAACTATTTCCCAAGTGAGTTGAGAAATCAATTTTAATTTCATCCATCTTGTTCCATTCATTTCAACCTAATTTTTCCACCGATAAAAATCAGATTTATCTCGACATTTAGATTTTAAAATGAAAGTTCTCATTGAGAATTTTGATCGTTTCTTGTTTGGAAATTTATTGTGCTTCTTGATATATGCACGTCATACTTTCATTTGATAATAATTGTCAAAAGTTTCTTTCATTGTTGCGAAATCGATTTCTCTTTTAAACTGTTTCGCTTCTGATGATGGATGATTAGCTGATGATGAAGAGGATGAATCAGAGGACGATGTTGGAGTCGGATTGTGATGAATTTTCTAAAATCGGGGTGATTGTATTTGTTTTTCTTGTTCATTTTCATCTGTTTCGTCAAAATCAATATAATCTGATTCTTCATTTAGTAAAATTGTATCATCATAATTTGGTTCAAATTCAGATGTGTCTTGGTTCGTTTTCGTTGAAAACTGAAAAGTTCATGTTACGGTTGTTTGACGATTCAATTATATCAATTATTATATTTGATAATGCCTTTTCGTAATCATTTGATCTTGTTCTTGAGAATAGTGGAATAACTAACTTGAATTGACGTGATTAACAAATCGAAAGAGAGAAAATGAAACAACAAACTAATATTAAACGAAGAAATGAACAAAACAAAATTTTTTGGTTTGATTTTGATTTGTGATTGGTCGAAAATTTCGAATTCAAATTCAGATTTAAAACATTTGGCGCGAAATATTATCTATCATTATTTTAGTTCCAGTTTTTGAATTCAAATGAACATATTTTAAGATTTATAATTTTTGACCATTGTCCTCTTAAATTTCAAAAACCTGACCTTGATCTTTTTCGGCATATATATTTTCTTGACCCTCCTCATGAGACCTTTTGATTAAGGTATCACTCATCCTGATCAGTGAGTTGTACCAACTATCATCGTAGGTCTTTTATCTCTTTAGAATACTATTTTGGATTATTTGTCTTCTGTACTCCATTATAACCTAGCTCTTTTTGCCGCTTCATGCATCTTTGATCTGAATGTATAGTTGATTTGCAGTTATATTTTCAGGGGTTGGACAAAAATATGGAAACACCTTAAAAAAAACATGTTTCTTTGCTTAATATGGTGTAGGAAACCCGTTGGCATCCAAAACAGCTTGCAGTCTTCTCGGAATGGATAAATACAGTTCCTGTATGTTTGCCAAGGGAATATTATACCATTCTTCCTGCAAAATGGTGGCAAGTTCAGATAACGATGTTGGCGGTGGATAATGAGAACGCACTTTCCGTTCCAATGTAGACCACAAAGGTTCGATAATATTCAGGTCTGGTGACTGTGGTGGCCAGGGGAGATCGGACAACTCATCCTCGTTCTCAGAAATCCAGTCCTGGACAATGTGAGCTGTGTGAACAGGGGCTTTGTCGTCTTGGAAGTCACCATCACCATCGGGTCTTTTATATTCTGTAATTTGTTAGCTAGTCTTAATTTGTACAGCTGATTCTAATTTAAGGATTTCTAAGTTATATAATAATAATAAATAATTAATAAAATAATATAATAATGTCAAAGATTGATAAAAATAGTTACTTAGATGTTTTAAAATTTGTAAATTTTGATACATTACTCTAATTTTAGACACCCTCAGCAAGAACATTGCCTATTAATGTTTGGTGATCAGCACAACGAATCCTCTTAACCTTTATTTTGATTATCGAAACCTACTTAAAAATACATATTTTTGCATCATTTATATCATAAATAGTATTCCTGTTATTTTTTTGTGTGAAGACGAAATAGAACACATGAAATTTTTTAATTGAAATATAATTATATGTTTATCAATTTTTTTTTTATCTTTAATAGATTTAATTAAATCCAAGCATTTTAAAATAATTTAAAAATTGTTTCTTGTTGCTTAAAAAATAATTCCAGAGTTAGCAATTTAGAATTATTTAACATTATAATTAATTAAAATTAATAATTGTGATTTTTTCAGGATTCAATTCAGTGTCTGAAATGTTTAAAGGTAACTCTCCTTGCTCGAGAGTGAAATTAGGATCCCATTTTTAATATGTTAACATTCAAAATCTTTATATGTTATTGCGAGACAATTAACCCCTTATAACCTTATCAATAGTTCAAAAATAATTAATATTATTAAATTAAAAAAACATATTTTTTAAATACTAAAATAATATGCATCAAATTAATTTTTAAAATAAAAATTAATTTATTTTTATTTTTTTCATTTAAAAGAAAAATTATACTCAGATATTTATTTTTATTATATTTTCTACATATTTTTATAAGTTAATATTTTTACTTTCAAGCTTTAAACAATAAATTATATTTTTGTTAATTTTATATAAATTTAATTAATTTATATATTGTGATACATGATTAATAATTATATATACCTAAATGATAGATTTAGTTGCATTTAAATAAATTAAATATTATTTATTAAATTAAAAATATTTGTTATATATATTATAACGAAATTATTGCATTTCTTCCAAAGATAACTCAGATAATTAATATATGAACTGTTAATTTATTTTTAATGAATTTTGCTACTAAAAATATTACATTAAAAATTTTACATATAATATATGCACATAATATAGTATTATCAATTTAAAATTAAATCTTTTTTTTTCATTTCTCTAAACAAACATTATCATTACAATCTAAAATATTTATGTAGTTTTCTAATGTATATTTAGCTAATAAACCAATAACTGATCATAATTTAGTTGCCTATTTTATTAAACAATTTAGTCTTTAAATTATTTTCTCAATTAATTAAATTATCTAACTTTAATTGAATTTATTTAATGTTAAAATTTTAATATTAGAAATTTTATATTAAAACTAATTAATAATATAAATTTATAAAATTGTATATACTAATTAATTTATTTTGGGATTTTTTATGTTCCCTTGATTTATAGCAGGGGTGGGCAAAAGCCGGCCCGCGGGCCGGATTCGGCCCTTTTGCTTATTTTATCCGGCCCGCCGGCCCGTTGAAAAACTTTGGCTCTTATTTCGATCTTTCATTTCATTAAAAAAAATGTGATTTTTTTTACAAATGTCCGGTTTGGTGTTTCCGAAATATGGTCCTCCGGCCCGGGAGACATTTTGAAAATTTCATTTTGGCCCGCGCTTAAAAGTATTTGCCCACCCCTGATTTATAGAGTTAACTTTATTATATTATTTTTATTGGTGTCATTTTAAATTAATTAAATTAAAATAAAATAATTAAAGAATTTAAAAGAAGAGGAAAAATTAATTAAAGGTCTTCTGCTGAACCATGAAGCCGAAGAAGTCCTGGAACCAGATCAATACAATTTTGATCGTCAATTGAAATATTACAAATGGAATTAGTTGAATCTTTTTCAGGTAAATTAGGGATAAATGCATTTTCATCAAATTCATTCGGATCTTTGCATACACGATTATCAGACAATATATAATTGGAAACATTATTATCTTGAAATCCATAATTTTTATTCTTGATATTCAATTCCTTTTCTTCCAAGTCTAATGACTAAAAAATATAATCAATTTTCAATTTTTTACCATATATAATAATTTAATTTTTAAAATTAATTTTTACTTTGGATTCATATCTTCCTCTATTTAATGACTCTCTGTTTGTATTCGTTTTCCTCAACATAGCCTATAAATATAATAATTTATAATGTTAATACATTTTAATAAACTAATATATTGTAATATATAAGCATAAAAATACATTTTTATATATATAATTGTGCGGAAACCTAGAAATATATTTTTTGAACACATGTGAGAGAATATAAAGAAATTGTTGGGATAAAGAATGAAAGACCTTTTGGCGTAACACATCAAATAAACCAGCCGACAGAGACAATAGAAATATCTTCTATTAAAAGTTAAGATATTTCTTGAATTCTTGTTTTTAAAAAAACTCATAAAAATGCACCCCATCTGGTGGGATATATGATATATGATATGATCATCGTTACCCAAGAGAGAGTGAGAGGTGGACAATTTTGCCAAGTTGATTGGAGGGGATGACGAGCTTCGACATGTTTGGACAGTTTTGATCATTCTTGGATAGAGTTGAGGTGACTTCATCAGACTAAGTGAGAAAAACTACAAGGATCAACCCGTGGAGCTGTTGCCTGCCCAGCTAAGATGGAAGACACGATACTTTGAGGAAATAGCCAAGAATCATCACATGAAGTCCCAGTGTTCCCTGAACTCATTATTGATTAAATAACAGCTAAGTGGTCGACCCATATTTAAATAATTGCAATTACTTAATGAAACTCAATTTCATTTGATTTATAATCTTCCTATTTATAACGGTACCATATCAATTCTATAATTTCTTTGTTATCTATTTTTATAATATTAATTCTTCTATTTTTATTAAATACATAATTTTAGTTTGATTTTATATATGCATTTTTAATCTGAATGAATTAAATTTTATCATTTCCCTTATCAACCTTCGCGGATTCAATACCCAATTATTATTCTAAATTTAACCAGAGTGCTACCAAATTAATTTAATCTGATTAACAACCAATTTTTCTCATTAACCACCATACACAAGTCATCCAATATACAATATATATATATTGTAATGAAATTTTAGTCATAGTAGTTCTTGTGAAAATTCTATTTGTATAAAATTCCTTGAGAAACAACTTTAAAATAGTTTTTTATGAAGAAAAGGCTTTTTAATAGGAATTTTGTACAAGAATAGTGTTGCCAGAAATCCCTTTAAGCCAGGTCAAATAAAAACCTTCCCCGAGTTGCATCCAAATCGAGAATTTTAATTGGTTGTCCGCAAGGAGAAGTGAAGAAGGAGGGGAAAAGCTGGCCGGAGGCTAGTGTTTGCGGAGCAGTCGACAAGTAGTTCAGGAAAGGGAGTCCAAGGAGAGAGTTCGAAGGGAGTCGAGGAGCGCTCCTAAGCGGTCGACGAGGGGTCCTGACGGATTCCAGAAGCATGGGCTGAGGACATCTATAATTGGACCGAATCACAATATCTCGGTCCAGCGTTGTATCTCTCCGGGACCACCAGTTCACGCCGCCTTCGCCAGAATTGTCCAAATCGAGAATTTTAATTGGTTGTCCGCAAGGAGAAGTGAAGAAGGAGGGGAAAAGCTGGCCGGATACCACTTCAATATATATATATTCCCTCTTAATTAACTAATTGAGAATTTACCTGAAAATTAAAAGGAGCTTCATCATTTGTATCATCTGAACGAATGCCTTTCTTTTCTAATTCTTTAATAGGATTTGGTCTTGATGATCTAAAATCCCGGTTATAATAATAAATAATTATTTTTATAATTAACTTAACTGACTAGTTTCAAAATGAATAGCATTTTACCTTAATTTAATTGATGAAAATTCAGAATTTTCAATTGTTATCACCTTTGGGATTCCTTTATAAACAGCATATTTTTTTGGTTCTTTCTGAATAATTTATAAAATATAATTTAATATCAAGCTATTACTCAAAAATTTGGATAATTATGATATTCATATTTTAATAAAGATGTAATTTAATTATAAATTTTAATTAAAATAAATCAAATCAAAATTCTAAATGACTATTAGAGAAAAAAAAACGAAAAGAATTTAGAGTAGGTTAAATATAAACTTACTTTTGGAGATCTCTCTACTGATTTAGACTTTTCAATGTCAATCTGTTCCTTTTCCTTCAATGGCGATATACTTTCTTTAATATTTTCAAGATCTTCAACTTTTCGACTGAAGTGAAATTCAATAGAAGGATCCTTCCCAATCAATTGATAACCCATTCTTCCTCGACGAATTGGTATATCCCAATCATCGATTTCTTCGCTGAGGACACTTCAATACATTAAAATAATATATTATTTATTTCAATTTGGTTTGATAAGAAGTTTCAGAAAGTATACTTTCATGTCCAGTAGCCCCTCATTATTAATTAATATATTTATAACTAAAAGAACATAAGGAAAGGTTGTTATCGATGGGCAGTTTAAAATAAAATAGTTATAAAATCTATGGATAATGTAATATCAATATATTTGTTAATAGAAGAGACACAGAAGTAATAAATATCTATATATTTAATACGATAGTGTCCGTCTGTACGCACAAAACTCCAGAGCCTAAACTACAAGGAGTAAGGTAACCAAATTTTTCTGAGGTGAAGGGTACCTCAAATGATGAAAAATAAAAAAGAAATTAGAATCTTAGGTAACTCCTGAGCTGAGCTGCGCGTGTTCCATTTTCCAGAAATATATATAAAGGAGAGTGTTTGTATGTATGTAATTTGTTTACTTTTTTGCTGTCATAGAAACAGATATATATATATATGTATAATTAGAACCTCTCTCTCTCCCTCTATTTAAAATAATAAAAAATGGAGTGTTCTATCCAAATTAAGAAATTTAAATGCCTTATGCAACATTGATAGGTAAATGAATTGGACAGGAGACATATGATTAGAGAAATTGGGGAAAAATCAACCGAAATGTAATTAAACAAAAAAATTCAAGAATTATTATACGGATACGGCTTACATACAATTAACATACAAAATATAGAATTTGAAAAAGTATAAAAATATTTAAATACTTAAGATCTTTAATCACGAAGGATAATAATATTCGAGAAGAATTTAAATCGACGTTGTAATTGAGTAACGCCTGTTATTATGCAGTAAAGGGGCTTATCTCATCCAAGAGGATCAAAATTAAAATATATAAAACAATTATTTTTCATGTTGATCGATGACTAGGGTGATCATATTTCGAAAACACCAAACCGGGACAAACGGTATACCTTTATTTTTAGAACTAAATTGAAAAAATTTTGAAAAAAAAATTACGAAATGTCCTAAATATTGAAAAAACAGTAGGGTGTCCCGAAGACATTTTTGGGACAGGGTACCTAAAGATGGGACGTTTGGTCACCCTATCGATGACTCTGGGAGACGAGAGTAGATTTGGAGTATTTGTGAGATTAATATTGTTCGCAGCATTTATAGGCCAAAAGAAGATGAGGTCACAGGGGGATGGCGGAGATGGCATAACGAGAAATAATGTCCAGATATAGTTAAGGTTATAAAATCAAGAAGGCTGGGATGGGAAGGGGACGTGGTTGGAATTGGAGAAACTAGAAATTGGGAGAAACCGATTGGGAAAC
The DNA here is from genome assembly GCA_963082975.1 of Labia minor. Taxonomy (NCBI): domain Eukaryota; kingdom Metazoa; phylum Arthropoda; class Insecta; order Dermaptera; family Spongiphoridae; genus Labia; species Labia minor. The sequence goes on from OY720347.1 coordinate 69,709,241, forward strand.
ATCCGGTGGAAGACCAAGGACCAAGGTGGGTGGACAATGAAGGAAGGGACATGGGAGAGATAGGACAGGGTAGGATTTGGTTGTAGCTCAGGATAGGGACGCTTAGAGAAATGTGGATGCTGCGGCTAAGAACTTTCGAAAACTGTAGAGACACAGAGTTAGATAAATATAACATATACATTAATAATATATAATTAATTTACTGATTAAATTAAAATATATTTTACAAGAAAACAAATACATGTCTTATCTACTTATACTGATTAAAACAAAATGGATGAAAACCTTTTACATACAGACTTTCAACCAAATACTATGTATCACTCGGGGGTACAGGGGGCGAAGCCCCCGTCTAGGTGTGAAGAGCGCTGAAGGCGCTCGGAGCAGCTAGTTAAATGTTAATGAGATATTTAGAAATTAAAAAAATTCTAATCGACCCAATTAAGGTAACTGGTTTCCTTGATTAAGTCCTCACACTTCAAGGAACAAATGAAAATGTAAGCCTAACATTGTCATACAATATGAATTTTTAATGAATAAGCTATTAATAAATTATTATTTTAATTAAATTGCGGGTTAATTACCATTAATTTAACTGTGAATCTATTATTCATTTATTTATTACACCTTAAATATAATTAAATTAAAATAATGATTTTTGTTCAGTCGGTTATTATTATTAAACTCTTTAATTTTAATTTGTTTGCGTGGAAAGTCAGTAGTTAAGAAAAGGTGAGCAGATAGTGGCTCATTTTAGGCAACTAGCTTAGGAAAAAAAATCTGGAGTGCCTCCACTTAACTATCTTGCAATTTGAATTGGATTAAATAACATAATATATTATATTTAAATTAAATTTAATTAATTATAAATTATAAATTAAAATTAATAAATAATATTCATTGTTGAAAGAAAACTATGAATTTTGAATAATGCACATATACCAAATTTCATCATTCTAGCTCAAACCGCTTTTGCGTAATCTTGGTTACATACATACACACACAGACAGACAGACATTTTTCTCGACCTTAGTGAAAATGATTCAGGAACCTTCAAAACGTATAAAAACATCAAAATCTCAACATCGAAAATTTTCGTGATCGCAATACTATCTCTGGCGAGATAGTAAAAAGGCAGTCTCAGTCTACGGCAAATAAATTTATATTGTAAATATGACAAAATACTGGCAATTAATTAACTTCAAATTATTGCCTACATAAATTTACTCACTATTAATATCTTGTTGAAACATTTCGTTCATTAACACTTGTAACCTAGAAGAAAAAAGTTAAAATCTTACTTTTTATCATAGAGTTTCTTTCTGCCTCTTTGAAACAACTCAAACCTAAAATAACAATTCTTTGACAATACCTGGTCCACTAATTGATCATTAGAATACTGAGAAATTAAGAAAGCTCATTTTAGGAGCCGGCCCATCGATAACAACTTTCCCCTATATATCGTAAGAATAATTATGAAATTCTAACGAATTTTTTCCCGCTCACCCTAGAACTGGTAGTGTCGGGCATAATTGACTAGTATCCCTAAAAGTTACATCAAGTAAATTAAAAGGCCTTCTCCAAATTGCTGGTTTTAAGCTAAATCCTTGTTCAAGCCAATCATATGCTGGTTTTGGATCCACATGATCCAGAAAAACTGACTCACGACAACTCAACTGAAGTGCAGCCACAACATTTTGACCGTAGAGATGAACCTGAAGAAGAAACGTATTTAAAATGCATTTAATAAAATCAATGAGATATTTTAATCAGACCTGTTGACTGAAAGAGACAAGTTCTTGATAACGAATTGAACGGTACATTAAAAGAATTTGAAACAGGGTTCGAGATCTCCATTTTTTACAAAAATATCGCATGATTTCTCTTTTGTTACAATCCCATTCTTCTATAACAACAATTTTCTTTCATTTTTGTTTATTATTCTAATTTGATTATAAAATTTAAATATTTACCTCCTTTGAGCATTGGACCAACGCGTTTTCTTACTTGGTAACCTCGAATTCCTATATGAATATAATAAAAGTGGTATATTATATACATGTCCAATTTAATTATATGTATTAAATGGTAGATTTATAGTAAATGTGACGTAATTAATAATTAAGAGTCAATGTTAATGGAATAAATCTCAAATGTAGAATTAAACAACTCAATAAAAGTAATCACATATGTAATTCTATTTGTTTTTCATCTACATGGACAATCAAGTAAAAATAAGTTGACCTGTGGCCAGGTCCGAACCGACCGACGGTTTGAAGTAAATTAATTTCCAGCTACAGAAACAATTTCAAATAATTTTAAGATATCTATTAATGTAATAAAAAACAGATATGGATAGAACATAAATATTTTTAAATTTATTTTATTTAGAATATATATGTAAGACCAGGCTGTGATGTCATGAATGGCTGGATCACGACATAATAATTTTAAATTAAAAAAAAACTAATAAATATGATTTTCCCGAGGATAAAACCAATACAAAGTGCATGATTCGTGGTGATATATAAAAAAATCTTCTCATGTGAAATTTGGTGTGAAAATAACCCTTCCCTTCCTATCGTCGATCGCTAATACTACCACTTCCGGTTTCCGGATTTGCACCAATTCATCATACTGATGCATTAAGTAAATATACCAAATTTCATCCAAATCCGTTGAGTCGTTCAAGCTATACACATCTATACGGATGGACGGACGGACGGACAGACATCATGCTAAAAATACTTTTTTCTGTTAAGAAAATGCATGATTCGTGGAGATATGTAAAAATCTCCACATGTGAAATTTGGTGTGAAAACAATACCTCCCTTACTATCGTCGGTCGGTAAAAATCTTACTGGTCATTTCTCTCGAAAATTAATTTTTGCACAAATAATTTTAGTTGCAGTGTATCGATTAAATAAATCAATTACCTTTTTGTATCATAATTGCGGCATCTTCTTCAGTTAATGATTCTTTTCTTTTTAATAATTTTTCTAAAAAATAAATATTTAATAAACACACAAAACACAGATCTATATTTGTGTTTCTTTTTATAATTTTATCTTTCCCACCTGTAATTTCTTTCTTTTTTTTAATTTGAATTCGTACAAGGAAAGAACGAAGCATTGCCTGAACACGAATAATCTTTCTTAATTGCTGGCCATACGTTCTAATAAAAAATAAAATGAAAATACACCAAATAAATTCATTATAATATTTATTATAGGCAGATAGTATAGTATAATTTAATGTTTTATAAATATGAGCCCGTAAAAGCAAATATTCATCAATTAATTAATCTGTTGCAAATTATTCAACCTAACAATTACAGACAATAATTTCCAATGAAATATATATTTTTTTATTGGCTCTATAGATCTGACCCTTATTAGCTCAAATTTTTTTACATTTATTCATTTTGATCCCATTCATTTATTTCCCATCACATCAAATATTGAATTGAAATTTAAATCTTAAAATTATCAGGTTTAGTAGCCTAGTATTTCATCAATGATCTCAACGCCCTTGATTAATAAAATAATTATTTAAATTAGAAATTTTATAATTGTAATAAATATATTAAATTTAAATTTATTTATTAAAATTAGTTAATGAGACCAAACAACTCTTCTTCTTTTAATAAATTCAATATATTAATTATATAGGGTGGTCGAAAAAGTCTTTTCGTATTTTGTCCATAGATGTCGTTGGAATCGTATATCTCCAGTGCTACCAATCACATTGTGTCATACCATATAGTGTTGGAAAGGTGAAATTTCAAGCTTCATTTAACCTTAAAGAAAATTAAATTTGGTGAAGCTGAACAAAAGTTACAGCTTTTCAAAAATGAGTGAAAATAATGAAGAAATTCGCTATATTTTGAAATTTTTGTATAAAAAAGGGAAGAATGCCACGTAAGCCACCAATGAAATTTGTGAAGACGATGCTATATCAGTTCTTGTAGCACAACAATGGTTCGCTCGCTTTCGTTCTGGAAATTTCCATGTGAAAGATGCACCTCGTTCTGGTCGACCTATCGTTGAAAGTCGATGAAATTATGGAAAAGATTGACAAGGACCGTCACATAAGCAGCCATGACATTGCCAAGGAACTAAACATTCATCATCAAACGGTTTGGAACCATTTAAAAAAGACTGACTACAAAAAGAAGCTTGATGTGTGGGTACCACATGATTAGAAATACGAAAAGACTTAAAAAGACCCTAAATTTTATTATATTATATTATATTTTAAAAAATTTTCAGCCTATAGTTAAACATTTTTTAATATATATATATATATATATATATATAAGATATTATATAATTCTTACCTTGTTAAATATTCTTCATTATAATATTTAAGAAACACTTTACTTTTACCAATGAGCCAACCTTCAATTTTTAATCGAATCAATAATAGTCGACAATTTTCTCTTGATTCTTCAACATTTTCATCAAAATCAAATGCCAAAAATTTGTATCTAAAATAATTTCATAAATTATGCGCTGGTTTAATAAATATTATTTATTAATTTTAATTTATAATTTAATTAATTTAATTTATTTTTAATTAATATATGTTATTTAATCCAATTCAAATTTGCGAGATAGTCGAGTGGAGACACTCCAGATTTTTTTTTATTATATTTAATTTAAAAAAATAAAATTATAATTATTCAACTACCGTATAAATCGATTGAAAAGTTATATGGTGGCCACCACATATAAACGTCTGGTTTCAATTGAATATGTCTGAATTTACCTGTGAATAAAATCCGGAAAAAGAATACGAAATGGAAATCCAGCTCTTCGTGCTTGAATAGTTTCTTTAACTGCGAGAGCTTTTAACTGCCATAGAATTAATTCCGGGTTGAGTTCATTTTTTCCAGGTGGTCGACCCCGAATACATCTTACAAAATGCATCCCCGTGGAATTAGAACTCATATCTCGGAGCAGGTCTAAACAAGCAGCTCGATAAACACTTACAGCCGTTCTTTGTCCCTTGCTTTGCGAATATTGACCTTTGGATTGAGTATTATACCTCTACATGAAAATTTGGTAGAATTTAATTAGAATGTCAAATAAATATAAAATAAATTGAATTATTTGTTTACTTTATAAGTTGTTATGTGTTCATACATATCTTTTGTATTCGGTTCAGAATATGAAGTTAATGCGCCACTTCTCGATAATTTTCCCAAAAATAAATGTTTTACTAAATTATCAGACGTTCCCCGGAAAACCTAAAAAAAAAATGAATTATTAATTAATTATTTTTATAAAAATTCAATAATCTGTTTTCATTTAAACAATTGATTATAATAATGTAATGTCTGTGCATTGATTAGAATTTAATTGATGTATTATATTCTGAACGTTTCGTAAACTGGAGAATAATTTTTATTATTAATGTATATTAGAATATTATTATTTAGAGAGTATTGGTTGGCATCCCAGGTCATGCACCCATTAAACTACTAGTATTGTACCAGTATCTTATTCAAGGAAACATTTTCATAAAAAATATGCGAATGCTATCGAACTGGATGAAAATGAGTTCCCCAGAAGTTAAATTTAATCTTATAAATAAAAATGAATCGCAAATGTGTTGGTAACCGCATCACTCAATAACGCCTGGACCAATTTCGACAATTCTTTTTTTTAAATGTTCGTTGAAATCCAAGGATGGTTTTTACGGTGAGAAAAAATCGAATAATTGCCGGGAAAACCCTAAAAACAGCCCTTTTTTCCCATACATATTTTTCAATATTATGCAATATGTACAAAATTATTATTTTTCAATATTATGTAATATGTAACTACTAATTGATAAAATAATACCTGATAATAATGACCTGGGATGAATCAGAATATTGCATTTTCATCGGAGTTACATATATAGGCGAAATTTCAGCTCTTTCAAACATTGGGATGTGGGTCAAATTCACGTTGGAAGATTTTTATTTTTGTTAAAATTTTTTAAAATAAAATAAAATTATTTTTTATACACTAAGTTATACTTTAAGAATTTTTTTTCAAATAAAAAGAAGGATTATATTTTTTCTTTTCTATTTGTAATATAGTACATTATGTACTGTACATAATATATAGCAATTTGAATTTTTTTTTTGGGGGGGGGGATTAAAACACTAACCCCCCCTGGTTGCGCCACTGAGCTAAATGACCTTTATGTTCAACATAGTTACCACTCAATATCAGAGAATAGTTTTATAATTTATTATGTCTAACAATATGTCTGTCCAGGAATATATTGTAAAAGGAATAAAATTCACTCATCTTCAAAGTAACAAATTGTCCAGAATTACCTAATAATGGAAGGACCTAAGTTACTTTACAATTATCTCATGTGTATACTTGTTATTATCGGTGTTTAAGATGAGTCAAAAATTAAAATATAATCTACCTCAATAAGCTCAGGTGGTAAAAATTGGCGATTAATATCCGCCATTTCACTCGTATCATAAGTCACTCTTCCAGTGTAATGAGAAACTGTCATTTTGTCTTCACCACTCATTTGAATAAAATTATTTGAACTTGCTAATTCTAAAAAGAAATTTTTTTAATAATAATATATAAACAATTATTATTTAAAAATATTAATAAGATTACTTACCAATTTTATTATCGAATCTTGAAGCTTGATCTATGATTGATAAAATTCCTGATGTTTTCCCCATTAAAGCTTCAAGACAGGATCGATTATCAGGAAATTCTAGTCGTTTTGATTGAAGTCCTTCTTCATTAAGTTCTTGCTAAACAAATCGATAATATATTTAAGTTTAAATTTTGTAAAACTATGATGGTGTATGTACTGAAATGTGCATTAAGAAAATAATTATTTAAATTAATACGAGTAATAAGATTCAAAGATGTTTAATTTTTAATTTAATTTTACGAATTATAATAATGAATACGAGTGCCTACCAATAAATTTATAAAAATATATATTAAAATCCTCCATAGATGGGATTTAAATTGGAATAAAATTATTTAAAATATTTCCGTAGTAATGCATTTTAATATTACATGTTCATATAATTACCATTTCCCATACAAAAACTTTTTGATTGAAATAGAATTGCATTTGTTCGTTGAAGATATTAATAAGTAATTGATTGAAATCATTTTTATTAAAACACTCGAAGCCTCCATAATCAATTAATTTTATAGATTGACTGTCGCCGCTAAAAAAAAACAGTACAACTATTCAGTTTGTACGAGTACTAACAATAAATTAAAAAAATTAATTTATATTTACAAAATTCCTCTATTCAGAGTTAATTGAAAGTTAATTTGATTGACGAGAGTATCAACGAGACGGGAATAAGCAAGACTGGCGAGGAAATCTCTCGATAATTGTGCTTCTTTTAATCCACGAAAACGTTTTTCGGCAGTAAATCCATCCACAAAGCAAAAATGACAAAGTGCCCAGGACAATCGGGTTTCATTGATATTCCAAAGATGGGCAACTGTAAACATATGTACATTGATCAATTAATTAATTCAAGAAATATATTGAGAATAATGAAATGACCAATTAGATAGATGGAATTTATATAAAAGGTCATTCAAAATATTGTGGAAGAAAAAGAGTTAGCTACATTTTTTTAAACTTTGGAAAACATTGATATTAATTAAAGAATATTATATAAAGATCTGTTAAAGTGTTTTAACTTTAAAGTTACATGTAATCTACTGGAAATAAATAGTATAATATTTTATAATAGTATAAATCGTTAAGCATATAGTATATGTATATGTATATGCCAGAAATATCATGAAATTTAAAATTTATTTAGTAATTAGTTGAGCGCTTTCGGCGTTCTTCACACCTAGACGAGGGCTCCGCCCCCTGTACAACCCCCGAATGGTACATAGTATTTGATTGAAAGTCTGTATGTAAAAGGTTTTCATCCATTTTGTTTCAATTAGTATAAATAGATAAGAAATTTATTTGTTTTCTTGTAAAATATTTATTTTAATATTCTGATTCATCCCAGGTCATTATTATCAGGTATTATTTTATCAATTAGTAATTACATATTACATAATATTGAAAAATAGTAATTATGTTCATATTGCATAATATTGAAAAATATGTATGGGGGAAAAAGCGCTGTTTTTAGGGTTTTCCCGGCAATTATTCGAATTTTTCTCGCCGTAAAAACCATCCTTGGACTTCAACGAACATTTTAAAAAAAGAATTGTCATAATTGGTCCAGGCGTTATTGAGTTACCAACACATTTTGCGATTCATTTTTCTTTATAAGATTAAAAATAACTTTTATTTGTCTGATACTACTGTATTTTTACTAAATTTTCAAATATTTATAATTAAATAAATGATCTTTCATTCAAATTTCTGAGACATTTTTTAATAAGATAAATAATAATATTATAATTGCTGGATAACCATCATCTTCACCAGTGAAGAAAACATTTAGCAAGTTCAAGAAATGGTTACAGCAGAAATATGAATTAATATATGATCATTGTTATTTAGTGTGAAAATACCTATATATTATATAATGTAAATATATATATATACCTTTTTGAACAATATCAATATTTATAATTCTTGCTTGATAATCGATTTCTTCAAATTCAATTTCTCCTAATAAAAGAATTGCAGCCAATGATTTCCAAAAGAAATCGATCAAATGATCGTCAAACTGTAAATTTTTTATTATAATTTATGTAAAAAAAATGTGTACATATATTTATTTATATATTTAATTTATATATAAGTCAAAAAAATACTTTAAGCGTTTTAAAATCGTTTGAAATTCTTTTATAAGCATTCAAATATTTTGTTTCTTCAATTTTCTCTTGCATCCATTTGTATGTTGTATCAATTGAGAGATTGAATTCTTCTAGACGTCCTTCTGATATCATTCCACATATAAGAATAGGAAATATTTCAAAACAACTTTGATTCCTTAAATAAAAATAATATATGTTTAAACATCACCAGAAAAATATAATTAGAAGCCTAAGTGATGGATGGCTATTTTTTTCCAACTTAAAACTTACTTCTTTTCGTAGGCTTGAAAAATTCTTGATTTTTCTAAAAGATTTAAAGTAAATATTGCCCCACTTAATTTTCCGGTCAAAGTGAATGTCAAATCAGTAATTAAACAACATCTTGTCGATTGATCACTAAGTGGAGTAGCTGCCGTGTAAAAGGGCTCAAGAATTGACCAGCCTGCAGTCACTTGATCAACTGAACTATTTTCACTCTAATAATAAAAAAAATATATTGAATCACATTTGTATATTACTTCATATATTAGAGAAATGATGATTAAAGATTTCAAGTGGATTAAACCCAACTCAATTTATTTATATTTATTTACAATTTTTACCGACCGACGATAGTAAGGGAGGTATTGTTTTCACACCAAATTTCACATGTGGAGATTTTTACATATCTCCACGAATCATGCATTTTCTAAACAGAAAAAAGTATTTTTAGCATGATGTCTGTCCGTCTGTCCGTTTGTCCGTCCGTATAGATGTGTACAGCCTGAACGGCTTAACTGATTTTGATGAAATTTGGTATATTTACTTAATGCATCAGTGGGATGAATTGATCAACTTTTGGTGCAAATCCGGAAACCGGAAGTGGTAGTATTAGCGATCGACGATAGGAAGGGAAGGGTTATTTTCACACCAAATTTCACATGAGGAGATTTTTTATATATCACCACGAAACATACACTTTGTATTGGTTTTATCCTCGGGAAAATCATATTTATTAGTTTTTTCTTGATTTAAAATTATATGACGTCATCCAGCCATTCATGACGTCACAGCCTGGTCTTACATATATATTATAAATAAAATAAAATTAAAAATATTTCTGTTATATGCCTATCTGTTTTTTATTACATTAATAGATATATTAAAATTATTTGAAATTGTTTCTGTAACTGGAAATTAATTTATTTCAAACCGTCGGTCGGTTCGGACCTGGCCACAGGTCAACTTATTTTTATAAATTATAGTAAAACTAGTAGACCCGGCAAAGCTTCGCTTTTGCATGTGTGTCTGTATACATATATACGTATGTGATAACTGAACACTTAATAATAATAATAATAATGTATTAAATGAATATAATTGAAATTTTAGTTTTAATTGGACCTTTTTTTTTTTGTTTTTTATTTTTATTTATTTTTATTGGAATGAAAATGTAATAATTATTAACAAAAAAAAAATAAAAATAAATTATTAACAAAAAAAAATAAAAATAAAAATGTAATATATATATATATATAATTATTAAAAATTAATAAAGTAGAAATAATTTTCCAACAAATATTTCACTTTTAGTAGTTTAACAAAAAATCAAAAAAACAATATTTTGCAGAATAAAAACACTGTGTACAATATTTGAATTATATTTTGTTTTCGTTTTGACGGTATTGTTAATTTATTACGAAAGTAATAATATTTTTGTTGATAAGAGATTAATGTATTGAAATTGATAAATATGTGGGAAAAACACAGGAAGCAACAGTTATCACTTGACAACACGCACAAAGTTTTGTTTCAATTTGACTATTTTTATCTTTTTAGACGCCATTTTGGATTTTTGAAAAAATAATATATTCATAATCAGAAACCCTTAAATCTCTTATGTACCAAGTTTTGTTGCAATCAGACTATTTTTAACATTTTGGACGCCATATTGGATCCGCCATTTTGGATTTAACTACACTTCCTTCCTTAGTATGCCCACAACAATCCCTGAAAGTTTCATCGCAATCGGACGGGTAGTTTTTGAGTTTGGGCGAGACAGACAGACAGACAGACATTCCCTTTTATATATACAGATGGTATTAAGTATATTCAGGGATATAAATATATGAGTATTTTTATAATTTAATTATAGAGATATATAAGCATATTTAAGAGCATATTCTTTAAATTATTATTCTAAAAAAAATTTATCGATACAATTTTTTATTTGTTAGATTCCTGCCTAACAATCTATATTACCTTTCCTAAATGAAGAAGATGTTGAAAAATTTTCTGTATAGCAAATGTTTTCCCGGATCCTGATTCACCACCAATTACAATTAATTGGGGCTCTTTATGGTGCGTCATCTCATGATAAGCAGAATCAGCCACAGAAAATAAATGAGGAATATTATCTGAACGAGATTTACCGACATAACGAGTATGCCACTGAAAAATAAATTATTTTTATTTAAAAAAAAATATAAACCAATCCAATATAAATAAAAACATATTAATTTTTACCTCTTCATTATATATATTTTCAGTTTGTTCGTTGTTAATTTGCAACAAAATTTCGCCTATATAAGTGGCCAATTGTCCATTAGCCACTCTATCCATGAGTTCTCTTGTAATATCTGCTTCATCTGCTTTTGAATCTAAATCTACTAGATCTTCAACAAGCAGACGTTGATCCAATGGACCTGAATGAATTCTTCCTGAATGGACTGCTTGTTCTCTTACACCTGATGCCAATGTAATTTTTCGTCCCTCCTCTGAAAATCCTTCTTCTACAAGAGCTTTCAACTCCTGAGATAACTAAGATGAGATTAATTAATTATTAAATTATTATTGTATTTATTATCAATTATGTGATTATATTGTTTAATTCTCAGTCAACGTGTTAAAAAATTAATTCTGGTACTTCAAACAAGCTGAAATTCTATATATACAGAGGCGGAATAAACGCCGGGCGGACCGGGCGGCCGCCCGGGGCCCACCAGCCCGAGGGGCCCACCAAAACTTAAATATTTCCTTAAAAAAAATTTAAAAAAACTGTTGAGTTTATGGATTGTTGGAATTTAAATAAAACAAATTATTCTTGATACAATCTTTATTGAACAACAGATCTTTATTCGGTCGTGTTTGAACCCCGACTAACTTAAGAAAAAATAATCAATTATGTATTTTTTACATAAGTACTATATATGTAAGTATAAAACAGCCTAAATCATAATATAAACAAAATTTGTCTTTCAATTATAATTGTAATTAACAGAGGGCCCATTTCAATTTTACCGCCCGGGGCCCCCAATCAACTTAATCCGCCACTGTATATATATCAGTTTCATACAATTTTTAATCATGTGAAAAACTATCAAACATATATCTTTATTTTTACGGTCAGTTTAGAGGAAAAATAATGAAAAGAGCTACAATTCTCAAAAGTTAATAGAAAAACTACGAATTTTGATAATACCGGTATACCAAATTTCATTATTCTAGCTCAAACCGTTTTTGCGTAATTTTATCTTCATACACACATTCATACATACACACACAGACAGACATTTTTCTCAACCTTATTGTTAGTGAAAATGACTCAAGGACCTTCTAAACATATAAAAACATCAAAATCTCGACAGCGAAAATTTTCTGGCGAGATAGTAATAACCGTCAGATATAAATTGAATTTATTTATTTGATAGAAATAAATAAAATAGATATTTTATATTTAATTATTTTTATAAAGAAGAAGATTATTATTCATTATTCGATTAATAATGAATGTCTTTAATATAAATAATATTTATTAATGATATAAAAATTATTTAATTTTTAACTAATACCATAATATATTATTCATGTATTTTAATATTATCATTTAAATGGATGAAAATATAATTACATAATAATCATTTTCAGGAAGACTTAGAATAAAGGGATGTTCCGTAAGTTCAATTAAATAAGGTCGGTGCTCTGCTTTTTTTTCTAAACATCTAAAAGAGAAACATTTATTAAAGAATTTCAAAATGTACTTAATATGAATAGAACACTCACTCGTTAATAAAATCATTATAATTTTCTGACCAATCCATTCGACGTTTCAAAGTTGGAGGTGGATTATGGACAATTTGAAAAAGGGCCCTTGTTGGATGCATGTGTTCTAAAGGGGCTTGTCCTTCACTCATTTCTATTGCAAGTATACCTTAAATAGATTAATATAAGATATATTTTAATTATTATAATTTCATCTCTTGTAAAATTGTTTACAATAGATAATTTTGAAGAATAAGAAATAACAGTAATTCTGATAATAATGTAAAATATTGGATTTCTAGATAAGATAGTGAAGATGAGAAGGCAAAAGTACAGGAGGTTAGGTATCTTTGAGAGCACTTTAATAAGTCAGTGACTTTTTCTCGCGTAGTAAATTTGGATCATTGTTCCCGTCAACTGCCATCTATTAATATTCTATTGTATATACAAGTTTGAGTGAGCTGAGCCATTTAGTTTGTGTTTGATAGCCAGTGAATTGAGACAACCTCCTCAATTTTCACGAAAACGAAAAAAAGATAATTTTATCTACTGATTAAACATTATTTTTGTGTAAAAACACCATCACCGAAACTAAGGAAAAGCATGATAAATATTATGGGGTCTCTGCACCATTAATTTCAATACATAATGGTGGTTTATTAGTTTTATTATGGTCGTACCAGTGACGCTAAACATTTAGGTCTTTCAAAAGAGGTCGTCGCGCCAAAAATCGTGGAAAAATCAATGGAATGTTATTGGAAAATCGGAAAATGAATATGCGGCTAAGGCCGTAGGCATCTCACACAGCGGACATTTTAAATGAATATTTGAACATGACAAAGCTAACCGCTCGATGGATGCCCCGATTGTTTGCATTGGACCATAAGCGCGATTTTAGTCACCAATTTAGTCACCCTTGCAGTATATCCAGCAGAGTTAGACACCTGTGACTTTCTTGTTTTCAAACCTAAATAAATGGTTGGTAAGTGATTTGGGTCGAATGAAGAGGTCATCAATGAAATAAATGTCTATTTTGAAGGTCTTAAAAAAATCTATTATTATATATATATAATAAATCAAAAATTGGAAAAACCGTGAACTAAATTTATCGAGCTAAAGAGAGACTATGTTTAGAAATAAAATTCTTATTTATTGAACAAAATACTTTTATTCATTAAGTCACTAACTTATCAAACTACCTTCTTATTTTATGCAATAAGTTCTGCTTAGAAAAGTATGCTTAATATATATTAGCAGGGAAGGAATATAATACCTAATCCCCAAACATCAACTCGGTTATCATAACCCTCATTGGATAATTTTTCTGAAAGTACAACTTCAGGAGCCATCCAATACGGAGAACCAATGCAAGTCTTTTGTTTGCTAAGAGGATCATCAAGATGCCTATAAAAATAGATTTTATATTTTATTTAATCAATGAAATGCTTTGTCTTCAAATTATACCGAACTTTGCCATTCCTAGATCAATAATTTTAACATCCCCTTCTTTTGTTAAAAGAATATTACTGCCACGAATATCTCGGTGAATATATCCAACTTTTTCATGTAAAAACAATAATCCCTGTTATAAATTATAATATTTCAAATTAGTATTATCACACAAATATAGTTGTATATTTAGATTAACAATAAAAATAACTTGCCTTGATAACTTCTTTCAGAATGTATGCCATGTGTTCTTCCAACATTTGACGTTCATATGATATTAAGCCCTTTACTAAATCGATAACAGCTCCATATTCACATAACTTATAAAAAAGAATATTGTTAAAAAAGATAAATTTTTTGAGAAATATATTAAAAAACAATAAAATTATTATTATTAAGTATAATGATTATTCAAAAAGCCAGATTCAATTTAAGTAGGAACATTTTCAGAAATGTATGCAGAACTAATATTGTAGATGTAATAAATTTATTTTAAACTTTAACATCACTGCATGAGTATTAAGAATAATAATAACTTTGTAGTTTCCCAGAACGGGTATTGCGGCCACTCGAGTACTCGACCGGATTACCCGACCATATTCCTCCAACCGACTCTATCCTGATGTCTTTACATCCAATTTCTATTTTCTCACTTATATCTGGTTTAAAATATTATTCAAGTTTAATATTATTCTTCCTGTCATTGATTTATTATTGTTGTTTCTTAATATTCTTTATTTTTCAACTTATGTTTGGTTCAACAGTTCTTTGGACCATATGTTGCCACAGAACTCTTCTTTATTCGTGTTATAAATATTTTCATTAATTAATTTAATAAATAGAAACTGATTTTTCTTTTAAGTATAAGAAAAAAGATTACACAAGGTTGAAAAAAATCTAGTTTAGTAAAATTTATTCCTTACTTCCATTACAAACCAAATCTCCTGACCAGAGTGGGTCGTTTGTCGATATGCGCCAAAAAAGTCGACCAAATTTGGATGAGAGGGTGAATTCTTGAGAAGACGATATTCGTTCTCAAGGATCGGTCGAGAATGTGGATCCAAGCATTGAATCTTGATTGCGACCTGCCGATCATCTAAAAATAATTTTAAAATAATCTAAATATAGTATTGACTTAAATAATTTAGTGGACAAAGTGTTTTTAATAATCCTAGTTTCAAGAAAATTGGAAAAGAGGAAAAAATTTAGATATATTAAAATATAAATTTTTAAAATATTTAGATAAAAACAAATACCATTTGCTTATAATAGCTTTATCTTTGTATATATAAGGTGAATGTACTAGTAGTTGACACTATAAGGACAACTTTATGAGAAAAATTTGATATCTTGTGTGTTTTATCAGATACTAGCAGACCCGGCAAAGATTCGCTTTTGCATGTGTGTCTGTATACATATATACGTATGTGATAACTGAACACTTAATAATAATAATAATAATAATGTATTAAATGAATTTAATTGAAATTTTAGTTTTAATTGCACTTTTTTTTGTTTTTTATTTTTATTTATTTTTATTGGAATTATTACAAATAATATTTATAATAATAATAATATACCGTTTAATACGTGAAAATAATATTAATAATAATAATAATAATTTATTAAATGAATATAATTGAAATTTTATTTTTTATTATTACACTAGCTGCTCCGAGCGCCTTCCAGGCGCTCTTCACACCTAGACGGGGGCTCCGCCCCCTGTACCCCCGAGTGATACATAGTATTTGGTTGAAAGTCTGTATGTAAAAGGTTTTCATCCATTTTGTTTCAATCAGTATAAGTAGATAAGACATATATTTGTTTTCTTGGAAAATATATTTTAATTTAATCAACAACAAATTTTCCTAGTATAATAAGTAAGATTTATTGACTATTTCATATTATTATTTATTATCTTATCTTATTAGTAACTAAATAACATAGGAGTATATCTAATGGTTTTCAATTTATAAAATCTAATTTACCTAACCTTAACACACAACAATTCCGTCTCATTATTGTAATACAAAGTTAGAAATATTAAGTTAATATAATTAATATTATTTATTTATTAATACAAATTAATAATATTAATTACTTATAAATTATAAATAATTCATAATAATAATAAATTGTGATACCAACTTATAGGAATATTAAAATAATATAATTATTATTTTACAAATATATGAATATAATATAAATATTTTTAATTTTATTTTAAAAGGCGGTAACTGTGACGTCACATATATACATTTAAATTAAAAATATTTGAATGTTTAAGTTTTTATGTAGCGCCATCTGTCGATAGTTTTGTGACACTACAGACTTTTACCAAAATATTACTAATTAAATTAATTTTGGATAAATTAATTTTGGATTTAACTACACTAAAACCTTCCCTGGGATGCCCACAACAATCCCTGAAAGTTTCACCGTAATCGGACGGGTAGTTTTTGAGTATTTCTCAGACACACACACACACACACACACAGACATTGCCTTTTATATATATAGATTTTTATTTTTTTTTTGTTAATATTTATACATTTTTATTTGTTGGAAAATTATTTCTACTTTATTAATTGTTAATAGTTATTACATTTTAAATAGCAGTTTTCGGAATAAGTATATTCTCTTATTATAGAGATTCTTATTGTTTGTCTCACAAGTCCACCTACATTATTTCATTACGATTGTATGATTCAAAATAAAATTCAAAATATTTATTTGGACATGACACGATCTTAGTATTAAATTATTTTCATTATATTAGATTGATTAATAAAATTCAAAATATTTAATAGGTCATGACATCATGATCTTAGTATTTTTCCCATCCCAAAATATTTACTAAATTATAGTTAGAGCACCGATGGCTGTCTGAGCAGCTAGTAAATAAATATTTATTAATTTTCTAAAATATTTAATACTTTACTCTATTAAAAAAAGATCATGATCAATCTAGATATAAATCTATGCATTAGAGAGAGAATATAACTAAATATTTTTTAAAATTATGATTTATGATTTAAACTCACTTTGATGTGAATCTGTGGCTTTAAAAACTTGTCCGTAGGCTCCGGATGCTAATTCTATTCCTAAAGTAAATCGATCAGCCGCTAGGCTAAGCACATCCAATCCTCCAGTCATTCTTCAAATACTGGCAAATATACCTAGACTGATTAGTTCACATTAATTGAAGCCATATATTGAAAGAATTATTTATGCATGGCTTCCAGATATTTTAATTAAAGAAACCTCTCTCTTAAAGTTGAATAATTTTTTTTCAATTTTATTCTAATAAAAATTTTCGTATAACCTTCATCTTTTCTATTTCTCCTGTTATATTAAATAAATTAATCAAATTAAAATTGCACTAAAAATAATAAAATAATATAAATATAAAATTTTTTTATAAAATAACGTTTTTCCAATGGACTAAAAAGAATAAAATAATTTTTCTTTAAGCCTGACAAAGTTTATGGAGGAATTACTTCATATTCAACGAAAAACGTTGAGCGCATTTATTTTTATTTATTTATAAGAAAAATCAAGTCAAATTTTTGTAATAATAAAAATTTTATTAATCACATAAACTGACAAATTTTTTTAAATAAAATTGATAGGTTAAGAGCTAAGAAATTAATCTTTTATTATTTTTCACTGTAATATACACCTACTTATATCAAAGTATGTATCAAAATTTAAAAGAATTTTTATTACATTTACATATTATCAAATCAAATCCAAAATGGTTGATTATATTTGAAAAAATAGTGTTATTTGTTAATGAAGTGTTTTGGTGTGGTATATATATATATATATTATTACTATCAGATTTATCAGGGATATAATCACGTATTTTTGTGAGATTGTTTTCTCGACGTTTCGGCACCCATTTTGGCGCTATTTTCAAGAGATTATTTATTGGGATTCTGGGTCTTAGTCTGTGAGACCAATGGTTAATATCGGGATTATGGGTTGAATGATTGGATGGTTTTGGACAATAGCCCGAGGCTAACTAATTGTCTAGTACGGACGTGTGCCAGAGTCTCAGGATTGCCCAGGATTCTACAGCAACGCAGTGAGTACAAAACCATCCAACCTATCAACCCAAGTTTTTTTAGGAGTTTGTGAATTGGGAGTTGATTTCAGAAATTGTTTTCTCGACGTTTCGGCACCCATTTTGGTGCCACCTAAATAATCTCTTGAAAATGGCTCTGAAATCACACTCCCAACCTCCCGTCAAAACTCCAACCCAATCAACTTCATCTCCAACCATTAATTCACAAACTCCTAAAAAACTTACCAATAATAAAGTTGATCGCACAAACAGCTGAAATTTCCGCCTCAGATCCAGAACCAATATAAATCCCGCCATAAAGTTAAGCAGGCAGTGTTCGGCTTCTTCTGATTTTGTTCATATAGTACGCTAATTACTCCAAACTAAATGTTATGACCCTAGTATTTGCTTTTTTTCATCACCGATGCTCCATCAGTAGTGATACAGACGATATCCTCTTTAAGAGATTCTTTCAATTTGTTATGAATTACTTGTACGCATTTTTCAGCCGGCATACTTCCCGATACTTAAGTAACTCTTATGTTCCAAAATTTATTTTCTGAATATATATTTATGTTTAAGTAACGTCTATTTCTTACAGTAGTAAATTATCGAAAATGACGTTAAATCCTTTACCAGTTTGTTTCATTTCAGCTAATTCATTTTTCAGAGAGCTACGTACCCTTTTACATAAATTCATTTGCACCAATAGTATTAGTAGTTATTTTTGTTATTTTAAAAAAATATATATTTATTAGTAAATACCGAAAAAGTATTTGATCGCCATAAATACCGGTATTTCGGTATACCGGTATTACAATCACTACTTCACATAGACACTAGCTAGAACCTGGGCCTACGAGGTTGAGAGTTAATCGTTATATATACGAAGGTGGTCTGAAAAGTTTCCGACCTGACCAAGTCAATTTTTTTTTTTTTGCTATATTTTTCAACATAATCTCCATCAACACTGATACATTTCTTATAACGGTGTTCTAATTAATTTAATTAATTAATAAATTATTTAATTAATTCATTAAATTTGATTTAATTTAATTTAAGTCTCATCAATAGTTATGAATCGACGCAAAAATTCGTTTGGATTACGCCTACAGCGCCAAATTGTCGTTAGAAATGTTTTTTCGAAGCAATTTTTGGTCTAACATTAGGAAATGCGGTACCCACATTGCACACGGCTTTCCATATTCAAATGGTTTTGCAAAATATTTCATACATCGTACAGGTCTCAATTATCTTGAATTTTGAAAAATAAAACAAAAAAAAAAAATAATTGAAAAACATCGTTTTTCTTGGTCATGTCGGAAACTTTTTAGACCTCCATCGTATAACCACTGCCCCTACACACACATACTGCGCGGCGTCTTATATGTATATTTAACAATAATTTAATTTATGTATTATTTATTTATTATTATTTTTATTTAATTTTTTTAATACATCATTTATAATAGAAATTTGTATAACATACATATTTACATTTTTTACATTTAAGATTTATTTTAATTTATATACACTCATTTTTTTAAATTCCTCATTCACACATTTTGGCGATATAATTATGAAAAATTTTATAGAATCCTTTCAAAACAATAAACAGTATTTAAAAAATTAATAGGTATTTAAGTAATTGTAGAATGAGTTATGTAGTTCCTTTTTTGTTAATTATTAATTTTGATACTATTGCCAATATTAGGCATTAAAAATAACTGATATAAATACTTCATTTTTTATCTTCTAAAATAATACAAAATCCAAAAATATAATTTTAAATAAAAAAAATTTGGGAACTACACTTAGAGATCAATATTGTGTTATCTATGAATTTATCAATTAAAATTTCTATTTTCTTTATATTGGCCCTTAATCCATTCAAGTTCATCTCTGATGCTTGTAAAGACAGTATATTGGGTTCGTATACAAACATTGTGAGCATTTTTAACACCAACACTTACAATCCCCATTAAATACCAAAGTGGTGGTCCTTCTTTTGCTTGGAACATTAAACCACCTCCACTATCACCTTGACACACAGCAGTTCCTAAAATAAATTAAAAATGATTAAATGAACATTGATATTAATATTAACTTTAAATTTAAATTAGATTGAGATACTGCCATGTTTAAGGCTCACATTTGCAGGATATCTTGATTTGACATTACCACCCCCCCCCCTTCCCTTGAAGAGAGCTATGGACTATTCCAATTAGAAGAGTGTTCTTAATGTTCTTAAATACAAAACGTCACTAACCATACAGAACAAAACATAAACCAGAATACATATCTTAGAATATGCAGATGACTTTCTTTAATGGCCGATTTATGTTTAAAAATCGAAAAAGAGGAAAGTTGATAAGAGAAGCATTGGTCAAATCTAGAAATCCTGACAACTGTGGTACCTCTTATAAAACAGAAAGTAAAGTAAATACCATTAAGATAACCAGCACAAAATTTACGCCCACTAAGAAATTTTTTAAATTCATCCGTTGCTTTCTCCCGACATTCCTGGTATGTACGATATTGCAAATTTGTAGACTGTAAAACTTCACTTGGATTATTATTACTATTAAGGCCCCACCCAGCCACTTGACCTACCGAACCAGGTGATAATAGATAATTATAATGTTTATGATTGAGATCTACGCATGCAGGCATGACATATGATGAAAATTGTACTTCTTTGTTTAATACAATAAAAGAAATATCAGATTCATAAACATCAAGAGAGAAATATGGATTATTGATTATTTTTTTAATCTAAAAAAAAATTATTAATTAATATTTGATAAAAGAGTATTTTTTTTAAATAAATACAATATACCTGGTATTCTTTTTGATATTGATCAACGATACCATAACTCCGGCTGTATTTTGCAAAAATTATCCTGTATAATTCTGGATGATCTGGTTGATTAAAGCAATGGGCCGCTGAAACAAATATAAATCTTTGTGATTTAATGTTAAATGAGTTTTGAAGCTCTCAGATAATATATATATATATATATATATATATTGAAATCTCAAAGAGATATTTAAAAATAATAAAAGTTGTAATAACAAAATATTTGATTACCAGAAATTACATAATCACGATCTATAAGCGTTCCTCCGCATATTTGTTGAAACACACCATCTATTTTTTTGAAAACACCACAATGCCAAGGATATTCTATGAGAGAAGCATTATTGCCTCCAGCAATAAAACCGCCAACCCCTTTTGAAGGCTTTATTCCACATTCTGAATAAAATAAAAATTACTTATAATAATAATAAATTTTGATAATATATCTTAAATTATATAGAAGTTTGGAGTAATATAGTTTTATTATATTATTTGAAATTATAAACTCTTTATTTTAGGCTTAATTATTAATTAATTATAATAGTTAAAATTATTATTCCTATAATCATCATTTTCATTCTATATTTTAAAATTATACTACAAAAACATATTTTGAATTTTAATTATTCTATGTTTTCTTAATTTTAATTTAGTCAAACACCTCACTCTCAAAAATACTACTTGGTGGTGATCATTCTTATATGAATAAATTAAATATTTCTCTAAACGCTAATTGTATCATAATATACAAGTTCCTAGAAATTTAATTTGTCTGGATTACGCATTTCAATAAAATTAACTTAAACCTTAAAAGTGCTTCATAATAAAGTAAATATATATATATATATATATATATATATTATAATTACCTAAATTACAACAATTATATCTACAAATAAATTTCAAAAACAATTATTTATCATAATTTTATCTTTACGAAGAAAATTCCTTAGTTTTATTACTATCTCGCCAGAGATAGTATTGCGATCACGAAAATTTTCGATGTTGAGATTTTGATGTTTTTATACGTTTTGAAGGTTCCTGAATCATTTTCACTAAGGTTGAGAAAAATGTCTGTGTGTAATAAAATTTGGTATAGGGGCATTATTCAAAATTCATAGTTTTCTATCAACTTTTGACCTCTTCCGGTTGAGAAGAGGGTCATTACCTACAACGTTTTGATTTTTTTTCCTCTAAAGTGACCGTAAAAATAAAGATATATGTTTGATAATTTTTCACATGATTAAAAATCGTATAAAACTGCTATATATAGAATTTCAGCTTGAATGAATCGCTGAAAGTACCAGAATTAATTTTTTTAACACTGCAAATTACGCACCAGGATGTGGTGCCATCAACAAAGAGCCAAACACGCGCTGGTTTAATAAATATTATGTATTAAATTTAATTTATAATTTAATTAATTTAATTTAATTTAAATTAATATATGTTATTTAATCCAATTCAAATTGCGAGATAGTCGAGTGGAGGCACTCCAGCTTATTTTTAACAAATCTACTGGTCCGCGGGCCAAAAAAGGATGAGAAACGCTAGACCAGCTATTCGCACAGGGGTCCATATGGACCCCCTGGGGGTCTATGGGATTTCATGGGGGCTCTATGATCACCAAGGGGTCTATTGGGGGTCTATGGATGTCTCTTTAGTAAAAAATAAATTTATAAATAAAAAATAAAAATAATAAAAATAAATGAAGAAATAACGAAGATGAAATGAATGGTATGATAAATGAATGGTTATGAACGATGATTCATCCATTCGGTTGCATTATTCGATATTTTAGTCGACTACTTTTAGTCTGGTAGCGGAAATCCAGTTTAGACTGGTGAGTAGGGGTGACTGCTTGCGCCTTGCCTATTTGCATAATTAAAAATATAGATATAATTATTGATATTTCCGTTTCTTTCTTCTGTACAATTTCCCCCATTTTCCTATTACTATGTGTTTTAATATGAGTCGCTTGTTGTAGCTATTGCACTCACACAATTAGATGTATATATATATATATACTAGCTGCTCCGAGCGCCTTCGGCGCTCTCCACACCTAGACGGGGGCTCCGCCCCCTGTACCCCCCGAGTGTCCCTATTCTGAGCTATAATCATCTAACTCCTACCCTGTCCCATCTCTATAGTTTTTTATATATGTTTATTTATGCAGGAAAAATTAATTGACATAATTATTAATTTAATTAAATAAAATTTAATAATAAAATATTAAAATATATATCGATATATATATTTATATAAATAAAAAGATTTTTATCTGCACATTGCTCAGAATTTATATTACCGCCAAATTATCGCCACCAGCGCCTCTATGATCTAGCATATTGTAACTAAACTAATTTTATTTAAATACCTCCCCCTGGTCACACCTTACCAATTAGCGGTTTAATAAAAGAAGTCTGACATGCCCTGAGACCTACTGAATATGCATAAAAAATTTCATTAGAATCGGTCCAGCCGTTTCGGAGGAGTATTCTGTCAAAGTTTTGTGACACGAGAATTTTATATATAAGATATTCCATAGGTAGGGGGTCTATGGAAGAAAATGTTTGAGAACCCCTGCTCTAGACTGTACACACACTCAGACATATCAGTTTCTAAAAAATTTTCAAAGACAAGATTAAAAATGGGTATTCAAAGTAAAAATCTCAGAGTTGAGTCGAATTAGAGACGGTTAAATTTTATTTCAAAGTAGCTATGAATATATACCATATAGCTCTATATATATTACATATACTCATAGATATGTTTATATTAAGATGCAAAATAAAGTAAACATTATAGATTAAAATGAAAAATAAAGGACTTAACTATGAGAAAATATATTTATTAAACAAATATGTAATAAAACAATACAAATATAATGAAATTAATAAATAAATATATAATAAATAACATAAATATATAATACTGAAAAATACGATAAAACATGTATCATTTCTTATATAAAATACTTGTATTAAAGTTCACTAACAAAATATTAAATTTTTAAATTATTGATTAACTTCACAATAACTAATAGCTGATAATACTTATATAAAACAAATCTAGTGAACTATTGTAATCTCAAATTGTAAATATTCTAACTTCGACGGTTTAATAAAAAAATAAACAATAAATATTAATAAATAGTGAATTAATTTCTAAATGAACATTAAAAATGAGAATTTAAGAAGTTTTGATAATAAAATAATATAATTATAAAATTATCCTCCACTTTTAAAGGTGTATATTGGATTGAAGTATCCAAATCTGTCCATCAGATAAATATGATTAGTAACGTTTAAAAATATATAGATGTTGGGTGGACCTGTGATTAAAATTTAAAGAAAGTGAAATAATTAAAATAAATCAAATGGGAAAATTAGAATTATAAAATTATAATATTAGTGTCATTATTAATATTTTTTAAATAGAAAAAATATATTAATAATTTTATCAATACTTTTCTTCTCTTTATTAAAAATTATTAATAATTTTAAAAATGTTTTATTATATTTATAGGGTAAAAATAGTAATTCTTCAATGAATAATAATTAAAATGTGCAAACTTTAAAAAACAAAATTTAAATTGTTTTTTTTTAAATGAAATTCTACGGATGTTTCATTTCAGTCCTAATTTATATGTTTAGATTCAGAATTTATAAAATTTTAACTTAAATTCTACTTACATATTTATTTAAATTAAATTTGGTAAAATATAACTTTTCTGTGCAGTGTAAAAGTATGTTTTATAATTAAGATAAACTTTTGAAAATTACTATTTACGGGAAATTATTTAAGGTTTGAGGTCTCAAAAATACATTTCTGACATTTTTACAATGATGTGTTTGTGAGTGTGTTTGGATCGGTAATATCTATACTGAGTGTTTTTGAACAAAAGCAGACTACCTGTACCAACATTTTTTCTTATTATACATTTTAAAGAAAAAACTGTCTATTTAAAGAATTTTATATTATTTAAAAAACTTATTATTTTCAAAATTAACTGAGATAGATTACTAATAAATTTGATTGAAAATCAAACATTTATAGAATACTAAACCTTCTTGGTTATCTGGTATATTTATAAATATATATAAATATATATATGTATATAATTAAATAAGTTGACCTGTGGCCAGGTCCGAACCGACCGACGGGTTGAAGTAAATTAATTTACAGCTACAGAAACAATTTCAAATAATTTTAATATATCGATTAATGTAATAAAAAACAGATATGGATATAACATAAATATTTTTAATTTTATTTTATTTATAATATATATGCAAGACCAGGCTGTGACGTCATGAATCGCTGGATGACGTCATATAATTTTAAATTAAGAAAAAACTACTAAAGATGATTTTTCTCGAGGATAAAACCAATACAAAGTGCATGATTCGTGGTGATATGTAAAAAATCTCCTCATGTGAAATTTGGTGTGAAAATAACCCTTCCCTTTCTATCGTCGATCGCTAATACTACCACTTTCGGTTTCCGAATTTGCACCAAAAGTTGATCAATTCATCATACTGATGCATTAAGTAAATATACCAAATTTCATCAAAATCCGTTGAGCCGTTCAAGCTGTACACATCTATACGGACGGACGGACAGACATCATGCTAAAAATACTTTTTACCGACCGACGATAGTAAGGCAGGTATTGTTTTCACACCAAATTTCACATGTGGAGATTTTTACATATCTCCACGAATCATGCATTTTCTAAACAGAAAAAAGTATTTTTAGCATGATGTCTGTCCGTCCGTCTGTCCGTCCGTATAGATGTGTACAGCCTGAACGGCTCAACCGATTTTGATGAAATTTGGTATATTTACTTAATGCATCAGTATGATGAATTGATCAACTTTTGGTGCAATTCCGGAAACCGGAAGTGGTAGTATTAGCGATCGACGATAGGAAGGGAAGGGTTATTTTCACACCAAAGGAGATTTTTTTTATATATCACCACGAATCATGCACTTTGTATTGGTTTTATCCTCGAGAAAAATCATATTTATTAGTTTTTTCTTGATTTAAAATTATATGACGTCATCCAGCCATTCATGACGTCACAGCCTGGTCTTGCATATATATTATAAATAAAATAAAATTAAAAATGTTTATATTTATTATTTATGTATCCATATCTGTTTTTTATTACATTAATAGATATATTAAAATTATTTGAAATTGTTTCTGTAGCTGGAAATTAATTTATTTCAAACCGTCGGTCGGTTCGGACCTGGCCACAGGTCAACTTATTTCTGTTAAGAAAATGCATGATTCGTGGAGATATGTAAAAATCTCAAACTCCTTAGAAATTTTGCTTGAAATGGTAATGTCGATTCTATACTTACTTAAGTTTGAAAGTGTAAATCGATGAAATATTCTAAAATAATAGTTTTTAATCTAACAGAAAAATATTGTTAAACAACTAATATTCTAACCATTGATACATTTAGTTATTTAATAACCCTAATAGAAATATAAACAAAAGAATAAAAGTAATGGAAGAATATTGTTTTTTCTTGATTAGTGTTTAATGCAAATCTAAATTTTACGTAATAATTCCCATTAATATTATTATTAGTTTTTGAATTATGAGTTGAGGGTAAATTATAGAGCGTTCGGTTCGGTTCGGTTATTCTCGCTATGATTCGTGTCTGCTAGAGGAATGGAAAATTGCTTAGCGTGGCTTGGTTTCGCATTCTTCTTCGAGACAACGCCTGGGAGACAATAGATTTTTCTACGCATAAATTGCATTAGTTATTTTCTAATTTCAACATTGATCTCGCCGTTCAATACAGGACCATATAGTAATAATTAATAATAATAATAATACATAATTATCAACTTGAAAGGTATTTATTTAATAACATATATACGAATGATTCGTTCAACGATGGCTGAACTTTCCCAGTGACGCCATTGATGATCGAACATTCAATGCATTTATATTAAGCTTAATGACGATTTATTCTTATCTAAACAATAGTCTCTCATGACTATTCTACGAATCGAACGATATGTTCATTAAATCCATTCGGTTATAGTATATCTCTAACCTCATGGCTATTCTACGAATCGAACGATATGTTCATTAAATCCATTCGGTTATAGTATATCTCTAACCTCATGGCTATTCTACGAATCGAACGATATGTTCATTAAATCCATTCGGTTATAGTATATCTCTAACCTCATGGCTATTCTACGAATCGAACGATATGTTCATTAAATCCATTCGGTTATAGTATGTCTATATCCTCATGGCTATTCTACGAATCGAACGATATGTTCATTAAATCCATTCGGTTATAGTGTATCTATATCCTCATGACTATCCTACATTCGACCTCTTAATTATTCAAACAAACACACTCCGTCTCGCCTGCTTGCGACATTCGTGTTGTAATAATCTTCAGGGAGTTTTTTTCCTTGGCTTCACCAAGGTTTTCTCCCTATTTGGGGCCAATAAATTCTTCAATACGCACCCCAAATTGAGTATAATTATTTATTAATACCTATTCATATCTAATCCTACTCCACACATTTATTTTAGATCAAACACAAAGGATTAAAAAACTGAAGCACGAGAATTAGGCTTAAGGACTAGTTTTCGACGAGACAAATGGTGCCTCCTGGTGAGGTTATGGACTGATAATATCTACATACAACAAGATTAAAAATTGAAAAACATTTCAAAATCAGTGCCTGATCTCCATCAACATCGTGAAACGCAATTAAATAAAGATAAGTTACAAATTTAACTTATTAACAATATTGGGTCCTTTAATTCTATTATTTTAATTATTATCATTAAAATTATCATATTTAAATTTTCAATTCGAACAATTAATTCTTACAAACATTAACAACATTAAATACATCAACCATTATTAATTAATACTTTTTGTTATTATTATTAATAATATTTCAGAAATTGAATTTTAATTATTATTGTTTGTTAAACACTTATTTCTAATATCATAATTACTATCATTATAAAAACCTTTCAAAATGAATAAGAAACATATCCCCATATCACAAAGGCGCGAAAGGCTTGCTAATAAAATCAAAAAATGCGAAAATGATTTGACAACCCAAAAAATTACACACGGAATAGCAGTTTTGCAATTTGAAAAGATAACCGAACTATTTAATCAATATGATGACATCGTTGATACTCTTGAGTTGACTGACGGGGACAACGAAGAGATAAACGAGGCAGATAATGTACGCACGAATTATTTTGCCCTTTCTTTTAAATTAAAATCTACCAATGGTTGTTCTAACACAACTATGGATCATACATTTAATATAAATAATTCATTTGAAACTCAACGATTAGCCAATTTGCCGACTACTAATCTGCCTAAATTCGATGGAAATTTTGAAAATTGGCTCTCATTTAAAAATACATTTAACACTCTCATTGACGCACGAACGGACATTGATGATGTTAACAAATTCATATATCTACGTGGATGTCTGACTGGTGCAGCTTCTAACAAGCTTGCACTTTATAATATTAGCGCAGAGAATTATAAAATCGCATGGAAACATTTAGAGGATATTTATCAAAAGGAGCGAGCTTTAGTATTTAAACATTATGATGCCATTTTAGATCTTCAAAATATAACAACTCCCACTACTGAAAATCTTAATAAATTTATTGATGATGCTCGTCAACACTTGTCTCACTTAAATTCTTTAAAGGCTACCCCAACTGATGCCTTGATCGTGAGAATCTTAGAACGTAAATTACCATCGGACATTCAAGAAAAGTGGGAAGAAACTTTTACTGATGATAATCTTCTTCCAAACTTCGATGCCTTTAGTAAATTTATAATAAATACAGCCTTTCGGCTTCACATAAAAAAACCCGAACCTCATCGCAATCTTAATAATTCTTTGAAACGCAAATACAATGACAAAGGATTCGGTTCTTACAAGACACCCAAATATAATTCATCTACACAAGCATTGGTAACTATTACTCCTAATACTTGCCTCAACTGTAAGGGTAATCATCCTCTCTATAAATGCCCAACCTTCAACTCTCTCTCGGTAGATCAACGTATAAAATTTGTGAATTCCTCAAAACTCTGCAGAAATTGCCTCCATAGTCATAAAGATAAATGCAACTCCCTTTTGTGTAAAATTTGCAATAAATTTCATCATACTTTGCTACACGTTAGACGCCCCCAAACTCGCCAACAAACAATGTCAAATTCAACAAATAACAATACATCAACCTCTAACACCAATCATTTAGCAATGTCTCATAATGATCCATCTAAATGACTAGTCACACACAATTTCACGACTTATCTTAAACATCCCACATTCCAATTAATGATGAGTGCCATTATAATGATGCAGGATTCATCAGGTAATTTCATACCAGTTCGATCATTGCTCGATACCTGTGCAACAGCTAATCTTATCACTGAATCGTTAACACATAAATTGAGAATTCCCAAACAAACATGTTCTATCCCAATAGGAGCGGTCAATGGAATGCAAACTTTCTCAAAAAACTTAGTACGAATAAAGTGCAAATCTATGAATAATAAATTTCAAAAATCATTATCCTTTTTGACAGTTAATCAAATCGCTGATTTGAGTCCCAGTGAAATCTTTCCCCGTGACGCAATAACAATCCCACGAAACATTAAATTAGCAGATCCACAATTCCATTTACCACGTCCAATTGATGTTCTTATTGGCGCAGGGACAACCCTCTCTCTTCTATCCATAGGACAGATCAATCTATCAAAACATGATTGTGATCTAATTTTACAAAAAACACAACTTGGTTGGATAATAGCTGGGGGAATTAATCGGAATAATAAATCACAACCTGTGTCCTGTCAACTGACTGATCTATCTAATCAATTAACTCAATTTTGGAAAATCGAAGACCTAAATCAAAGGGACTCGAGATCTTCAGAGGATTCTATATGTGAAAATCATTACCAAATACATACTATTCGTAATCCATACGGACAGTATGTTGTCAAATTACCGTTTCGTATAAATAACATTGAATTTGGAGATTCTAAAATTCAAGCTCATCGACGATTCTTATCTTTACAGAAAAGATTGAATGCTAATCCCCAACTAAAAACAGAATATTGCAAAGTAATGCAAGAATACATTGATATGGGCCATCTGATACATGTCCCCGACGTCTGCGAACCAGGATATTACTTGCCTCATCATCCAATAATAAAAAACTCCAGCACTACTACTAAAGTGCGCGTCGTGTTTGATGCTTCTGCCAAATCAACGAAGGGCATCTCGTTGAATGAAGTTTTATTGGTCGGTCCTACTATCCAAGATAGTTTATTCACCATCTTACTACGTTTTCGATCTTACATCTATGTTATGACTTCAGACATCGCCCAGATGTATCGACAAATCCATATCCATCCAGATCATCGCAAGTTTCAAAGGATCCTATATTATCATAATGATGTTATTAGTACCTTTGAACTTCAGAGAGTTACATTTGGAGTCTCTGCTGCGCCTTTCCTCGCTATTCGAACCATTAATCAACTGGCTGATGATGAAGCTCATAACTTTCCCAGAGCTTCCGAAATTTTAAAAGAGAGATCTTTATGTAGACAATCTATTAACTGGAGCCAATTCTCTGGATGAAATTCGTCAACTGCGCGATGAGATTATTCAACTAACAAGAAAGGGGGGATTTGAACTCAGACAATGGGCATCAAATCACAAACATACCCTCGATAATTTCGACGCTAGAACATTAGATCTTGATTGCGCTATAAATGATGATCCAGTTTCCAAAACTCTTGGAATCGTCTGGAATTCTATCACTGACAATTTTATGTTTACTGTATCACCTATCGATTCTTCACACAGGATAACAAAACGCACAATTCTGTCTAACATCGCAAAAATCTTCGATCCTATTGGTTTGCTGGGTCCAGTGGTTTTAGAAGCAAAAAGTATCATCCAAGAGTGTTGGAAGGACAAGGTCCATTGGGATGAAACATTACCACAACAACTGCATTTGCGATGGTTGAAATTTGCCGAACAAATTCCGCTAATAAAAAACTTTTCTATTGCACGTCATTTGATTATTCCAGATGTAACAAATATAGAATTGCATGGTTTCAGCGATGCCAGTTTAAACGGTTATGGTGCTTGCTTGTATATTCGGTCAACAAATCAACAGAACCAAGTCATGGTTCGACTTGCTTGCTCCAAGTCAAGAGTAGCTCCTATTAAGAAGTTATCAATTCCCAGGTTGGAGTTGTGTGCTGCTCAATTACTTTCCAAGTTGTATCGAGATTCTATTCCTGCTCTCAATTTTGCAATATCCCGGACCATTTTGTGGTCTGACTCAACTATTGTCCTTCATTGGCTTAAACGAGCTCCCCATACACTCCATATTTTCGAAGCCAATCGCGTTATCGAAATTCAATCACTAGGAAACAGTGTAGAATGGCGATATGTGCCAACTGATGACAATCCAGCTGATTGTTTATCTAGAGGTCAAATGCCGTCCAAATTCTTAACTAATAAAAAATGGTTCGAAGGTCCTTCGTGGTTAATACGAGATCACAAACACTGGCCCGTCACCAATTTAAAAACCCTCCAAGATCTTCCCGGTGTTCGAAAAACTGTCTGCTTAATGACTGATGTTACAAATATTTTTCAACGTTTCTCCTCCTATTCTACACTGATAAACTCTCTCTCATATTGTTTGCGTATGCGAAAGGACAGTCCATTTAAGCACAAACCTTTAAGTGTGGAAGAAAGGATGTTGACTGAAATAAAAATACTTACTATAATTCAACATGATGGTTTTTCTCATGAAATTGAGCAAATCAAAGAGACTGAGGAAACAAAGGAATTAAGAATAAGATGTCTCAACCCATTCATCGACAAACAAGGCATTTTAAGAGTTGGAGGACGTTTAAAACATGCCCCAATCTCGTTCACGGAAAAACATCCAATTCTCTTACCTTCTCATCATCACGTGACTGATTTGATTATCCGTGAGGTACACAAAAACACATTTCATGCCGGAATCCAAACTACACTATCTAATCTTCGTCATAGATTTTGGATTCTGGATGGTAAGAGTCAAGTCCGACGAATCGTTCGACGATGCATCGATTGTCTTCGGTATCGACCAACGTTGTTGCATGGGAAGATGGCAGATCTGCCCTCTGCTCGGGTCACCGAGTCAGCTGCATTTTCTCATGTGGGTGTCGATTACTTCGGCCCCCTGTATATCAAGGAACGAAAGTTCCGTAATCGAACTAAGATCACCGTATATGGATGTATTTTCATCTGTATGGCCACAAAGGCCGTGCATCTCGAAATTGTTAGTGATCTAACGACTAATGGTTTTTTGAGTGCTTTTGGACGCTTCATTGGTCGACGAGGTATCCCATCTCACGTGTATTCGGACAATGGCACGAATTTCATAGGTGCAAACAATCAGTTACGAGAATTGTACATATTATTTTCATCTAAATCCCATCAAAGCATTATCAATGATTTTGCCGTGTGCAAAAATATTACTTGGCATTTCAATCCGCCGCTATCTCCACATTTTGGTGGCATTTGGGAAGCTGCAGTGAAATCCTTCAAACATCATTTCAAACGGGTGGTAAAAAATCAATTATTAACCTTTGAAGAATTAAATTCACTAGCTATACAAATAGAATCTATACTCAATTCTCGCCCCTTATGTTCACTTTCTAATGATCCTAACGATCTTATGGCATTAACCCCAGCTCACATTCTAATAGGTCGTCCTCTCACTATGCTTCCCGAAACTAATATCTCTGATGTTCCAGATAATCGTCTCAACGTGTGGCAATTCATTACTAAGGCCAGACAGGATTTCTGGAAACGATGGTATTTAGAATACCTGCATGAACTTCAAATTCGTCAAAAATGGCAATGTTCTCAAGGTAAACTCGAGATCAACCAGATCGTACTTCTCATGGACAAAAATCAACCTTGTATGCAGTGGCAGTTAGGAGTCATCGTCGAGGTCCATCCTGGAAATGATGGAATCACTCGAGTCGCAACAGTCCGCACTGCACAAGGGCTCTTCAAACGAAATATCACTTTGTTATGTCCTCTACCAATTAATTCATGAATACTTATTGTAAACAATGGTCCATTCTATTGTAATTACTATATATATCTTGCTCATTCATTCGCAACGGGGGGAGTGTGTTTAATGCAAATCTAAATTTTACGTAATAATTCCCATTAATATTATTATTAGTTTTTGAATTATGAGTTGAGGGTAAATTATAGAGCGTTCGGTTCGGTTCGGTTATTCTCGCTATGATTCGTGTCTGCTAGAGGAATGGAAAATTGCTTAGCGTGGCTTGGTTTCGCATTCTTCTTCGAGACAACGCCTGGGAGACAATAGATTTTTCTACGCATAAATTGCATTAGTTATTTTCTAATTTCAACATTGATCTCGCCGTTCAATACAGGACCATATAGTAATAATTAATAATAATAATAATACATAATTATCAACTTGAAAGGTATTTATTTAATAACATATATACGAATGATTCGTTCAACGATGGCTGAACTTTCCCAGTGACGCCATTGATGATCGAACATTCAATGCATTTATATTAAGCTTAATGACGATTTATTCTTATCTAAACAATAGTCTCTCATGACTATTCTACGAATCGAACGATATGTTCATTAAATCCATTCGGTTATAGTATATCTCTAACCTCATGGCTATTCTACGAATCGAACGATATGTTCATTAAATCCATTCGGTTATAGTATATCTCTAACCTCATGGCTATTCTACGAATCGAACGATATGTTCATTAAATCCATTCGGTTATAGTATATCTCTAACCTCATGGCTATTCTACGAATCGAACGATATGTTCATTAAATCCATTCGGTTATAGTATATCTCTAACCTCATGGCTATTCTACGAATCGAACGATATGTTCATTAAATCCATTCGGTTATAGTATATCTCTAACCTCATGGCTATTCTACGAATCGAACGATATGTTCATTAAATCCATTCGGTTATAGTATGTCTATATCCTCATGGCTATTCTACGAATCGAACGATATGTTCATTAAATCCATTCGGTTATAGTGTATCTATATCCTCATGACTATCCTACATTCGACCTCTTAATTATTCAAACAAACACACTCCGTCTCGCCTGCTTGCGACATTCGTGTTGTAATAATCTTCAGGGAGTTTTTTTCCTTGGCTTCACCAAGGTTTTCTCCCTATTTGGGGCCAATAAATTCTTCAATACGCACCCCAAATTGAGTATAATTATTTATTAATACCTATTCATATCTAATCCTACTCCACACATTTATTTTAGATCAAACACAAAGGATTAAAAAACTGAAGCACGAGAATTAGGCTTAAGGACTAGTTTTCGACGAGACAATTAGAGTAAAATAAAAGACATGTTAAAATAAATGAAAATTTTCAAGAAAATAGAGAGAGAGAGAGAGAGAGAAATTAATTAATTAATGATTTATATAAAACTATAAAAAACAATAAATTTTACTCACGAGGCACACATTCAAAGAGACTTGGTACCCAGGTAGGAACGTTATTTTTCATTTGACATACACTATCTTGTTTTGAAATAGGTTGATCTAGACTTTCGTATCCGTACCTGCATTTGTAATTCACCTGTGTACCAATAATTAAATTTTCTGGTTCACAAAATTTGCTATCTGATACACCGTTGTGAAAGCATACGTATTTTGCCGAAATTGATTTAACTGGTTCACAAGTGGCTGAAGAACAAGAAGAATAAGATAATATTATTTTTTATGCCAATATTTTTTAAGATTATACACAACAAACAATAATATATAATAAATTAATATATTTTGTTAATATTATTCAATGTATGGAAAATTGATTTATATAAGACTTTGGTCAAAAATAGATTATATAGTAAGGTGGGCTGAAAAGTTCGTAGGCTGACACATACATGGCGCCACATAGTATCAAATCCATATTTTTTTTAGTTTAGTTTTTAACCTTCAAAAGACGCGTGTATAAATTTGACAGCTGGTGCACAATCAGCACAATTAGTATCGGAGTTATAGAATTTTTTGTGAAAGGATTTTTGTTAATTTGAAAATATAGAAAAAAAGGAATTTTGTGTGTTGATAAAGCACTGCTTTTTTGCGAAAAAAATACTATTGAAAGAAAGGCTTGGCTTGATAAACATTATTCGGAATCTGCACCAACAAAATCAACCGTGAAGTGGTTTGCTAAGTTTAAACGAGGCGAAATGAGCACCGAGGACGATGCACGCAGTGGACTCTCCAAAGAGGCTGTTACGGACGAAAACATCAAAATAGTCCACAAAATAATAGCTGAGAACCTAAAGATATCAAAGGAACGTGTTGGTCATATTGTGTATGAATATATGGATATGAGAAAGCTCTGTTCAAAGTGGGTGCCGCGCCAGCTGACAATCAACCAAAAACAACAACGAAACGATGATTCTAAGGAGTGTTTGGAGCTGTTCAAGCGTAATAAATCCGAATTTTTACGTCGATATGTGGCTATGGATGGAACATGGCTCCATCATTTCACACTGGAGTTCAATCGACAGTCAGCCGAGTGGACTGCACGTGATGAACCGGCTCCAAAAAGGCTAAAGACAAATCATATTATAAAAATGGTATCGAAAAATTATATGACCACTATCCCTGTATCGCCCTCGAAGGGAACTATATTGAATAATAAAAACAAATTATATAAAAAAAATTTTTTTTTCTATGCTAGCCTACGAACTTTTCAGCCCACGCCCACCTGTTATTATACATGTATGAATAATAATATTGTAACAATTATTTTTATTTTAAACTAAATATATAATATGTAAATAAATTAATTATAAGTGGTAGTAAAAATTTACCTTTTTTACATGTTAGTGAAGTAGATAAAATAGATTCTGAACAAAATGCTATATATTCATCGGTTGGAATGTATCCAGGATTACATTTGAGTAGGAGAGCTCCATTATTATCTACTATTGGTGAAGAACACGTTTGACAATTGCCTGAGTTAAAATTGAAGATTATTAATATATAAATTTATTAAATAAGCAAAATGTACAATATTTTATTCAAATACCAATATAAATAACGCCATTTGGTGGATTTGGAGGACGCAGACAAGAGCCTACTGGAGAGATTTGTGTTGGTGGGAAAAGATTAACGGGTACGGAGACAGGAGGATTTTGAGTGGTTCCTTTAGTAGGTTGACCGCATAACTTTGGTGCCTCATCACTTCCATCAATACAATCACTAATACCATTGCATTTAAGCCCAGAAGTGCATCCGCCATAATCACAGGTGAATTTGTCAGCGGGACAAAATCTGAAAAAAAAACAATACTTCTCTATCCATTTGTTTTTTTACTAAAGTTAAAGATAATTATAGTTGTAATATTATAATTCATCTCAAATTCTTAAGATATATAGTAAAACTCTAAATATTTTCCAGCATAATTAATTATAAACCGAGGAGATGTGGAAAAGTTAATGAAAAGTCCCTTTATAGAGAAATTAATCAAAACAACCAATGGATAATCTAAGGACTTTTGAGGCAAAGAGTGTAAAGATAAATGATAAGGAATTGAGAGAAGATATAAATTAATTAGAGATTTTACAAGTTCAGGTTATAGACAGCTAGGTCATCTCCATTGGTTTTAAAAAATTATTTAATATTTTAATAATCCCTAGAAAATATCTAATGTGTTGGATTCATTCAAGAACTTTAGGTATATATATATAATAATGTAATGATTTTTCCCATTTTGCCTCATCAAAGTTTTATTTTACTAACAAATAAAATTATGTAATGTACTTCCCCGTGATAAACTTTATTTTACCCCGTGGGAAGTTAAAACCCCTTTGTGGACATTTATATACGATTCTCACAAGAAAAATAATTTATACTCTGTCAGCAAATGGACTTTGAACATCGAAGTCATGGATTTTTCCATCGAATCCAGACCTGTGATTGGAGAATATAGTATTGTACCCCTTAGTGGTAGGTGATGTCCGAAGTGGGAGAACAGTATTAAAAACCCTCGTTCGCGTGTTGCTGTCTCTTACTTACTTAGTCCTACTTGCTGTTGCTTACCTACTTAGGCTTACTTAGCTCAGACTTAGTCCTACTTACTTACTCGTACCCTCTTAGGCCCTTATGTTGAGTGCGTCATATCCAGACATCTCCACTGATTAAATTGCTGAATACAATCCAGTGGGAAGCCTTCTTGACCGGCCTAGAAGAGAGTTGCTAACCGCCAATGTTATCAGCGGAGAAACCATAATGCCTTGCTGAGAATCGCCGAGCCCCAATTGGACTATCTATTTGGACTACACGCCTGGACCATTGCCCGCTCGGAAGGATCGTAATTCCCCTTTGATTTGGTTAAATTTTATTATTTAATTTTTTTTTTTTTCTATTAATAATAATAATGTTATGTCATTTTAATCTGATTTCCTTGTAATTTTAATCTAAATTATGTGACATTGAAATAAATCTTACGTTACACCTTTTTTAATAAAATAAAACCTTTTGTTTTTTTTTTCTAACGCTCCTTCCACGATAATTCACGTTGGAATTCAAACTTAAATAGTCTAGAGTTGCTTACCATTTACACCAAAGGACCACCACCTCTAAATTGAATAAATTATTTGAAAATAAATCAATACCAAAGAAATGCTATTTATTTGTTTGAAAAAAATTAATATGATTAAAAACATCATAACAAATTTTATTGTATAAATATCCATAATATTGGTAATAAATGTAGCAAGTTATTGAGATCTAAACCTTTTTTAGATATTTTAGATATGTTCTTCGAATTTATATATCTTATTTATTTTGTCAAAATAGTATGATAGTATTTTAATTTTTATTTCATAAGTATTATTTATTATGTGTATTAAGACTTACCTTCCTCGACAAAGATTGGCTGTTTCATCACTTCCATCCGAACAATCTTTTTCACTATTACATATGAGTGCGGAATTAATGCATTGATTGTTTTTACATCTAAACTCATCTCGCCTAAAAAATATAAGTTTGTAATAGATTATTTATTTAATTTAAATATCTTTTTTTTTATTAGTAATTTTTATTTTTCTCTGAATTAGCATTATAAATATGAACCCCCTCATTTGTGAGTAAAATTTAAAAATATAATAACAATAATAAAATTAGTGTTTATTTTCTATATAAAGATGTTTTAATATTAAATTATTAAAGCTTTGGTGGTTGTTTTTATTTATAACGCAATTTTGTAAATAAAACCACATATTGATATTTGTTATTGTAAATTTATTCAAAAAATACAAAAATATACACAACGTTTCGATTGCTACTTGCTATAAGACTAAGGTGACCTAGGTCTTATATTAAGTATCATTCGTCACTCGTCACTGGACTCTCGAACAGTGCAGTCGCTTGATAACGATTGCAGAAGTAGCAATCGAAACGTTGTGTATATTTTTGTATTTTCTGAATAAATTTACAATAACAAATATCAATATGTGGTTTTATTTACAAAATTCCGTTATAAATGTTTTAATATTACCAATTTTACTAAAATAATATGAATGGAATAGCTGCTCCCTAAAGTAATGCAATACGGGGGCATTTTACACAGACCCCAGGAGAAGAGGCTTTTAATCATTTAGCTTGCTAAACAACATTCTAAGGTGGGTTAAATATAATTATAAAAATTATTGAATAATATTACTAGCTCTAAGAATTGTTTTACATTTAATTTGTATTGTGAGAAATAGAATTTAATAACTATAAAATATTTTTTATAGTTATTAAATTATATTTAAAAGAAAAAACAAACCTGCACGATACAGCTGGTGGAAGGGTAGTTGTACTGGTTGTGGTTACTCCTAGTTTTTCATCGCTTCCATCTATACAATCCCTAACGCCGTTGTTGACACCTCTTTTTTCAATACACCCTCCATAATCACATTGAAATAAAAACGACGGACAACTAAAATACCAATATAAATATTTTACAATTTTGTTTTTTCAAATTTGTTCTTTCAATATTTTTTGAATCAATATTACTTACACAAATGTACCGCATGTTTCACGGGATTCGTCACTTCCATCTGAACAATTTGGCACTCCATCACAGATTAAATTTGAATCAATACATGCATTATTTTTACATCGAAATTTATATGGATCTTCTCTGAAAAATTATTAACATATTATAAATTACATTTTTAAAAATCAATAATTCAAACATTTATAATTGAGTAATTATTTTACTTGCAAGCATCCTGATTTGAAGTTGAAGTGTTGGTTTGATAGCTGGTTTGTGAGCCAATTTGAGGTCTGATTTGAGTTACTGTATAATTACAATTTTTTTCATCAGTTCCATCAATACAATCATCCACACGATTACACACTTTATTTTTTTCGATACAACCTCCATATTCACAAGTAAAGAGATAATTTTGACACCTGAAAAATATTATTTAAAAAAACATTTGAATTTTCAAATAAATTTTTATTTAAAATAAGAAGAATAATTAATAATCCTTGTAATACATGTAAAAATAAATAAAAAAACAACTGAAATCATAAAAGAAAATTATTATTTTATCAGAATTTGAATTTAATAATATATGTATAAGGTAAAGATTGTTTTGTTTTCATTTTTGGTGGAAGAGAGTCACTGTAATAATCTTGATTCATTTTGTTCATTGGTTTAAAAATTCAGATTATGAAAAAAATTAAAATTAATTATTTTTTTTTCTATTTAATTTGAATTCTAAAAATGTAATCATAATATCAGAGGTAAAGGGGACGCCACGGTGCAATATATTAGTGGACACCGAATCCCATACCCGAGAGACAGAAAATTAAAAAATAAATAAAATAAAAATATAATAAGTTATATAATTTTAATATGCATTATAATAAAATAAAAATAAATAAATTCTAGTAAAAGATCGGGGGTTTTTCGGCCCCGTTGCAATTTTATCTTAACACGGACCTGATTATAATATTTTATAAATAAATAACTGTGTAAACATTTAATTACTATATAATTGAATTTGTATCCAGCCTACGTGAATAAAATTGGAAAGCTACTGAAATAAAAAGTAACGGCGTACAATAAAGAAAATCAAAATAAAGATTGAGAAAAATTTAAACATAAGATAAATAATTTGGAACAGTGAATTATTTTAAAAAGTTCCATGATTATATTTTATATTTAAAAAATAAAAATTAATGCTATTCACTACAATTTCATAAATAAAAAAATTTTAAAGTGAAAAATATAAAGATAATTTAAATAAAAATTTTATAAATGAGGACGGTAATCGATTAACAAATTAAAATATCGGTAAATTTTCATTCATGTAATAAAATTTTTATTAAAGGTATACAAATTGGAAAGAATAATATTAAATTGTCTATTTTAATAATTACACAAATTATTAAAAAAAAATTATGAAAATTTTATTTATCAGAAAGTCCGAGTACTAAAAAAAGGTTACCAACCACTCTAACAAATTATTCAATTATAAATGAATTAATAATCAATAAATTGGAGAAGAATTTATTCTTTACTAAATTTAAATATTGGACTCGTGAAAAGCGAAATTTAGTTAATAAAATATAAAATTAAAATAAATTGTAAAATAAATAAAAAGGTACATAAATTTTTCATCGTTATGAAGCTTTATTTATTTTTATACTAGCACACCCGGCAAAGCTTCGCTCTTGCATGTGTGTCTGTATACATATATACATATGTGATAACTGAACACTTAATAATAATAATAATAATAATGTATTAAATGAATATAATTGAAATTTTAGTTTTAATTGTACTTTTTTTTGTTTTTTATTGTTATTTATTTTTATTGGAATATTGAAATAATAATAATTTATTAAATAAATATAATTGAAATTTTATTTTTTATTATTACATTTTTATTTTTATTTTTTTTTTTTTGTTAATAATTTATTTTTATTTTTTTTTGTTAATATTTATTACATTTTTATTTTTTGGAAAATTATTTCTACTTTATTAATTGTTAATAGTTATT
This sequence comes from Labia minor, assembly GCA_963082975.1. Taxonomy (NCBI): domain Eukaryota; kingdom Metazoa; phylum Arthropoda; class Insecta; order Dermaptera; family Spongiphoridae; genus Labia; species Labia minor. Next base: position 69,750,597 of record OY720347.1, read on the forward strand.
ACATTTTAATTAACAGTTTTCGAAATAAGTATATTATTATAGAGATTCTAATTGTTTGTCTCTCAAGTCTACCTACATTATTTCATTACCATTGTGTATGATTCAAAATAAAATTCAAAATACTTAATAGGACATGACATGATCATAGTATTAATTTATTTTCATTATATTAGATTGATTAATAAAATTCAAAATATTTAATAGGACATGACATGATCTTAGTATTTTTCCCATCCCAGAAAATTTGCTAATATTACATGTTAGAGTTCCAATTACCTGCATATTTAATGGCAATTTCAATGCTGAATGTGCTTTTAAATAAAAAAAAATTTGAAGAAAGTAATTGGAATTATTATTATTAAGAATCAACAAATAAATTTATTAAATATACATTTTTAAATATGTAAATAAATCTATATATAAATTTAATAAATATTCAAACAATAATTGAAACAATATAAATAAAACGATTCAATATTTTACTTACATTGTAATTTGTATTTTTATTTTTATTACAACTATTATTATGGGTATGTTATTTTTGACAGTTTAAAAAAAATTAAAAATATTAATAAAATTTATCAAAATAATAAGTGGAAAAGATTTCCAATTATTTTTATTTATTTATTGTAATTTTTTCAATGTAACCATGGTAACCATAAATAGACTTTTACCAAAATATTACTAATTAAATTAATTTTGTATTTAACTACACTAAAACCTTCCCTGGGATGCCCACAACAATCCCTGAAAGTTTCATCGCAATCGGACGGGTAGTTTTTGAGTATTGAAAGACACACTGACAGACACATTGCCTTTTATATATATATATATATATATATATATAGATATATATATATAGATATATAGATATAGATTTGGGAGAGAAGATCAGAAATATTTAAATATATATAATATTAATTAATTGAATGTTTTTAAAGTAATAATAATTTGATAAATTTCTTCTTTTTTTCAAGTGTAATGAATAATATAATTATATTTTAACTTACTCTATTTCGTATTCTCTGCAAATTTGTCTAGTCTCATCTGATCCATCACGGCAATTTTTAATCCCATCACAAGCATCCACCTCAGCAAAACATTCGCCACTGCCACATAATCGTGACCCGGGTCTAAAACAAGTATCTCATCAATTATAGGATTCAACTTGCAAATATTTTATATTAACCATTGTGAAAATATTTTTAATGATTTTAAATAAACAATCTATTTCAACTTTGATTAGAAAAAATAAAGATAAATAAATAAATAATAAATATTGTTATTTAAACAAAATTTATAATTTATCACTTATGAGTTATAGTTCATTTATATTATATATTCATATGTATATATCTCTATATAACTGGTTTTCGAGAAGGAACGAAATTTAGTCAAGGCTTTCTTGTCCTTGTAAACAAATATGTACTTATTTATTGGAGGACAAAAATAAGATATTTGAAATATTAAAAATACACAAAAATGTTCATTAGCTTACGGGCAATTCTTATTTTGTCGTTTAGTTCGGTTTCCATGAAATGGAGTTAGATAATTTACAGGCAGTAATACTGAAACAAGATATATGAAATACAGTTGTTTTTTTTTTATTAAGATTTATTTAGAATATTATACACATATTTATATAATAGTAAAGTAATTTTTAATAATTGAGTTAGTTATATTTATTATTTTTATTAAATAGTTTAAAAATAATTTGAAAGAATATATAAAAATAAATAAATGGAGGTATTTTTGGTATAGAGGGAGGGGGGAGAAGGAAAGATTTTTTGTGAAGTATACGAACCGGATAATAATACAATGAGGAAAATCCGCTTCATAATAAATATATGTGCAGCTGACCGAGGCAAAGTTATACTAGAACTCGATTGCTCCAAGGCAACGGGGAATTTCAGTGTCAAAGATCGGGGATACCTCTCCTTCTAACCTCCCTTCCTTCACCTCTTAGGCGTTTGGGTCAATTACTTGTTGGGACGGCACTAAAGGAAGGAAGAGGAAGAGTCAAGAAGAAATTTTGATATAACGAAACCGCATCGAAAAGTTGATTTAAAAATAAATTTAAAGAATGATAATGAGAAATTAACAAATTATAGATAATTTGATACATTCTGGTTGCTTTTCTCTCTTATAAATATAAAATATAATAGATAAGAGGAAAATATAATTGTATAGAAAAATAATTATATAATAATCTAATATTATTATGCTAGCTAAAATTGTATATATATAGTACCCGGGACCCGGTAATTAAGTTAAAAAAAAATAATTCATTATTATTGGGTTTGGTTGGTTATATTAATACCTGATATTCAATTCTTTAATTATTTATTACAATTATTAAATGTTTCATCATTGCATCAATCTGATTAAAATGAATGGAACTGGGGTCCTCAATAATAATACCTGATTCACCGAATCGCCATTCAAATAATAACATTCAAATAGAAAAGCAGGCGAGTTGATGTAAAATATATACCTGGGACACCGAGCTATCGCTCGACCTTTTAACAAATTTATACAATTTATTATTACATACTTTAAACATTTTACTTTTAGTTCGTTTATAAAATCTTTATATCTGTGTGTCTGTCGTCAAAAATTTTCGATTTTTTAAATTTTGATTTTGGATTCGAGTAGAGCTTAAAAAAGTGTAATTGTAAAGTGGTCTTGGTTTTTTAAAATTCGGTTGGGAACATAGTCAAAGTTGAAAATTTCCCATATATTATAACTACTGTAATTAGTGTTATTATAATGTAAAATTATAAAGAAAAAATGTTTAGATATTATTGTAGACATTTTCATTCTGTAAATTAAATAATTTTATTTCATTTAAATAAATATCTATTTTTAAATATTTTTTGCTCTCTACATTATTTATCTAATTCTCACAATAAATTAAGATCATATAAATTGGAATTATTTATGCATGTGAATAGTTCGTAGCCCACCCAGATGTTTTAATTATTTATTACAATTGGGTTTGGCTGATAATATTAATACCCGATTCACCAAATCGCCATTCAAATAATTTAAAAGAACATAAATTAAAAAAAAAATAGTCATAAAACATACACCCCTTAAACGTTAACAGATACATTTAACTTATTTGAAATTGTTTCTGATATCTACATGTTGTCATTCAAAGAATGTTTATATTTTTATTTTTTATGTTATATTTATATTTATATTTTATTATATTTTTAATTTTATTTTTCTAATTTATTGGCCTTTTTAAATTATTTATAAAAAACTGAAAACATTGAATTGGAGATCTTTCCGGACGGCAAAAGTTCTAGATATACTATTGAATTGAACAACAAGAAATATGATTTATATAAATGGATATACATATTAATAATAATAAGAACCTGTAAAAATATTATTGGAATTTTTAATTTTATTTTTATATTTTTTTTTTTTTGTATGAATTTTATTATAAATTCAATTGATAATTTATTTGGGTACATTATTATTCATAATAAAAAGCATTAAATGATGATATATGTCATATATTATATAATTTCAAATTTCTCATTTACTTTTTTCATTATATCATTAATATTGGTTAACGGGGGAATTTCCATACATTATAATTATCTTGGCAAGCTGGAAAATTTAAACATACATATATATATAAGATACTATTAAATAAAAAAAAAATATTTTTAAAGTTTTATATTATTTAAAGTTCACAAAGAGAGGTTAATTGATTTAAATTTTAACTTCAATAAATTTCAATAAATTACAGATAGTCAAATCAATAAATTTATATATGTTTAAATATTTCTTATTATTCGGAAGTTTAACATTTGAGGGAGGAGTTGAATAATTCTACTTATTTAAATATATATATATTGTAATGATTTTTTTTATATGGGTAGATATCGACAGGAGAAAATTTTAAGAAAAATAAGGGTTGGTCACAAATGTGTAATGGAAAAGGGTGGAATCGGCGTGAACTGAACTGAAGACTACAAAAAAAAGAGAAAAAAATTAAATTTATCATTAAGAATAAAAATGTATTATAAGATTTATTATATTTAATGTTTAAATATAAACTTTTAAAACCTTTAGATTTAAATGTAAATCGTTTAAATTATAATTTTATATACAGAAATTTTTTTATATTTTTTATAAAAAAATAAAAAAAAAACAATATTTCTTGTTAATGATGTAGCCGGTCCTTATATAAGCGATAATCAGTGGACTGGTGAATGGTGGTCCTTTTTTCCTCCAATAAAGTCCGTCTGGTCTCGACGGCAGCCCACGAACGAATGCCGTTGTCTGACTTTTTCAACAACTCGTCTCTTCAGGGGAAACGTCTTACTATAATCCTTTCCACAAATAAATTTATTTTTAAATAAATAAATTTTAATTTTTCTTTTATTTTAAGGATTAAATTGATATTTTTAAAATATCATTACATCCCCTGTTTCCGATTAAAAAAATTTATTTGAGGAGATGAAAGGGCCCAAAAAATTTTTTTATTTTGTTGATGAACCGGGTAGTTACACATCACTTCACATTCACTAGCACTTTAGTTTGTGGATGTTATATACAAAAAATATTTACATTTATATATTTACAAAAAGGTTTACAGTTTTTTTTAAATATTTACACTTACAAACTAATTATAGAAAAATTTCATTTATTTTTATTTTTTATATTTTTTACCGACCGACGATAGTAAGGGAGGTATTGTTTTTACACCAAATTTCACATGTGGAGATTTTTACATATATCCACGAATCATGCATTTTCTTAACAGAAATAAGTTGACCTGTGGCCAGGTCCGAACCGACCGACGGTTTAAAGTAAATTAATTTCAAGCTACAGAAACAATTTCAAATAATTTTAATATATCTATTAATGTAATATAAAACAGATATGGATACATAAATAATAAATATAAACATTTTTAATTTTATTTTATTTATAATATATATGTAAGACCAGGCTGTGATGTCATGAATGGCTGGATGACGTCATATAATTTTAAATCAAGAAAAAACTAATAAATATGATTTCCCCGAGGATAAAACCAATACAAAGTGTATGATTCGTGGTGATATATAAAAAAATCTCCCCATGTGAAATTTGGTGTGAAAATAATCCTTCCCTTCCTATCGTCGATCGCTAATACTACCACTTCCGGTTTCCGGATTTGCACCAAAAGTTGATCAATTCATCCCACTGATGCATTAAGTAAATATACCAAATTTCATCAAAATCGGTTGAGCCGTTCAGGCTGTACACATCTATACGGACGGACAGACGGACGGACAGACATCATGCTAAAAATACTTTTTTCTGTTTAGAAAATGCATGATTTGTGGAGATATGTAAAAATCTCCACATGTGAAATTTGGTGTGAAAACAATACCTCCCATACTATCGTCGGTCGGTAAAAAGTATTTTTAGCATGATGTCTGTCCGTCCGTCCGTATAGATGTGTACAGCCTGAACGGCTCAACCGATTTTGATGAAATTTGGTATATTTACTTAATTCATCAGTGGGATGAATTGATCAACTTTTGGTGCAAATCCGGAAACCGGAAGTGGTAGTATTAGCGATCGACGATAGGAAGGAAAGGGTTATTTTCACAGCAAATTTCACATAAGGAGATTTTTTACATATCACCACGAATCTTGCACTTTGTATTGGTTTTATTCTCGAAAAAAATCATTTTTATTAGTTTCTTTCTTAATTTAAAATTATATGACGTCATCCAGCCATTCATGACGTCATAGCCTGGTCTTGCATATATATTATAAATAAAATAAAATTTTAAATATTTATGTTATATGCCTATCTGTTTTTTATTGCATTAATAGATACATTTAAATTAAAATTATTTGAAATTGTTTCTGTAGCTGGAAATTAATTTATTTCAAAGCGTCGGTCGGTTCGGACCTGGACACAGGTCAACTTATTTTTAATTATTTAAGAAATGTATATTTTTTTTATTTTTTTTTTTAAACAAAACAAAAATTTGATTTCCTTTAACAAAACAGATAAATTTTTAAAAAAATAAAAAATAAATTTTTTATATAATTTGCATTTAGATCATTTTAACATTTAATCAAATTTTTTTTTTTTTTTTTTTTTTAAATTTAAAAATTTTCTCTCCTTTAACAATCCATCTTTTTCTTTTAACAATGAAACACCTTGACACAACTTGACTCAATTAAAAAAATAAACTTTTGGCTCTATTAATATAAACAAACAATGAGATTATTAATGATTTGAACCGTTTAATTATTTCATTATGAACAACAACAGCATATTATCCGATACTCACTTCAAACGAATCGAGATCCACCATCACCACAACCCTTTCAATGATTTGCCTACACGCATGAACACTCTCTGTAACCTCTTACAGTTTGCTATACGAATCAAAATCCAAATAATTTGACCTGTGAAGTAAATTAATTTCCAGTTACAGAAACAATTTCAAATAATTTAAATGTATCTATTAATGCAATAAAAAACAGATATGGATAGAACATAAATATTTTTAATTTTATTATATTTATAATATATAATTAGTAACTGGCTGTGACGTCATGAAGGACTGGGTGACGTCATATAATTTAAAATTAAGAAAAAACTAATAAAGATGGTTGAAGATGACCTGAAAATTCCTAACAACTATATATATATATATATATATATATATATATATCAAAAAATAGCCACCCTCCCAGTATAACGCATCGAAACCTACTAATTCTAAAAATACCTTTGTCTCTTCTGCCTCCTTTATCAATGCTTCTTCTTGAAAGATGTACTCTGAAATTCCCTAATCTCACTAATTCTGTCATATAATTTAATATATTTCTCTATAATCTCCTTATGAATATTATCAAAAGCAAAAAATCATTCTAATTTAATTCTACTTTCTATTTTATATTAAACTTTACTTTAAATATTATATTTACATTTTCTATTTTAAAGTGCGCCATGCTAAATAAATAACGATTATTACTTACATTTGGAGAGCTGTATTTAAATAATTTCATCGTCATGATGGATGGAGAAGATAATCAAGAATTCAAATCAACATTCAGTAGCAGGAACGAAGATTGAAACATGAAATAGAAGAAGAAAAATAACTTATTAGTTTATAATCAATAAATTTAAATTGAATTAAAAATAAAATTATTAATAAATACTGACCTCGGAGTTAATAAAGGGTTAGACTCGAAGAACAGCTCGTAGACTTGAATTGATGTCCATCACTCTCGCCTCGATAAAGAAAATAATAATTAAGATTAGATATTTATATTATATACAGGAAATAAAAAAATAAGATATAAATAAATAAATAATATTAATAGGATTAAAAAAGTGTATAGATTTTTAAAAATATTATCTTATTTCTGTAATATTAAAATAATAAAATTATTTTACATTCTATATAGAACCATGATTATAAGTTATTTTACGCATTTAATAGACATATAATTAGAAAACATCAGAAAACTAATTATGATTATATTATTAATTTCACGAAGATTTTATTCTGTTTAATTGATATTTAGGCAATAGAAATATTATTCATTTTTCAAAAGTGTTATAATAATATGAAATTGACAAAACAATATTCATAGGAGATTTGAAAGGAACGGTGTGAGCGATAATGAGATTAGAAAGAATATATAGAATATTTAAAATTATATATGTAAGGTGGCTTTCAAATGAGAGAAAGGTTTCTTCGTTTTTGTCGTGATTTTATTAATTCTAAAAGAATATTTACAATTATTATACAATTATTAGAATATTTACACATTTAAATAATACATACCTAAAAGAATAATTAAATTACACGTTATTTATAGAATATATTATATACACAATCAAAATTAAACTAACTGCTTATCTTACATTAATACTTAATAAATACTTAATAAGCCCTCTATCCTAAACTATATACACTAAGGTTAAAAGAAGTTATAAATATAATTATATATATTCCTATATGAATATAAGCAATTTATATTTTTTTGATTTATAATTATATTATATGAATTTTGAAAATAATCAGCACATCTTCCTATTTTTTAAATAAATAAGTTTTAATAGGATTAATATATATATATTGAAATTTAAGAAATATTTCAATAAATATATTTAAAGAAAAATAAAATTTTGTATCTGATTTTTTAATTTATAAATAATTTTAATTTAACTTTTAATAAAATTTAATTAATGAGATCTGATAGAATATTTAAGATTAATTACATATCAAAGATTTGAATGAAAAATTTATAAATTGTTTGGGTATATATGAATAAAAAATTATAAAAATGCACTTTATAAAATCTTATTTTTATTGAAATATTTAATCTTCCTTTGAATTAATAAAAATAAATAATAAAATTACAATTAATTCTTTATTAGCGACCGATTAAGGGATGATATCAGTGGAGAGGCCGCTTAGGGTCTTACACTCGCCATGGAAGGGGAAAAAATGTGTCCGAGTCAGCCGGCCGGCTGGAGGCGGTGTGCCCAGGCGGTAGAGGGGAAAGGAGAGGGGCGAGCGGGGAGTACGTAGGTTAGCGCTCTAATGCAAATTATTTCAAATAAAATACATATTAAAATAAAATAAAATAAACAAATATTATTTTTTAAAATTAGTGGTGTTTTTTAATACATCTTAAATCGAATCAATAAGTTTAATTCTATTAATTCTATTAAATCAATAAGCTTAATTTTATTCAAAGATCTTAATGAAAATTTAAAAAAAAAAATTATAAATAATCAGTAAGAAGTTCATTAATGAAATTATCATATTTTGAAAAAAAAACAAGGAGGTGGCGTATTAATGTAAATGGTTCAATTTAAATTTAAAATTGTTTGCCGAATGTGATATAATTTTAATTTAATTTAAATATATTTCATAAAAAAGAGGGTAAATGGTAAGAATTGTTCTTATCTTGGTTGGGATACGGTATAGTGGGTATAGTAAGTCTACATGTTATTTCGAAGATATCGATGAGTTATGCTTTTCTTTGCTGTGTTCTTAGCAAATTACGTTAAACAATTCTTTTCTAGTATGAATTTCTATTTTATTCTAAAAAATATTTTGTAAGTAATACATTAGTTACATACCCAATTAACATTTTATATATCTCAACCTTCTTTGGTTCCAGTATATTTTTCAGTTGGAGGAACTATTTCCAAAATAATTTTTTATATATGCAAATTAATTCATAAATCTAGTCCAATTTTTTCTAAATTTTTTCAATTTGGTTCTTAAATATGGTAAAAATTACTGCAGAGTCTGCAGATAAATCAAAAATTAAATCAAATGGAATTTTCAAACAATAGAAAATGGTGCTTCTAAATTAATCTTAAATAAGTTGACCTGTGGCCAGGTCCGAACCGACCGACGGTTTGAAGTAAATTAATTTCCAGCTACAGAAACAATTTCAAATAATTTTAATGTATCTATTAATGCAATAAAAAACAGATATGGATATAACATAAATATAACATAAATATTTTTAATTTTATTTTATTTATAATATATAATTAGTAGCTGTCTCGTCAAAAGTCATTATTAAGGATCGACCCACTTCGTTCGTACCCCCAAAAAGCTCATATGCCAATACTTTTAATAAAAACTGAATAAACCTACCATCAATCTTCAAAATTTAGATTACTTACTTACTATACTCCATATAGGCGAAATGATTCTATAACCAAGCCCCTCCCCACTAATACTGTTAACACTTTACGCTCTGTGACTAATATTAGAAATGCAATTAACAGTCCTATTTGTTCCCATTTGGTTAACCATACTAATATTTAAAATATTAAGTATAGGGTATTTTCTACTAATCAACATAATCAATTCCAGTATAAATTTTATTTTTTTTTATTTTAATATTAATGATAATTTTAAAATATCATACAATATATATATATTATTTGTTGAAATATATACTTATATATATTTTATTGGTTGAAATTATAGATATATACTAATTTTAAATTCCTAAAATAGGCTTAAATTTTAATAATTATTGTTAAATACATTATATTAAGTATTCAAATATTAATTTATTATCGTAACTGAAATTAATATTGCCTTTTTAAGTTACTAAAATTATTCAATATAAATTAATAAATTAATCTTTACGGAGCTGGGGACTACTATGTTTATTACTATATCACCTGAGTCATTTTCACTAAGGTTGAGAAAAAAATGTCTGTCTGTGTGTGTGTGTATGTAGATTAAAGTTATAATATTTATTTACAAAATAATTAATAGTTTTCATTGATTTTACTCTTCTACATTTGTGTAAAAATATTCTGTTTTTTGGCACCAAATTACTGGATTATATAATTTAATTAATTACTATAATAAAATATATAATTTTTTCAATATTTAAGTAATTTATTGTTAATTATATTTATTAAAAATTAGAATTATTTATTTATATCATATGACTTTCTTGAAAAAAAAATCTGGAATATCTCCACTCGACTATCTCGCAAATTTGAATTGAATTAACATATATTAAATTTAAATTTAAAACCTTTACACCTTCATTTTTAAGACAAAATTTAAAATTAATTCCGGTATTTTCCTCGATTCAATCAAGCTGAAATGAAAACGTTGTAGGTAATGACCCTCTTCCGGTTGAGCTACATTTCTCAAAAGTTGATAGAAAACTATGAATTTTGAATAATGCCCATGTACCAAATTTCATCATTCTAGCTCAAACCGTTTTTGCGTAATCTTGGTTACATATACACATACACACACACACACAGACATTTTTCTCAACCTTAGTGAAAATGATTCAGGAACCTTCAAAACGTATGAAAACATCAAAATCTCAACATCGAAAATTTTCGTGATCGCAATACTATCTCTTACGAGATAGTAATAAACAAAGTAGAAATAATTTTCCAACAAATAAAAATGTAATAATTATTAACAAAAAACAAATTAAAAATAAAAATAAAAATTGTAACGGCCCCCCTTTGTTTAAGCCACCGTGGCATGGAAACTTTCCATTCACGACATCCGTTGGATATCAATATAACGGAAAATGTGACAAGTCAAGTCATTGGCTCAAATAAGGGATGACACCACCATTATTTGGCCAATGAGAGGCATCAAAACAGACAGCAAGTGTACATACTGGTGTCAAGAAAACAGTTGTCTAGAAGCTTTGAAAGAGGAAAGACGTGTCGCACCGACCGCCTTCCTCGCCATTTTCAAACGCTCTCTAAATTTCTCACTCTTCGCCTTCACCTGTACAATAGGGATTAAACTATTCCCTATTGCCGAGGTAGTTTAATTGGAACGAAAATCTGCTAGTTCTTCATTCTATTCTCCCACAGTTCTTTTTCTTTTCCCTTTCCTTTTCCTAGAAATTATCTTCGGGTGAAACCTTGATAATATCCCCTCCCCTGCAATTATATCTAATCTAAGATTGTACCTCAATCAACCTCTCTGTATATAATATTGTAAATATAAAATATATGTATATAGAAGACTTCTTTTCTTACCCTTTCTCCTAGATATTCTAGTAAACCTAATTCTTCCCTCCTTATTCTTATTTCACTTATTTCCCTTCTCTATCTTCCCTTTTATGAGTTTAGAAAAACTCCTTGGCGCTCAACCCTTTCATCACTCTCACCTTCCATTGTAAAGGAGACCTGAAACCTCTCCCTACAAGTTCCCCTTTCCCGAGGCGGTGGTAAGCCTGAAAGCCCCTCCCCTCACCCCTCTGTCCCTATCCTTGTAAGTGGATCGCTGGACTGCCGTCACCTCCCCTCCATCGCTGGCACCCAACGTAAACCCCCACTACAAAATGTAATAATAAAAAATAAAATTTCAATTATATTCATTTAATAAACTATTATTATTATTATTAGTATTATAATTATAATTTTCACGTATTAAACGGTATATTATTATCATTATTATTATTATTATTTGCAATAATTCCAATAAAAATAAATAACAAAAAAAAGTCTAATAAAAATAAAATTTTAATTATATTCATTTAATACATTATAATTATAATTATTATTAATTGTTCAGTTATCACATACGTATATATGTATCCAAACACACATGCAAAAGCGAAGCTTTGCCGGGTCTTCTAGTTAGAATATAAAAACAAAAAATAAAACTTTTATTATTTAATTACATAATAGAAAAAATAAAAAGTTTGCGATAGTGCAAACCACTTAATTCTAATTGCGGTTTTCTTTATATTCGCCCTTGATCCAGTTAAGTTCATCTCTGATGCTTGTAAAGATGATACTTGAGGTAAGATCACAACTTGGACCTTTCATTAATCCTATACTAGTAATTCCCATCAAATACCAATGAGATGGCTCTTTCTTTGACTCGAACATTAAACCACTACCACTTTTACGGCATATATCCGTGCCTAAAATATTAAAATTAATTAAATATATATTGATCTGTAAATAATACTAATAAAAAATTGATTACCATTGATATAATTAGCACATAATTTTCGACCAGAGATATATCTTTGAAACACTCTCGGGGCATTATCCCGACATTCTTTGTATGGACGATATTGCATGTTTGTAGATGGTAATATTTCATTATTAGGACCCCAACCAGCCACTTGACCAACCGAACCAGGCGATAGTAGATCATATCTTTGATTGAAATCGATGCAGGCGGGCATAATTTCGGATGAAATTTGTACTTCTTTGCTTAATACAATAAAAGAGATATCCGATTCATAATCTTCATTTGAGAAATATGGATGTATTATTATTTTTTTAATCTAAAATACAAAAATATACATTAAATAATTAAATAATTAATTATTATTAAAAAAATTTAATATTTGAAATAAAAAAAAAACAAAACACCTGGTATTCTTTTACACCATTACTTCCATTGAACCGAACTATGTATAATTCTGGATGGTCTGGTTCATTAAAGCAATGCGCCGCTGTAGAAATATGTTAAAATTAACAAATATTATAATATTTAAAATGTAATAAAATTATTTTTTAGATTTTAGATATTAGGAATGGCTATTAATAAAAACAAATGAGAGACAAAAAAAATTTAAGGAAGATGTAAATTACAGAACGGTGAAGGGTGACTCTATTTCACGTTTGATATTATTCCATGAATGGAGAGTAAACTACTAGTAAACTATTTCCTAATTATTTTAAGGTCCAAAAGATAGACAAACAAATGATATTTTTGTATATTTCGTATATTTTGATTTCAACAGTATAAATAGTAGATTTCCAAACAATTTCTAGATGGTCCCTAATTAATTATATAAAAAGAAATTACATATAATAATAATTATAGTAATTATAATAATTTTTTGCAAGAGTTATATTTTATATATTTACATAAATTAAAATATTAAATTTATATCCTGAAAATTAATTAATTTACGTATTTCGAAATTAAATAATAAGTCATAGTATAATTAATGTTTGTATAAAAAGTGAGGAAAAATAATATTCAAATTTTCTAAGATATTGTATAGAGAAGTAGAAGTTAAATATCGGCATAAAGATAACCGAACTATATAATTGGAGAATGAATAGAAGGTGTAATAAAAATATTTAATTACCAGAAAGTATATAACCACGATCTATGAGTGTTCCTCCGCATATTCGTCTAAATTCCCTCTCTATTTTTTTAAAGACCACACAATGCCAAGGATGTTCAATTATAGAAGAATGTTTAGGAGGTTGAATACCACATTCTGTAAAAAATTTTAATGTGATTAATTATAACATTAATATTATTTTTTATTGGAAAAATTTAGTAGGATGGGCACATTGTTTTGGTAATTCGACACCTCCAAAAACATGAAAAAAAAATTATTTTATTCTTTTGTTTATTTTTTATATCAGGCTTTTTAAACAAACATTGAATAAAATAAATAATTAAAAAAAAATTAATTTACAGTGTTTTATTTATAAATGCACTAAAAACTAGAAAATAATTTTTCTCTTAGCCTCAATAAGTATATTCTTCTTCATGATGGGGTTGTACAATGGTCCGCCTATTTAGCACTTCAACAACAATGGTCTAGATACTTTGAATAAAGAGCCTAATTAAAATGAATTAGTTAATTAATTTTCTAGGTACCTCTCAAATAAAACGCTTGCATTTAAATTAAAAATGGTGACAAAATTAAATGGCAATAAACGGCAAGCGTTTTATTTGAGAGATACCTAGAAAATTAATTAACTAATTCATTTTAATTAGGCTCTTTATTCAAAGTATCTAGACCAAAGTTTTAGTTCGATTGGTCAACTTTAAATTATTAATTAATTAATTAAGAAAATGAAAACTTTATTTCATTTAATATATTGTCATCCAAATCTGAAAAGTGTGCAAAGTTTTAGTTTGATTGGTCAACTGCAACTGTGTTAAAAATGAGTTACTAGATTTGAACCATACAGAAGGACAACAAAGCAAGTTAAATAAAACACTGTAAAAATCCAAGGAAGTCGAGGGTTCTTGACATGAGACAAACGTCCGTATCTTAGTTCCATTGGCTGCCGTTAATGTGCGTCCGGTTGGTTTCAGATCAGCCTTCGAGTACTTTCGGGGGTAAATTGAACCGTTGGTCCCTGTATCAACCACAATGCTCTTAAGGACTTGTAAATTTGGGGGCATCTTTTCCGAACCTTTTGTGGTAAAAACAGACTGCCAACGACCGTTGTCGGTCTATTTCTGTAATTGTACAATCTCTTCCCGTAGAGAAGCTCGGTAGCATATGATGACGGGTTTTCCTCTACTAGCGGAGGATCCTTTCTCGTTGCCCATGCTGATATCGTCCACTTTTTGATCCACCACTTCCATGATCTCGTCGAGGCACTTAACAGCCTATGTAAAAACGATGGTGGTTGCTTCTGGAGGTAGTTTACGAGTCCATGTTTCACGGAGGACACCCTCAGATGCGTTGGGATCGAAGTTCATAAGTTGGCGTAGGAACTGCGACGGTTTTCGGTCACCTCGTTCTTCTGTGAAGAATCGCCTTATTTTCGCGTTATCGATTGCTCCAAGGCAATGAGTTGTTTTTTTAAAGCCGAATTTAGATTCCTTGGTGGAGCCCTTATTATTTACTTGCTCCATGACGTCTTCCTTGAGAGCTCCTACCACATGGTCGAACCTCGTTTGCTCGGCTGTGATGGTGTTTGTCGAAAATTGAGTTTCCATAAATCGGGTCGTCTCGGCCAAAATGTTGGTATTTTTATTAATATTCTATTAAGTTAAATTATTGATCTTAATAAGTGATAGATAGTTGATTCGTTAGATTTATATTAATTGTTATAAAATTGTATAATATAATTATATATCAGTAATAAATAAATTATAAGTTGCAAAATTTATCTTTTAAAAACAAAGAAATTTATTTAAAATTTTAATCTAAAAGTAATATAACAGGCCTGGCCAACCCAAATGACTCCATGGGCCTCTTTGATTAGGAGCAATGCTACGGGGCCGCAATTTAGGGAACGAATTTAAACTTGTATTAAAAAACACTTTTAATACTTTCTTGATGCTTAATGTTTAATATTTTTATTTATTATTTTTGGCTACTTTTTTTAAAATAAAAATAATAATAACAATTTAAAATAAAATAAGTTGACCTGTGGCCAGGTCCGAACCGACCGACGGTTTGAAATAAATTAATTTCCAGCGACAGAAACAATTTCAAATAATTTTAATATATCTATTGATGTAATAAAAAACAGATATGGATATAACATAAATATTTTTAATTTTATTTTATTTATAATATATATGTAAGACCTGGCTGTGACGTCATGAATGGCTGGATGACGACATATAATTTTAAATTAAGAAAAAACTAATAAAGATGATTTTTCTCGAGTATAAAACCAATGCAAAGTGCATGATTCGTGATGATATGTAAAAAATCTACTGAAATTTGGTGTGAAAATAACCCTTCCCTTCCTATCGTCGATCGCGAATACTACCACTTCCGGTTTCCGGATTTGCACCAAAAGTTGATCAATTCATCATACTGATGCGCATTAAGTAAATATACCAAATATCATCAAAATCCGTTGAGCCGTTCAAGCTGTACACATCTATACGGACGGACGGACAGACATCATGCTAAAAATACTTTTTTCTGTTAAGAAAATGCATGATTCATAGAGATATGTAAAAATCTCAAACTCCTTAGAAATTTTGCTTGAAATGGTAATGTCGATTCTATACTTACTTAAGTTTGAAAGTGTAAATCGATGAAATATTCTAAAATAATAGTTTTTAATCTAACAGAAAAATATTGTTAAACAACTAATATTCTAACCATTGATACATTTAGTTATTTAATAACCCTAATAGAAATATAAACAAAAGAATAAAAGTAATGGAAGAATATTGTTTTTTCTTGATTAGAGTAAAATAAAAGACATGTTAAAATAAATGAAAATTTTCAAGAAAATAGAGAGAGAGAGAGAGATAAATTAATTAATTTATGATTTATATATAAAACTATAAAAAAAAAAATTTACTCACGAGGCACACATTCAAAGAGACTTGGTACCCAGGTAGGAACGTTATTTTTCATTTGACATACACTATCTTGTTTTGAAATAGGTTGATCTAGACTTTCGTATCCGTACCTGCATTTGTAATTCACCTGTGTACCAATAATTAAATTTTCTGGTTCACAAAATTTGCTATCTGATACACCGTTGTGAACGCATACGTAATGGGCCGAAATTGATTTAACTGGTTCACAAGTGGCTGAAGAACAAGAAGAATAAGATAATATTATTTTTTATGCCAATATTTTTTAAGATTATACACAACAAACAATAATATATAATATTATTAATATATTTTGTTAATATTATTCAATGTATGGAAAATTGATTTATATAAGACTTTGGTCAAAAATAGATTATATAGTAAGGTGGGCTGAAAAGTTCGTAGGCTGACACATACATGGCGCCACATAGTATCAAATCCATATTTTTTTTAGTTTAGTTTTTAACCTTCAAAAGACGCGTGTATAAATTTGACAGCTGGTGCACAATCAGCACAATTAGTATCGGAGTTATAGAATTTTTTGTGAAAGGATTTTTGTTAATTTGAAAATATAGAAAAAAAGGAATTTTGTGTGTTGATAAAGCACTGCTTTTTTACGAAAAAAATACTATTGAAAGAAAGGCTTGATAAACATTTTTCGGAATCTGGACCAACAAAATCAACCGTAGAGAAGTGGTTTGCTAAGTTTAAACGTGGCGAAATGATCACCGAGGACGATGCACGCAGTGGACGCTCCAAAGAGGCTGTTACGGACGAAAACATCAAAATAGTCCACAAAATAATAGCTGAGAACCTAAAGGTATCAAAGGAACCTGTTGGTCATATTGTCTATGAATATATGGATATGAGAAAGCTCTGTTGGTGCCGCGCCAGCTGACAATCAACCAAAAACAACAACGAAACGATGATTCTAAGGAGTGTTTGGAGTTGTTCAAGCGTAATAAATCCGAATTTTTACGTCGATATGTGGCTATGGATGGAACATGGCTCCATCATTTCACACTGGAGTTCAATCGACAGTCAGCCGAGTGGACTGCACGTGATGAACCGGCTCCAAAAAGGCTAAAGACAAATCATATTATAAAAATGGTATCGAAAAATTATATGACCACTGTATGCCTGTATCGCCCTCGAAGGGAACTATATTGAATAATAAAAACAAATTATATAAAAAAATTTTTTTTTTTCTATGCTAGCCTACGAACTTTTCAGCCCACGCCCACCTGTTATATTATTATTATACATGTATGAATAATAATATTTTAACAATTATTTTTATTTTAAACTAAATATATAATATGTAAATAAATTAATTATAAGTGGTAGTAAAAATTTACCTTTTTTACATGTCAGTGAAGTAGATAAAATAGATTCTATACAAAATGCTATATAATCATCAGTTGGAGTGTATCCAGGATTACATTTGAGTAGGAGAGCTCCATTATTATCTACTATTAGTGGAGAACCCGTTTGAGAATTGCCTGGGTTAAAATTGAAGATGATTAATATATAAATTTATTAAATAAGCAAAATGTACAATATTTTATTCAAATACCAATATAAATAACGCCATTTGGTGGATTTGGAGGACGCAGACAAGACCCTTCTGGAGTGATTTGTGTTGGTAGGAAAGGATTAACGCGTACGAAGACAGGAGGATTTTGAGTGGTTCCTTTAGTAGGTTGGCCGCATAACTTTGGTTCACAAGTGGCTGAAGAACAAGAAGAATAAGATAATATTATTTTTTATGCCAATATTTTTTAAGATTATAAACAACAAACAATAATATATAATAAATTAATATATTTTTTTAATATTATTCAATGTAAGGAAAATTGATTTATATATAACTTTGGTCAAAAATAGATTATATACTAAGGTGGGCTGAAAATTCGTAGGCTGACACATACATACAAATCTCCTCATGTGAAATTTGGTATGAAAATAACCCTTCCCTTCCTATCGTGGATCGCTAATACTACCACTTCCGGTTTCCGGATTTGCACCAAAAGTTGATCAATTCATCCCACTGATGCAATAAGTAAATATACCAAATTTCATCAAAATCCGTTCAGCCGTTCAGGCTGTACACATCTATACGGACGGACAGACATCATGCTAAAAATACTTTTTTCTGTTAAGAAAATGCATGATTCGTGGGGAGATATGTAAAAATCTCCACATGTGAAATTTGGTGTGAAAACAATACCTCCCTTACTATCGTCGGTCGGTAAAAATATATTCTCTATTAATTACTATTATTTCTAACTTTTTACCGACCGCATATATATTATAAATAAAAGAAAATTAAAAATGTTTATATTTATTATTTATGTTCTATCCATATCTGTTTTTTATTACATTAATAGATATATTAAAATTATTTGAAATTGTTTCTGTAGCTGCTAATTAATTTACTTCAAACCGTCGGTCGGTTCGGACCTGGCCACAGGTCAACTTATTTCTTCCTATTTATGGAATCAAATATGTAGTTTAAAAATTCTAGGACATATTTTAAATAAAAAAAATGAATTAATTATCATTTTTTCAATTATATTCTCTGTTTTTGAATCAGGGCCGCGACGTGGGTGCAAAGCGCCCGTGTGCAAATTTTTAAAAAGCGCCCCCTTTATCAATAGAACAATAAAAGCTTACCACTTAATTGCTATTGGCACTAATTTACACTTTATGCACAATGCTCTAATTCACAGTTTGAATATTTCTAAATAAATTAATAAATTTAAAAATATAGTCAGAATACATAAAATAAAAAAGAATGGTCAGTTTGGCGCCCCCTACACCAGGCGCCCGTGGGCAGCGCCCACCTTGCACACGTGCACGCCGCGGCCCTGTTTTGAATATACAGACGAGAAATGAAAGTTACAAAAGAAATATAAAGTTAAATGGCGGGTCGCACAATTTTTCACGGTAGGCCGCATGTGGCCCGAAGGCCGCGGGTTGGCCAGACCTGTAATACAACATCAAAAGTAAGAGAAAATTTAAAATAATTTTTTTTCAAAAACATTAAGTATATCTGTTCAAATTTAGTAGTGGATGAAATAATAGAATTATTGATTTTTGAATTTAGAAATATTATTTTAAAATATTTTCATTCATATACGATATAATGACACATTTTTTTATTATTTAATAGTTTAAGTTATTCTTTTATACTTAACGTATTTAACTTATTACCATTATTGCTGGTAGATTTATCATCAAGGCACCCTCTGTGAAAATAAAAAATTTATAAGTAAATTTATTTTATTAGAATAATTATTTGTTGTCTAAGTCAAAAACGAGGGATATAGCCCATAATTCGGGTTTTTGCTAAACCTCAAACGCTAATACCTATTATGACATTTGCTGTATTAAATGGTACCTACAACAATTAGGTATTCATAGCAAAAATTACTAATAAATAAATTATTAAAAATTAATTATTCATAATTTATAAGGGATGCAAAAAAATCAAGGGGGGTATTATATTATATTCATAAGAAAATAAAAAATACTTATTATTTAATAAAATTACAATTATTATCATTAACTTACTGGCAATTATTTTCTCGTTTAGTGCGGTTTTCAAAATTAGGTAGAGAATTCACTGAGAGAAAAACTGAAACATATATATATTATGTTACGGTAAATGTCCATTCTTGGGAAATGTATACATTTTCCGGTAAATGTGTACATTTCCCAAGAGTGTACATTTACTGTAACAAAAGTTAGGTATAAGTAAACTGAATATAATTTATATGTACATTTCCCGGCAAATGTGTACACCTGCCTTTACGTTTTGGTAAATGTATACTCTTACTTACCTTCGTATTTTAAGGAAAGGTGGAATACAAGTAAATTAAAAATGTTGTTGCAGTAAAAAAAAATTTATTTAAATAAACATAATACAAAAAGCTTTAATAACGAAAATTATTTTAATTCAAAAATGTGAATGAGAAACAAAACATACTTATTACATATAATATGTCGTAGCTTATGATCCCAATATTCATAAATACTATTTTCGTCCTAGTTTTTTAGGACCAATACGATCGGAATCAAACAAATAATTATAATATTAACATACTTTTTTTTATTATAACAGTTAAATTTTATAAAATTATAAAGGAACATATAGAAATTTCATAATGAAGAAAGTGCTATTTATTTGAGCAAGAATTGATATTGTGGCACTTGGAATTACATAATATTCCAGCATTTTTACAACTGCATTTTTTTGAGGAACATGTTCCTTTACAGATGCATCTTTTAAAACCTTGGCCACCAGTAAGGGACTGCATTCCTATAATTTCTCTTACCGATTTCCCAACATCTTGAGGAACATCTTCGTATGATATAAACTTTTGTTCACAAATGGCGAATTCATGCCTAGAATAAGATTGTTTTAAAATTCCCTGTTTAGTTCCTAATTTATATAAATTTTTATCGTCATCTCTAGACAAAACAACGCAAATCAAATTTTTGGGATCCGTTTTACCACGTATGCTCACATTTACCAAAACGACATGGTCATTGTGAATTCAATGTACATTTCCCTTATTTGAAATTGTAAATGTTAGTTGAATGCACATTACCCAAATGAGGAGGCTAATGTGCACATTTACCGGAAAATGTGTACATTTGCCACAATATCTACTTTTACCGTAACATATATATTGTAATATATAAATATAAAAATGCTTTTTTTTTATATACATATATTATGATACAGAATTTTAGAAAGTTATTTGTGTGAACACATGGCAAAGTGTATAAAAGATAGGTTTCTAAAATTATTGTTTTAAAAAAAACACCCAGGGAAAAAACCCAGAGATGATAGACCTTTTCGTTACCCAAGAGGGAGTGAAGGGTGGACAATTTTGCCAAGTGGAATAGGAGGGGAGAATGACCATCTACATGTTTAGACATTTTTTGGTCATTCTTGGATGGAGTGTAAGGGAAGCGACTTCATCTGACTAAGTGAGAACAAAATACAAGGATCATCGAGTGTGCGAGGAAGCTATGCCTGCCCTGATATGACGACATGATACCTTGAGGAAAATATCCAAGAATCATCTTACTTGAAGTCCCAGTGTTCCCCGAACTCATTATTAATTTGAATAACAGCTAAGTAGTCGACTATATATATAAATAATTGCAATTATTCTATGAACTCAATTCCATTCAATTTATACTCCTCTTAATTTTTTACGGTACCATTCAATTATTCTATTTCATCTTAATTTCTTTTCTTATCTATTGTAATCTAAATTCTTATAGTTTTATTAAATAAATAATTTTAGTTATAATTTTAAATAAGCATTTTTTTTAATTGAACTTATTCAATTTTATATTTTCCTTAATCAACCTACGCGGATTCAATAACCCTTTTAATTATTCTAAATTCAATCCAGAGTGCTACCTCTTAATTAAACTTATTTTTAACCTATTTTTTCTTATAAAAATACCTCACTTAATTTCCTCCCATACACGACAATATATATATATAGTCAATAAATAAATATGAAAATATGTATATTATTGAAAAATATAGTTTCTACATTCAGCTCACAGCCCATTAACACTTAATACTATGAATTAAGTCAATTGAATTATATTTATTTTATTTTATTTGTTTTTTTATTTATTTATTCATTTATTAAATATATTCGAGGAATGTACTTTTTAAAGACTCAAACAAATATCAAAAAAACATTTATCTGGCCTTATATTTATTCTCTGAATTTAATAATTTAGAATCCTATAATAATTTTCATACTCAATCTTTATATTTAAAAAAAAACGATTCAATAAAAACAAAACGAGAGAAATAGAATTATAATTAATTATAAAAAATATATATATTGTTTCTAGGATGTGGTAAAGATATAAAGATATAAGTTATTTATGAAATCGGAAGAATAGGGACCAGTAAGGGAAGAGGCGAGATAGTAATAATGTAAAAATAAATATTCGGTAATTATTCAAGTAAACGCCTTTTCGTGGATTTGGATAATATTTTACCAGTGGGTTCCTTTTGCAATTCGAAATAAACTTTTCTCATGAAATTTTTTCGGGCCTCTTCGAGTTTACGAGATAAAAATTATTAAAATAAAGATTTTTTAAGTTATGAACATCGAAATGTGCTTTTAAGTAATGTTTTATTGACTAATTCACTAATTATTCACTTATTCACTAATTTTTGGCTTTTTAAAGTTATTTAATTAATTTTTTAATTGTCATAAACCCAAATCAAACTTATCAAAAGTGCGCCTTCTAGTCAAACAGATAAAACATGCTAGCTAAATAGAATATCAAAATAGAATATCAAATTTTTTTAAATAGTAAATATTCATGCTTTTCGTAAAATATAGAATAAAATTATAATAGATTGATTGTTTTTTAATAGAGGTGTTAAGAGAACGAACCGGACACAAGCAAAATGAGGTATATTCCATTCATTATAAATTTGTGCAGTTTCTGTGGACAAAGATATATTTCTGTTCGGTTGCTTGAAGGAAACTGGAAAATGTTACAAGATTTTGTAGGAGAACCTCCTCTCTCCACTATAATTGACTAATTAGTCTGGAATAATAAGGAAAAACTAGAAATTATTCATGTTTTTTGTTGTTGTTATCATATGGAGGGGAAGTCTTTCATGGTCACAGGCCATTAGATCAGGGGTTCTCAAACTTTTTCTTCCATAGACCCCCTGTAGGAATTTTATTTTTTTCATAGACCCCCTACCTAAGGAATATATATATACACATCTAATTGTGTGTGTGCAAAAACTACCATAAAACACATAGTAATAGGAAAATGAGGGGAAATTGTACAGAAGAAAGAAACTGAAATATCAATAATTATATCTATATTTTTAATGATTAAATTTGACACAATAAAAAAAAACATTAATATTTTACAAAATTATAATATTAGTGTGATGGATGGATGGATTTGTGCAATTTCTTTTATGTTTGGCCTAAATTACTAAGTTTTATTCTTAAATCTCCCCTTTCAATTTATTTTTTACTAAAGAGACATCCATAGACCCCCACTAGACCTCTTGGTGATCATAGACCCCCCATGAAGTCTCATAGACCCCCCGGGGGTCCACGTGGACCCCTTTGAGAATAGCTGCACTAGATTTTGGTTGCCAAGGAGTGCAGGGCTCCTATTGCTAAAACCCCCTTTCGGCTTATATAACTAAGCATTATTATAGTAGTGGGACAACCTATTTCCTGTTTTTGTTCTAGTTCAGCCTATTTTCATGATAGAATCACTCTAAATATATTTTCTATTATTCTCCAGTTTTTTAGCCTTAGTTTTGTAAGTGCACATCGTCAAGGCTTCCTTTGCCCAATGTTTCTGTATTTTTTAATAACTTGTGTTCCGGTGACTCTCTTATGTGGCCGACTCGCAGAGGTCACTAATATTATTATAACTATATTTCCTATTAATGCCTTAATTTTAAATTCAGATAGAAACAAATTTAAAAACAAAAAGAAAAAAAATTGCTATAAAAATAATAAAATACTTTAGACATTGTATAAAATGAATTTTGAAACTAAACATAATAATAAGAACTGTATTTAGTTATTTTTTCCTTTTCTGTTATATGAGTACTCAAAGATTAACTTGTAAATAACACAATTTCCCTATAATTTTTCTAGATTTTGAATTTAAATAATAATTATAAATGAAAAAAAAAATAAAAATATTCCATATAATAGGTTGGGGAAAAAGTAATCTATTATTTTGCCGGTAGATCGCGTTAGTGAATCACAGCTTCTGTTCTCTCGACTCCACAATCTTAAATTTTTGTTCATTGTCAGGTGGTCATGTGCCATTTCAAAGTAAATAAAACACTTTACCTTATTTTGTTTGGTGTAATTAGCTGTTAGTTACAGAGGGCTAAAAATGGAGCTCAACAAACATAAAAATTAGGTACATTTTAGTTTTTTTTTCGATAAAGGGGAGAATGCAAGTCAGGTGGCTGAAATTGTTAAGTGTTTATGGTGAAGGCACTGTAACAGCTAATCATGTTCAGTTCTGGTTTCGCCGATTCCGATTTTATATATTATGTATAAAAAATTTTAAACAAATTTGTAAGGTAACCCCTCTATCTATTAATTTTATTAAAAATAATGTGTTTATTAAATTAAATTCACCAAATACAAATTTAGTAGTAAGAATTTTAAATTCTGTAACCCCACAGGGCTGGGCAGTAACGCGTTACAAGTCGGCGTTCCCGTTCCGTTACTTTTTTGTAACGCAAACTGTAACTCGGAGAACTATTATGTATTAATTAATTAATATTATTATTGTTATGAACAAATGTTTATATTTATATAATTATGAGAAAAATAAATAAACAATAAAACATCGTTTTGTTCCCCATTGAATTGCAATTGATTTCTATACTTATAATTAAAATACACAACAATACGTTTAAGGGGTTTATGTTTTTTGACTATTTTTTTTTTAATTTATGTTCTTTTAAATTATTTGAATGGCGATTCGGTGAATCAGGTATTAATTTTACCAGCCAAACCCAATAATAATGAATTTAAATTTGTTTTTAAATTTAATTACCGAGCGGAGGCTCGAGGTCCCGTTACTTAATATTATAAGATTCATTTAATAATAAATAAGAAAACGAAAAGGAATTGTTTTAATATACCGAATGAAATATAATATACTTTTAACAAAATAATATTTTTCATCGCTCTGGGGATACAGGGGGACTGAATCCCTCTAGAAATTTATTGAAAGAGTTGGTTGGCTTTATTTATTATAAAGATTTTAAAGAAAATGAATATCAAAAATGAAGATATTTTCATAACATTTTGTTTATTTCAGACTTATTTTCCATACTTATCAAACGAATCTTACGGATTTCATCATAACTTTACATAATATTAAAAATTTATAATAATATTAAAATTCTATTAAGAATAAAAATTAGAACTTGTTAAAAAATACCTAAATTTTAATGTTTTTACCGACCGACGATAGTAAGGGATGCATTTTCTTAACAGAAAAAAGTATTTTTAGCATGATGTCTGTCCGTCCGTATAGATGTGTACAGCCTGAACGGCTCAACGGATTTTGATGAAATTTGGTATATTTACTTAATGCATCAGTGGGATGAATTGATCAACTTTTGGTGCAAATTCGGAAACCGGAAGTGGTAGTATTAGCGATCGACGATAGGAAGGGAAAGGTTATTTTCACACCAAATTTCACATGAGGAGATTTTTTTACATATCACCACGAATGTATTGGTTTTATCCTCGGGAAAATCATCTTCATTATGTTTTTCTTAATTTAAAATTATATGACGTCACCCAGCCCTTCATGACGTCACAGCCTCGGGTAACGCCGGCAACGCCGGCTACTTCAGCTATATATTATAAATAAAATAAAATTAAAAATATTTATGTTATATCCATATCTGTTTTTTATTACATTAATATATATATTAAAATTATTTGAAATTGTTTCTGTAGCTGGAAATTAATTTATTTCAAACCGTCGGTCGGTTCGGACCTGGCCACAGGTCAACTTTTTTTTCTTATAAAGTGGAACCTTTAATTGATTGATAGATAGATGAAAATTTCTTAAACATTTATCATAATTCAATTTTAATGGTTATCTGAAATTTGGGATTCAACCTTATATTAAAAAATGATTTATTATTGATATCAAAATAATAAACTTTTTAAAATAATAAATTTAAAAAAAAGAGACAAATTAATTTTTAAATAAAAATATAATTTTTAATAACGTACAATTTTATTAAAATAAAATAATATAAGTTATGTAGGATTTATTTTGAAAATTTTCACAGTTTGATCCTCCGAGGTAGATAATAATTTATTTCCATCACTGTAAAAGAAAACATTATGAACTAAAAATATTTAAATAAAAATAAAATAGATATTTTAAAATTATATTGAAAAATTTGAATAATTATAAAAAATAAAATAAAAATAGAAGAAAAAGATTGAAAAACGAATTATAATAATATTATCAACAATTATTATAATTATAAATGAAAATATATTATTATACTTTTTTTAATAAGAAGCAGCGAGGTATTCTTTCATAAAAAATAAAATCACCAGAAAATTCATTTAAAAAATTATTTTTAACGTTAAAAATTAAGTACTGATACATACCAAGAAAGATCAAAGTCAAGTATATGACTCCAATGGCCATGCCACTCTTGAATAAGTTTTCCTTGCAAGGCATCATAAAGTCGAATAACACCATCTAAACTTGCTGTAAAGACTTTGGCTTCTTGAGCTTTCCAAATAATTTTAACAATCCCCGAAGGTTGTTTAAGTATGTGTCTAACAATCTAAAATAAATTTTATAATTATTTTTATTATATTTTATAAACAATAAAAATTTTTTAATAGCGTATATACATAGTATAATCACTATCACATTGAGACTTGAATATCTCCTTAATTAATTATTACGGAATAACAGAACTTATATTTTATGTTAGAAAAAGTCACCAAGTATCACACGATTTCCATAAGTCTGACTTTAAGGGTCTAAATAAGCTTTCATGAAATAAAATAATCTTGATAGTGCGTAAAATTAATTGTTTAATTTTTACTGAATTCACCAATTATATTTATTATAATTGTTCTGTTTACCATCATCAGCGATTGGTTTAAACTTGAAGTTTAAAAAAACAACTCTTTACTTATCCCAAAAAGAAGGTAACCATGGAGATATTCAATTGAACTTAATTAGCCAAATGTGTAAGACGCAAAGTCATAAATTCCATGGGAGAATTGCTTCATAAGATATTATGAAATATATTTCTAATTTATTGAGTAATGAGATACATATTTAGATTTATTTTTATTATTTATTCTAAGAGACACACTTGATTTATTTTATTATTTTAATAATTATAAATTGGTATAAATATTAATTTACCATATGGGAAAAATCCCAAATAATAAAAAAGCCGTCAAGTGTTCCTGCTGCTAAAAGATGCATAGAGGAATTTTTATAAAATTTTAATGTATCAACCCATGATTGACTTGTTTGTCCTTCATGTGATATACTTGAAGTATTTAATGTTGATATAACCTAAAATTGAAATTAATAATAATAATAATAAATAGAAATTGAAATAAGAAATGTAAAATAAAAAATTATATTATATTTAAATTAATCTTACTTTGCCAGTTTGTGATTTAATAACAACCACAGTAGAATCAGTACTGCTTGAAGTTATCATATTATTGTCAGAATGAATATCTAAAGCAGTAATGGTCGAGGTATGGGCTGAAATTGTGTGAAGAGCACTCATAGTACGAAGGTCAATGATTCGAATGGTTCCATCTCCAAATCCAGTTACACCTCGTTTCCCATCAGGCATTATAGAAAAACATTCAGATTTACTTCCATGACCAGCAAATACCTATAGCCAAAATTTATATATATATACTCAAAGTTTTTAATAGAATAAATATATTCTAACAAAAAGAATGATTTGTATACAGAAGAAATAAAAAAGTGAAGAAATGAATATTTTCTGATATGTATTTATAATTATAACTGATTTAAAATTGAATATATATTCTTAATTACTATGATAATCTTACTTTACAATCTCCAGAAGGAATTTTCCACATATATATTTCTCCTGTATCATTTCCACCAAATAGAACGTGAGCACCGTGATGCCATTGGATCCACTAGTTTAAAAGTATGTAATTAAAATTTGTAGTTAAATAATATAATCCTAACAAATATAAAGCAAGTACTCACACATAGATCTCCTATATTTGTTGACCAAACGTTTGTCTTATTAGATAATTTGTAAACCTGTACAAAACCTGCCATATCTGCACTAGCTACATAATTCCCATCGAAACTGAAGTCAACAGAGACTACCGAATCCTTAAAGAAATAAGATTAATATAATAATATGTGAGAAATGAAATTCAATCTTAAAAACTAATAATAATATATTTAATAAACCAAGTGAACATTTAAATTAAAGTCCTATCACTAGTAAATTAATAAATTTAAGAAAAAATAATGTGAATATTTTTGAAAACACATGTTTTACTTAAAATCAATGAGATTCAAAGATTTTGAAACATTTATCTATATATAATTATTTTACCTGGTGTTCTTTAAAATCTTGAATAATTTTCCCATCTTCAATATTCCAGAGAAATGCTTTGTCATCTTGCCCTCCAGTAACAGCAATTTCTCTGGATTTTGGATGAAGTTTTCCACAAAATACAGCTTCTGTAATTTATATGTATTCATTAAATGTAACTTTAATATGAAATTATACGAATAAAATAATTCAATTTTCTAAAATAGAGATACTTGTATGCTCTTTAAATGTTAAAATTGAATCATCTTGAATAGGTTCTTTAAATTCTGGTTCTGGTGAATTTAATTCTTCCTCGTCTTCTTCTTGATCAAAATCTTCATCTTCACTTTCATTCTCATCTGGATTTATATTTTCGGTTAAATCGATTATTTCCACATCTTCTGTTGGAATATTTTCATCCTCATCAAATTCATCCATTGTATTGGATTCAGGAGGTGTCTTTTGTCTTTCAGGTCGGTGATCATAAACCATAATAATTAAATATAACTTTTGCTTTTAAATATTAACAAAATATCTGAACAAAAAATATGTTTGAACAATATTATGCAATTGTTCTATATCGTTTTATGTTATAAATAAATTAATATATAAAGTTTGAAAAATAAATAATTTAAGATATTAATGACTAGCGAAAATTTCTTAAAAAAAAACGTCAAATAAATAAAAAATTAATTATTATTACTAATATGAACTTTAAAATTATCAAAATATTAATGTCACTTCCAGGTTAGAAGTTGCGGGATATTTTCAAATATAGTTCACAAAAAAATCTTAGATGGCTGATTTTAAAATGTTATAAATTCATACTTTCATTCTAATAATTAAAATA
Source organism: Labia minor (assembly GCA_963082975.1). Lineage (NCBI taxonomy): Eukaryota > Metazoa > Arthropoda > Insecta > Dermaptera > Spongiphoridae > Labia > Labia minor. The sequence continues at coordinate 69,780,193 of OY720347.1, forward strand.
TTAATTTAATGTTTTAATTTGTAATTATAATAAAAAATTATTTATTGCTTTTTTTTATCTTCTCATGTAAGCTATCTATAATACATAGCAATTTAATATATATTTCTATATTATAGATAACTTTCATAATTTATGGGAATATTAAGCCGGCTCTCCACACATGCGGTGTTTGCCAAATATCAAGCAAAATATTTGGAAAACACAGCATGTGTGGAAGGGTTGCTTGCCCTGTGCCAGACCCCCTAAAATCTATTGTTCTCGGTGAAACAAAGCTTTTGGCGCCATCTGTATTCGCAGGCATTCGAAAATTGAAAAAAAAAATCGGGCTTGTGTGTGTGTTGTCTATCTTAAGTTCACATTTTTTGTTTTAGAACCACTGAAAATGTTTGTGAGCCGAAATATTTTCTTGTATCAATATTTCAAAATTAAATTCAATTATAAATCTACATAAAAAAGTAAATAGTAACAAATTCATTATATTTTCTTGAGCGATGTAATACCAGATATAAATACGTATATATTTAATTTATATATTTAAATAATTTTTTTAAAAAATGTAAATTAAAAAAAAAATTAAAATAATACCTATATTTAAATAGAATGGAGGAAATCATCAATATTATAATACAGAAAATTTACTGTACATTCAGTGATTTATACGGTGCAATCAATCATATTTATATTTATACTGAGCATCAAATACTGAATGATTTTATTCATTTTACTAGGCATGAATTACTGAGCAATTTAAAATATTTAACCGTGCAAAAAAAAAAAAAAAAAAAAAACAATAGAATACGGGTAATTTGGAATTTTTTACTGAACAAAAATGTATTAAAAGACTGAGCAATTAATTTATTGCGAAAATTAAATTCAATATATGACAAAACAATGTGTGAAAAAATTTTAAATTATTTTCAAATAAATCTTATATGTTACATAGAACATTATTCGTTTATTTTAGATATGTAAATGACATAAAAGTATGTAGAATTTTCAGTTAAAGCGCCATTACTGTATGAACTGTTATTCCATATAGTCGCTCATCAGTGTTGAAAAGTTTATTTTGAATTTTACATAATATTAAATCATTTATAAAAGAAAACCATTTATTCGTTTTATTATCAATAAAAACCTGTGTTCATAATTACATCGAAATTATCCTTTGATTTTTAGCAATTTTCATCAAGAGCGAGCAATCCAATTATTCCCATTATTAACAATGGACGACAAGAATTTCTTCCACCACAAAAAACAAACAGAATGGTACCTCCATATATCTCCATGTTAGCCTCAGACCATCCGAAAATCCGTATCAGACAAGGACACTTAATGTTATTTGATGTTATTTCTGAAACATCGCCACCATGCGGTATGCGCAGTGAACTAATTGAAAAAAAAAATCGGGCTTGTGTGTGTGTGTGTTTTTACCGACCGACGATAGTAAGGGAGGTATTCTTTATTTTTTTTAATGAATATTGGGAATTAAAAAATTATTTATTGAGAGATAAAACTAACCTTACAGCAATCAAATATGCTTTTTTCAAAAATATTAGTTTTATAACTTAACTGGAAATTCTACCATCTTTTATGTAATTTACATAAATAAAGGAAACGAATAATGTTCTTGTTAATATTTAATATTAATGGGTTAAAAATTTTATTCAATGTAAATATTTGAAACGAGAGAAACACATACGAATTGTTCTTAGCGAGAAGGAAATTTACAAAAAAATAAATAAATAATAATTTCCATTTCCATTAAGATACTATTTATAGATCACAAGAAATCCATTAATCATTGATTAACCAAGAATAATTAAACGCTTTTTTAATCATCTAAGTTTATCAAACATCTGATTTACGTACATTTGAGTTAATTTATAAATGAAAAAAATCTGGAGTGTCTCCACTCGACTATCTCGCAAATTCGAATTGGATTAATTAACACATATATTATATTTACATTAAATTATAAATTAAAATTAATAAATAATATTTATTAAACCAGAGCGTGTTTGGCTCTTTATTGATGGCACCACGTCACTTGCTGGAGCGTGATTGTCAGTCAACCTGTTAAAAAATTAATTCCGGTATTTTCAGCGATTCAATCAAGCTGAAATTCTATATATAGCAGTTTTATACAATTTTTTATCATGTGAAAAACTATCAAAGATTTATCTTTATTTTTACGGTCAATTTAGAGGAATAAAATGTAAACGTGGTAGGTAATCCCTCTACCGAATGAGCTACTTTGCTTAAAATGATAGAAAACTACGAATTTTGAATAATGCCCGTGTACCAAATAACCAATAAGTCATCCGTTGTCGCCTGCAGCACCACCACGCGGTATGCATACTGCAAAATTATCAGATTCAAAAGGAGCATTAACCTGTCCCCCCGAGCACAAACATTCGAGTGTTCGCTAGTTCGCTATTATAGCGAGCACAAGACGAATATTTGAGAATTTTATATCCACAATTTTAATAAATAATATTGTGTCTCTAACAATTCCTTTTTTATATAATAAATTAACAATTCCAATTAAATAATTTATTTATAAAGTATTACATTACAATTATTATGATTAATTAAATTCAATTAAATTCAATAAACCAAATTAAGGAGGTTATATTTATATATTAATAATATTAACAAGACGAATATTCAATACAAGCACCTAAACTTGGTGCTCGGTATTTAGTTAGATCACCGCAAGTGTAGAGCCGGCTTTAGGAAAATTATAAACATTACTAAAATGTACTAAGGGTAAAAAAAATTTTTTTTTAAAAATTCATTATTCATTTATTTTATCTAACTACTAATAGTAACTACAAATTTATTTATTTATATATATATAGATATAGTTTTTAAATTAATTGCATAATTGAGCAATTTATAAATACAATTTTAATAAGGGTCTGGGAATAAAATTAAATCTCACTTTTCAATAAAAAAATAGAATATTTTCATTTTAAAATAAAAGCTCAACATTTTATTTATACTATTCTTTCACTTCTATATCAATAAATTAAAAATTATTTAATATGATGAAAGTCAATTATACTATAACTTTTCTTTTAGTTATTATTTATACTTATATATTAAACATTGATTTTATATTCAAAAGTAGGTTAACAAATTAATATCCAGGGAAATATCAATATGAAAATATTAGCATGTATTTGGCTAAGTGAGATAAATTATTGCACGCCAAATTTTTATAGTGAATAGATGATAGTTTTAAGTTTAAATTTATGATTTTTTTTTTAAGTAGCGTGCAATATGTTAATAAATTTAGAAAAAATATGAATAAAAATAATTTAAATTTAAAGAATTAATATAGAATGTAAGAAAGAAGTTAACCAAAGATGAAAAATTTGAAACTTTTGAAGTAGACTATGATCAACAGTCTTTGGTAAATCACATTCCCAACCCATATTATTTTCGTCATTTCAATATTAAAAGAACGAATATGATGACTAAAAAACAAAAATGTTTTTAAGCATATTGACTAGATGCTCTGAATCAATTTTTATAAATTTTATAGATCACCACAATTTTTTAAAAATTGTGATATATTTTGAAATTGAAAACTTTTCGAACATTAGTAACTTAATACTTGAATACTTTTATCCATGAATAATTCTAATATTTTAAATTATTTAAATGAAACAAATGTAATATTTACTAAAAATGAATTAATATCAATCATTTTGATATTCAAATTTTGATAAATTAAAAACTATGTCATGCAATAAAATCTAATGAAATAAATCACTTTATATTTATATTTTGAAGACATAACGATTAAAATGGGTGAAGAAATTTTCCTTTTAAGTCATTTTCAAATTAAAAGCAGTTATCTAAGATTCTGAATTAAACGCTGAATTCAATCTTCGTCGACAATCTTTTAAGTCGTCATTTAATTCTGGAAAATAATATATTTTTTTAAATTAATAATAAAGCGACTTAAAATATCATTTGTAAAAAGATCAGTTACTAATTTAATTTAATAAAATGTTATTTATAGATTCCATTTTATTCATATACCTTTTGAATTTAAAGCTGATATCTCTTTATCACCAGAAATTGCTTTAGAAGGAGAAGATTCTCTCGAAGGGTCTTCATCCTAATTTTGTTTTTTATAATGTATGAATTATCAAAATATATTTGTTATTTAATACATATTATTTAAAACATTGATTGGGATAAAAATCAACTACCTGAGCTCCTTTATGATAAAGAACACAGCCATAAACACAAGCAACAGATGCCAACATTTGTAAAAGCAGCCAAAGAACTATATTAGTCGCTTGTGTTCTTTCAAAAAGCTCTCGGCCAAATTTAAAACATACTAAAGCTTCAGTCACCATAATTGCACCATATACCCAGCATTGAGTACCTACTCTAGTACATCTTTGGTCCGTTACGTACATATAATATTGTCTAAAAAAATTATTATTATTTATGATTTTATTTTCTTTAAAATATTAAAGAATAGTAAATTATTACCTAATAGAGGGAGCAACAAATAAACCAATAAGAATAAGTCTTCCAACAACAAAAGGGTGGGCAGGGGGCATTTCAAATATGTGCTTTAAAAAGAAAGTATTCAGTTCTGAAACCTGCCAAGCAATAACTAATTGGCTCAGTGCTAAGAATCTCATATAAGTGCAAGTGGGATCCAACCATCGTACGTGAGTCCATGAACCTGGTGTGAATTGTAAAACTGCTCGTTTAAGTTTTCCTCCTGTTGATCGAATGTCTCTAAATAAATAAATACATCATAAAAATTAATACAGATTAAACATGCTATAATAATGTTTATATTTTTTAGAAAATAAATGAACTTATAAGTTACTTGCAAGTCAATATGTACAAATATTGTTTTCGATATTTTATATTATTAATTATAAGGATGGCAAAATATTATCATAAGAAAATAAATAAAGGTTGATAAGTATTACCTAATGCTAACCCATTTATATTGACGCATTTCAAGGAGCTGACATATCCGAAGTCCAACCCAGATTCCTAGTCCATTACAGACTAAAACGTCTAAGATCAATGCGTCCCACCAACACTCCACAAAATTAGGAAGAAGATGTGCAAATGCAATCTAAATAATAATAATAATAATGATAAAATTGTTTATGTATTTATAGATATATATTTAGAATATTTACCTCGGTAACTTCCCAAAGAAGGGATACAGCCCAAAGAATACCCAAATGGCGAATTAAAAGAGCTTTGAAGGCCCATCCTAAGAAATGACCCCATGCAAAAACATCAACATGTTGCCAAATTCTATCCATAGTAATATCAGAACAATTGACACCATACTCCTATAAAATAGAAGCAGAATTATATTATATACTTTCATATAATTATGTTTTATATATATATCTTTCTAATCTTATTATACTAGCAAAAATTGTATATATATATATATATATATATTTGTATTTTTGAAATATTAAACCGCTTTGAAATTCACACCATAGATAATTTTTATAAAGAAAAATCGATCTGTATTGGTTTCAGCCTCAGGAAAAATCATCTTTGTTAGTTTTTTCTTAATTTAAAATAGGAATTTTAATAATAAAAAAATGGCACAGGGCAACACAGACAGCGCTTACTTAAATACAAAATATTATAAATAAAAAAAAAAATATTTATTTTAATATATTATAAAATTACGAAATATATATTATATTATATCCACAGGCCATACTTTTCTGTCTTTTAGTGCATTAATACGTACGTTTAAAGGCTGTAACGTTTTTTTTTAATTTATGTTCTTTTAAATTATTTGAAATTGTTTAATATATTTTGTCGTTTATTTATTTTAAATAATAATCTTAATCTTAAATATTCATAAGGAATATTTTTTTTTAATGTACCGAGCGGCGGTTTGGTGAACCAGGTACTATATATTATTCTACTTACTTTATCCATATCAATGTGGAAATTTTTGAGCGATGGATCCATCCATAATACAATAGACCTCACAGTAGAATAATTTTGAAATAAAAGAAAAAGAAATCCGAGAAGGTATAGTACACTCAATCCAAATACAATTCTCCACAATGCAGGATGTGGACGAGTAAATGGACCATTAGGAAAAGCAAGAACAGAAATGATGAGAAAAAAAAATATGATACAACAAAATCCCGACCAAATATTGCCTTCAGTATTTTCATCGTTTCTGAAAAATTAAAAAAAAAATATTTTTTTAAATAAAGTGACAAGTTTAAAGGCTAATTTAAATAAATCTTTTGAAGATGAAATATAATATTTAAGAATTGTATAAAATTCTTAAAAAGGAGAGTTTATTAGTTTTTAAATAAATATAAATAAAAAAAATGTACATATATATAATATTAACCAGTCAGGCCGTATCTGGTGGAGTTCATTCTTAACAGGGGACTTGGCCCTTCTACTCCTTCTAGACCCCCCAGTCATGTAAATGAAGACCTCGTCATCGGTAATCCAATCATCGATCTCGTTATCAAATAAAAATCTTTGTTGTAATGTAATAAAGTTACACATTTAGAATTAGTAGGTTTTATTAGTTAGGATAAAAATTAAATGAATTTTATTAATAACTATTATCTGATATAGAAAAAATCTTTAAAATCATTATTTTTTAATATTAGGCAAAATATTAGATAAAAGCAAGTTTATTTTTAAAAAAATAATTAAATATAAAATACTTTCAATAAAAAAAATCAATAAATGTGTGTATTTTTAGTACTAGCTATTAAATATAGATATAACATGTTTATATAGATATAAATACAGGATATTTATCTAGTTACCTAGTAAATGCAGAATATATTAGTCCAGCAATTGAAACTGTTAGTAATGTGATTGTATGTGGTTTATAAAAAAATTGAATTGAAATATCGTCAACCGGTCGTTCATTAATTGTAACAAAAGTATCTGAATTATATATATTGTTTCGGGAAGGCATGATTATTTAGAGAAATTTTTTATTTATTATATTTCATGGAGAGAGAAATAAAAGTAAAATATAATTACTATAATTTGGAAAATTAATAATTATAACCTAAACTCAAAAATAAGGAAAAAGAATCAAATAAATAAAATTATATTTATTCCTCTAATTATTCTATATTATATTTTTCACTAAAAATATAAAAGAATTCATTTTAAATAAATAAAATCAATAATATTAAATTTATCTAAAGTAATTAACATTAGAATTTATAATAATAAACTCAAGTGTAATTTTTAAATTGGACAATAAACATGAATTAAACTATTGCTCACAGACCATCCGTTAACAGACCTGGGCACGCAATATAATTTTCTGAAACGGCGTTTTGCGCTATCTGGCGGTGCTAAACCTTAAAAAAGGGGTGGGGGCTTGTGGCACGTTTTTTAAATTTATTTTTATTTAGAAGGAATATTGGGAATTAAAAAAATTGTAGAATTCTCATTCTGAAAAATAATTTATTTGCAGATAAAACTGACATTTCAGTAATCAATTATGCTTATCTCAGATTATTGCCAAAATGTTGGTTTTATATCCAAATAAATGATTTTTCACTTAAGTGAAAATTCTACATACTTTTATGTAATTTACATATCTACAAGAAACGAATAATGTTTTATGTAATATACAATATTTATTTGAAAATAAATTAAAATTACAAAATACTATTTACAAATTATGTTATGAGCAACCACTAGTAAACACATCTTTTTTCATATATATGTTTGTTACACATTGTATTTAATTTTTTACTTTGCTTTGTAAATTTTACACTCATTTTTGATGAGATGGAAATAAATAAATATTTAGATATGAAAACAACCAATGACTCATGTGAAGTGTGAGGTTTAGTGGAAACAGGGAAAAGACAAAACGATTGGAATGGGTAACAATACCAAACCATCAACTTGACAATTCATCAATGGAAACAAAACAGCTATTTTAAATAATAGTGCAAAATGTTGGGCATCTGCAGCGCCATCTGGGTTTGCTAAATAGCAAAAGTGTGTTTCAAGAGCCTTCATCTGCGTGTCCGGGTCATGCTATTGCTATATAACACTATATAATAACATAAAGCGATCCAATAACTTTGAACATAGCTCAATATCAAATTCCAGTTTGACTTGTTTAAATATAATATGATAAAAAATATAAAATATAATAAAAGAAATAAATTAAAAAAGTATAAATAATATATATTAACAATTAAATCGTAATATTTTGATAATTCTTATTTTCTTAAATCCAGTGGCATGAACCGCCAAGAATTTAAAAATAAGAAAATTGAATAATTATAAAAAAAAAATTTACTAATATTAATTTATTTTGAAATCTTAATTAAAAATATTATTTTTCTCTTGATTCTTATATAATTTTTTTTTATTTATAATGTTTAAAGATTCTTTTTTTATTATGTGATATTAATAAATAATAACGAATGGTCTGTGCAAGTCCATTCATGTTCTAACAATTCCCAAACAAAGAATTAATATAATATTTTATTTTAAATTCTTATATTCAAATAGCATTTCAATTAAATAATTTATTCATTTAATGCATTATTATTATAATTTTTATTTATTTTTATTGAAATTATTATATATATTTTACAACATTTCTGGAAAATGGAACACCCGCAGCTCAGCTCAGGAGTTACCTAAGATTCTAATTTCTTTTTTATTTTTCATCATTTGAGGTACCCTACACCTCAGAAAAATTTGGTTACCTCAGGGCCGTCCTAAGATTTTCGGCGCCCGTGGGCTCCTAAAATTTTGCGCCCCTTTTCATAAGAAATTACACAGAATGGTTAGTAAAAATATATAAACTAATAAAAAATGCCGCCCCCAGAAGGCTTGCGCCCTAGGGCTATAGCCCAATTAGCCCTGTGGTTAGGGCGGCCCTGGGTTACCTTACTCCTTGTATTTTAGTCTGTGTATTTTAGGCTCTGAAGTTTTTTGCGTATGGTCGGACAGACTGTCGTATTAAATTTATAGATAGATAGATAGAAAGAAAGTCGTTCATTTTCAATAGACAATAGAATATATTGTTGAAATTGTCTTTTGGATGAAAATATAAAAAAATAAATTTTTCATATTTTTTTAATTAAATTAATTTTAAATTATATGCATATATTAAAAATAATATAATTAATATAATTTAATATATAATAATATACACATATATACATATATATTTTATTTTATATAAAGGGTGTTCGGGATAAATTTGACATATTTATAATTGATTATATTTTTCTTTAGGTTAGAGGTATTAACATAAACTACTACTCATTTAAAAGTTTGAACCTTTCTTTATTCATATTAAAGATGGCAGAAAGATTGGATGACTGGAAGCCACCTGAATCATGGAAGAGAATAACTTGCATCATGATGATACGCGCCGGCCATCAAAATAAGGATTTTATGACTAATACCCAAAGCTCCCTGAACACAATAAAAACAATCAGGCATAAACTAGAGACTTTCACTGGTGACTAGGAGGATGTAGAAAGAAGAAAGATCCCAAGTAGACGACCTGATTGTGTTTGTACAGCAAAAATCCTCGCAAATCTGCAGAAACAGGTGTTAAAGAACCCTGGCATTGGAATTCGGGCTTTGTCACGTGAAATGAATGTTGCAACCTCTACTATGAAGCTTGCACTCAATAAAGACCTTCGCTACAATTCATACAAGCGCCTTAAAGTTCAGCTACTCACAGAAAATAGTTATCTGGAAATTTCTACGACTTCACCAGTCCAAATGTTTGGCCTCTAAACTCCCCAGACCTTAACCCCATGCATTATTTTGTATGTGGCACATTTGAAAAAGACACCAATCATACTTCCAGTAATACAAAAGCCCAGTTTATGGTAAAATTAAAACAGTTTTTGAGGCCCTTCTCAGAGAGACTGTAGCATCAGCTTGTTCGAGGTTCCGAAGCAGGATTGAAGCTGTGATTGATGCTAATGGTGGTTATTTTGAGTGAATCTTGTTGATAGTATTGTAATTTACTCTGCCTGTGATTTTTTTTGTCATTTCATTAAATTTAATAGTTAGAAAGATTTTCTTTTTCCTTACGAAACTGTCAAATTTATCCCGAACACCCTGTATACATAATTTAGTAATAGTAATTATTAATGTAAATATAAATATAATATTATTTAATATGGCAAATATGTAAAATTTTGTAAAAAAAAACTGTAAATTTGAACCAAAATGGCAATAAATAAATAAAATATATAATAATATATTAATATTTTTAATCTATATATATAAAAAAAGGTTTTTGTCTGCACATTGCTCAGAATTTAAAAATTTTTGCATATCTTCGCGTTTCATGACCTCTAGAATCCAAAAGTGACTTTAGAATTTTTCATGTCTGTCTGTCTGTCTGTCAGTCTGTCTGTCCGGAAAATTACTATTTTATAGACTCAGAATTGGCTGAACCGATTTCTTTGAAATTACATCACAATATTCTTATATACCTCTAGAGTAACATAGGCTATAAATTTTATTAATATCTTATCAATAACCGCAGAAATTAATTTTTTAAAGTTTATATAATTCTCCGTGTTGTTCATTCAAGAGCAGCTCGCGGCTCACTGTCGGCCTAGCGGAATCATTTCAAACAATGAATTATCATAGCGATTCCCAATCGAAGAATTATTATAATATTTCACTTTTTATTTTAAATTCTAATATACAAATATCAATTCAATTAAATAATTTATTCTAAAAGTTCTCAATTTAATTAAAATATTTATTAGATCATATTTTTATCTTAAATTATTTTTTATTTAATTGAATATTTCTTCTTTTCTATAATATATATATAATAATATATAAATTTTATCATTGAATAATAAAAAAAATATTATTTAACCTGAATTAAAATGACTGAATTATATTATCTTTGTTTTTTATTTTAATTTAATTACTCTATTATTAATTACTAAATATATATATATATTATATAAAAATTAAAATATGATGATATAAAGTTGTTTTAAATTTTTGACATTTTTAAATTGGGTATATTTTTTAAATTTATTAAAATGTCTTTTTTATTTATTATGTTTAAAAGATTCATTTTTATTAGGTGATATTAATAAAAAATAACGATGCTCTGTGCAAGTCGAATCATGTTGCACATAATTAAATAACAATTGCCAAACAAAGAATATAATATTTTTTTAAATTCTTATATTTAAATATCATTTCAATTAAATAATTTATTCTAAAAGGTCTCATTTTAATGCAATTTATAATTTTCTTCTAATTCAGATTTAGGACAAATCGTACAACATTATATCAAATCTCGCTAAGAACATTCAATATTTTTGTACACAAATTATTCAGAGTATTGGCTAAGCGTATCACTCACAATCAGTTTATATTGAAATTTATATAAATTAACAAAGTAAAAATTTTTATTTGTTTAAATTTTATTATAATGAATCAAAAAAAATTAAATATATAGACCACATGATTAAGAGAAGCAAAAAACTTAACAGAAAATAACTGTTGGATGGAGGTCGGACATGACAGAAACTGTAAGCGAAATCTTCATATTGCGACCAGTGGCGCAACCAGGGGGGGGGGTTTTGGGGGTCAAACCCCCCCCCCCAGGAGAGAAAAAAATATACATTGCTGTATATTATGTACTATATTACAAATAGAAAAGAAAAAATATAATCCTTCTTTTTATTTAAAAAAAAAAAAAAATAATTCTTAAAGTATAACTTAGTGTATAATAAGTAAGTTTATTTTATTTTAAAAAAATTTTAACAAAAATAAAAATTGCTTATTTTTTCCTACAGAATTAAATATAAGAAATAAAAAATTATTTTATTATTTCTCCTAAATCATACAAAACAAAAGACTTAATATAAGATTACTAGATGATTGTGAAATTTTCCAATTTGACTATTATTTAAATATAAAATAAATAAAAATATTACTCAAATTCTAAATATTTCATAAAAATTATGATGCCAAGACTAATTTTTTCAAAATGGAAACGGGTAAAAATCCCTAAAGGAAAAAATCCATAAAAGTCAAAAATCCCTAAAACCAAATATCCCTGAAAAGAAAAATCCTTAAACCCGAAAATCCCTAAATAAAAATATTCATGACTGAAAAAATCACTAAAAACAAATTTTTTCATTTTTGTATTAATTTTAATTGTGATTAAGAAAATTTAATTACAAGGTGAGCATGACACCCAGTTGCCTGAGAACCGACCTCCCAAGGAGGTTATCGAGCCTGGACCGAAAGTAGGGAAAAATAGGTCAAAAAATACATACATAGGGCCCAGACACGTGATTTTTCCAAAAAATAGGGGTGTCAAATTCGTATGTAAAATAAAGGGAAATTACTCAAATTCCGTTTATTAGCATAGGTTTTAATAGCTTAATGATTCCAAATACAAAATACACCATTTGCACCGTATATTTCACCAGGGAATATATAACGCAATTTGTAAAATTTACTATCATCAGAGGTTGTCTTTTTCACTTTGCTCAATGCATTTATAGAAACATCAAATCAATGCCAGAAGTTTTGAAGCTCTATAATGATATAGATAATCCTGACAACTGCACTCATTTACGAACTCTTGCAGCTTTGGTTTTGGTACCACCATCAAAAGTCATTGTAGCCTATCAAGCATTAGCTGGACGACCAACAGGGTAAAACTTCGTGATCTTTTTTCTTACTTCGAGCGCACTTGGCTAGGTGAACAATTTTTGGCTGGCTTTTATGACCCCGAATTCGACTTTGGAACATTGGAACATCTACGATGCCTCTTTGATGGGTTTGCCTCGAACAAACAATGCATTGGAAGGTTACAACAATGCTCTTCGTTCACGCTTAGGAGGTTACAAGTCATCAGTATGGGACCTGATTAAGCAAATCCATATTAAGCATAACCTTATATCTTTGGAAATCTGTCGTGATGTTTGTGGTAAGAAGCCTGATCCACCAAGGAAACGATTCAGCGACTCGCATGATGAGCTTCTGACCATAATGAAGGCAAACCATGAAAAATAGGACGCTAAAAAACCAGATGGAACAGATGTGATGACACCAAGCATGATGTATAACTACCTCATTCAAGTCTCTTCGGCTATTCATTATTAAATAAGTAAAAAAAATTAAGGAAATTTTTTATTTAGGGATTTATTCTTTTAGGGATATTTGCATTTAGGGATTTTTTCTTAGGGATTTTTACATGATTTCTTTCAAAATATCCTGCCACTACGGGCGGACGAAAAGCTTTCGAAATCTTAAAGTACTTGGGGTGTCCCATAAGTTTCTTCGCTTTTTTGATGCGAAATGAATACACGATATTTGTTGTTTAAGGTTGATTTATTATATAATGTATGAACCATTCTGATCTATAACCTTCTTCCATCTCCCAGGAAGCCTCATTATGCCCTGTTTCCAAAATAGTTGAGGCTTACTTTCAAAATATTCATTTAGGTGCGTTTTTATTTCGATTATGAATTTGAAAGAATTACCACGGAGAGAGTTTTTTAAGGAGAGGAACAAGTAATAATCGGATGGAGGAAGGTATGGGGAGTATGGAGGATGAGGTAGAACGTCCCAATCAAACTGTAATAATTTTTGCCTTACGATCAACGCAATAAGCGGCCTTGCGTTGTTGTGATGGAATACTACACCTCGTCGGTTCGCCAATTCTTGCCGTTTTTCTGCTATGGCGGTTTTTAGTTAATTCAGTTGATTGCAATATTTGTCAGCATTGATCATATCTCCTTCAGGAAGGAGCTCGTAGTACAGTACACCCTTCCAGTCCCATCAAATGCACAAAAGAACTTTCTTTGGATGAAGCCCAGACTTCGCAACAGTTGAAGGTCTATTTTCTTTAGACCAAATCCATTTTCGATCCACATTTTGATACAAAATCCAAGTCTCGTCTCCAGTGACAAGACTCTTTAAGAAATTATTTCTTTTGTGTCGCTGTAGCAGCAAATCGCACGTAGGGACGCGCTTTATAAGGCCGGTCTCCGTCAATTGGTGTGGAACCCAAGCTTCATATCGATTCGCATATCCCATTTTGATTAAATGCTTATGTGCCGTTTTTTTGGGAATGTTAGTTTCACCCGCTATCTCGCGCACACTGTATCGTGGATTTTCAGCATGCACAGTCTTGATAATATCCGTCGTTGCTGGGCGGTCAGCTCTAAATTTCTTAAACCAATTGCGGACGGTCCTAATAGTCGAAGCACCACTCCCGTAAACGGTGCAAATCTCTTCTGCCGCAAATGCTTCTTTTGGCTCTCCATAGTAGAAACATTTTTAAAGAGACTTTGTCACCCACGAAACGTACTCTAAAAAAGCTCTGGGATGATTAAATAAGATGCCATAAACGGCTAAGAGATAAGCCTGCATGTTTATATATATATAAACATAGGCAGTTAGATTCATTCATAGCGTGACGCGGAAAAACTTATGGGACAACCTAATAGTTTTTTATAAATAACTCCTTTATTATTAAGTTTAGGTAAAAATGAATATAATGAAACTTTTAGTAAATTCGATTCCCTATAAATTTAATACGATAGTATGATAATTCTCATAAAAATCGGTATTTATTGAGAAAATCAATAAAATATGCTTTGACACCTCTTTAAACTACCCTTACTTATGGTCCGATCTTGTCCAATAACAATCCAATCCCCGCCCATCATTCCCAAAAAAAACATCTAAATATCAAATTTCAAGACAATATCTCATTTTGTTTAGACGTAATCTCGGTAACGAACGGCCGGCCGTTTCAAAAATTTTTTTTTTGCAGTTTTGGATTCATAACCGTCTGAAAAGTGAAAATCTCGAAGAATCTCGGAGCAAAAATTTTCCGATCACCGTATAAGCCAGTGATTCTCAACCTAGGCGATATCGCCCCCTGGGGGGCGATCGACATCTTAAAGGGGGCGATTATTTGACTATATGATTTTGGGGGTCGATGAGTTATTTTTGGGGGGCGAAATCATTTTCAACTCTAAAAAAAGGTAAGATGATTTTGCGAACAGGCTTTTTAAACATTTCCTCTTTTTTTCAATTTTTTCGATATGGTTTTAAAAAAAGGTCAATCAGGTTCTGAAACTCGATTTTTCAATATGGCTCTAAGTATCACCTAGTGTACCTACCTTATATTAGGGATTATCATGCAATTTTTATCTGTAAAAATTTATAGGGGGGCGAATTAAGAAGCGGGTCTTACAAAGGGGGCGTTTGGTCCAAAAAGGTTGAGAAACACTGGTATAAGCTATCCTTATTTCATGAGGAAAACTAAAATAATTTACTTATATAAATAAATATTTTCTTTCTAAAACTGTGAATATGAGTAAATAAAATACAAAATTAAATTTTTTTGCCAGATTTTGTAAAATCAATGTTTCATTTACAAAACTTTTTTAAATATTTAATATAAAAAAAAATCTTAATGAAAATTTGTCTTTGAGAAAGCCCGGGGGGGGGGGGGGGGCGCCATAGGAAGGAGGACCGGCTAGTCAAAACCCCCCCAGGATCAAATCCTGGTTGCGCCACTGATTGCGACCAATAATTTTCAAATCCCCTAGCACCACAGAATTTAAGTTTCTTTTAAGGAAAATAACTATGATCTAAAAAAATTAATAAATGAACTTAATAATAAAAAAAACAAATAAATCAATTAATTTAAATTAATACTATTAATGAATGTATATATTGGTCATTTATCTATAGTTTTATACCGTTAATTTTTATAAATTGTCTCAAGTCTCTATTTTTGCATTTTCTCAAGTTTCATTATAATTAAAAATATTCAATAATAATCTAGCAATGAAAATAAAATACCAAAATGTAATGATCAAGAAATATTATACTCTATTATAACATATACAATACTTATAAACTATAGGCGGAGGAAATATTAGACGATATCATTGCGGGTTCAGGCCAAATCGACCAACATTAATTAAGATATTTTCATTATGACAGATATTAGGAACAAAACCGCGAATTCAATATTTCTGTTCACTAATTATTTGTAGACTTTAGTAAAACATACGCATAACTCAATAGATCCGGATAAACTTTTTCAAATTTTCAATCTTCAAATTTCTCTTGAAGGTAGTAAAGAAAGAATAAGATGCGGAAATCAATTGTAAAATATTAGGTTACTCAGACGACTTAAATATAATAGGAGATTCGGCAATTGCAATTACAGATAGCGAGGAAAATTTAATGGAGGTTTGAAATTAATAGTGATAAGAAAAAATATTTAGTAACAAAGAGGAAGAGTATTAACATACAAAATCTTAAGATACAAAATGTAGAATTACATTCAATTTTTCTACATATTCAATGTAATCACGAAGGATAATAATATTTGAGAAGAATTTAAATCGGGGTTGCAATCGGGAAACGCCTGTTATCTGCAATAAAGAGGCTTATCTCTTCAAAATTATTATCAAAGGGAATATATAAAAAGATTATTTTGCCTGTTGCATTATATGGGTGGGAGGCATGGTCTATGACCCTTGGAGATGAGAGTAGATTCAGAGTATTTGAGAATAGGATTCTTCCCTGCATTTATTGGTCAAAGAAAGATGAGGTCACCGGGTATGAGGGAGACTGTATAACAAGAAATTGCATGGCCTCTCTGCATCTTCAGAAATAGTTAGGGTTATAAAAGGGAAAAAGCTGCGATAGGCAGGGCACGTGGCAAGAATGGGAGAGGAAAAAGATATTGGTGGGAAGACCGATTGGAAAACGTCCGCTTGGAAAACCAATGACGCGTAGGAAGGGACGTAAGAGAGATGGAATAAGGGCTCAGGATAGGGATACTTGGAGAAATGTGGTTGTTGCGGCTAAGAACTTTAGAGTATCTTTGAGCCACATAGGTAGATAGATATAACATATACAATAATAAAATATATAATTAATATAGTGATTAAATTAAAATATATTTTTTAAATAAGAACACAAAAAGAAATGAATGTTTTATGTAATATACTGATTGAAACAAAATGGATGAAAACCTTTTAATACTTTCAACCACCAAATATTATGTACAACTCGGGGGTACAGGGGGCGGAGCCCCCGTCTAGGTGTGAAGAGCGCCGAAGGCGCTCTGAGCAGCTAGTATTAATATAAAATAATTTATATAATAAAATTTTACTTTCATTAGGCATGTTTGCAATTGCTGCCTTAGGATCTCAAATTTGTAAGCACGAGATAATCTGTGGCGAGAGGATAATCTGTGTGTCTGGGTCAGGGATGATCTGGATGATGTTAAAAGACTAAGGAAATTCCCTTTTAAATTATGTTTGCTCTGCAGCAGTGCGATCTCTTGAGCTCCTGCAGAGTTAAAAATTGTGTGCCTGCAGCGCCATCTCTTATTAGTCTATTAAAAACTAAACAAGGATTCAGCTGGGCGGGCTCAGTTAGATGGGCTTGATTTACCTGATGTATGCTCTGTGATTTAGCTCAATTTAGCTGTCACGGGCCTGGTCTATGGGTTGGTTTTACTGGTTTTTTAATATCAAACCATAATCATCATGGTATACAATGTAAGTAAAATTTTATTATTATAGAAATTATTTTATTATTTAATATAAAATTAATTCGTATATACATGAAAATTTTTTGAAATAAAGTTAAATTTATTCTTTATTCTTCAAAGCACAATTTCGAATTTATGTACATATTATATTGGTGGAGTTAATTATAAAATGCTTTTTATTCATTATAACAATTATTTTATTAAACATATATCTGAAACGATTTTAAAATTATTTAATATTTTTTCTCAGATCGATAAGGCATGCAAGAATAATTATATTATTTGATATAAAATTAATTCGTATATTTATACTGGAATTTAAATTAATATAAATTAAATAAAATGTTTAAAAAATTTGGCATTTTTGTAGATCCCTGATTGTGTTCACATTGCTTGCATAACAAATTCATTACCTGCAGGAGAACGGGGTCACATGTTCTCTTTTCCCAGAAATGATAATTTACGTGAAACGTGGATAAAGCAACTTGGCCGGAATGATTTACTTGGCATCACATATGGTCAATCGAGGAAATACCGTGTGTGTCGCCTTCACTTTAAAGACATCGATTTTTGTACAGCGGAAAAAACCAAATTAGTTTTTGGAAGGATACCCCAGAAAGTACATCGAGATGGTATGTTTTGTGTTATTTAATAATAAAACAATATTCAAAGTTGCAAATAAAAACGGCAGTTATCTTTGCAAATTCCTTGAGGATTATTTTTTGAGTTTACCTTTTATTTATAAACTTTTTATTGTAGAATTTAATGTACTTGTTAGATATAGAACCAATTTCTAATATTCTTTTATTGGTTTTGTTTTAGTTGATGTTGGGCGAGATAATATCGATACACTGCTAGAAGATAGTGACATTGCATGCTCTGGTCAAGAGATTCGTGCTCTTCATTATATTACACCAAAACGTATGTATTATATTTAGAAATAGTAAAATTACATGTAATACAGGGAAACATTTGTTCATAATTACTAGAATGCTGGATAAAACTCATTTATTTATATCATAATTAAATTTAGTAATTTTGTTTTATATGGTTATAAACGTAATTATTTTTTGCAGGTAAAATGGAATATATCCCTACGCGAGTTAAATTGCACTAGGGCAAAACATTTAACTCCTAGAGAACTAAAATTATTAAACGTCTTTACAAACAGGAGTGAGTGAGAAGAAGAATTTTAAGCCAAAATTGTAAGCATACAAAAGATAGCATCCTTTCCAACGAATCCTTTGAAAATATTATTAATATACATAATCTCCCTCCCCAAATTTTCGAATTTTTGTAGATTCACTCCTTAAAACTTTCGGGTAATCCAAAAGTTCCCGGAGATATTCTTTCGATGAAAAGGACCTTTTCCTATTCATTATGAAACGCAGCCCGAAATGTTATCGTTATTTACAAAAAATTTTATCTCTTCCTTGTGTAAAGACACTCATACGCTCATTAAGCTATTTTCAAGTGGAGGCAACAGTTATTTGTTTGGGTATTTAGATACTATTTCCAAGGGGCTCTCGGAAATGCCTGATATTGATATCAATAAAGCGGCTTACGTTGGCGGCTATCTTGCAAAAAAAAAAATTATAACATGAATGTCAGCCGGGTGAGCAAACCATATGCGTTACCACGACGCCTGGCATCAATATTTAATACAACTGCGCCAATATGAGGGATGTTCTTTAATACATCCCTCAGATAATTTCCCACACATTATTGCACAAGAAACATAATTTTTTTGAAAATATACCGAAAATCATCCACAAGTCCAATCTCCTACCATCTATTTCAAAACCGTTGACACACCTGTTCACCCCTGTGGTTTACAATTTACATAGTGATGATTTCACTAGTAAAGTCACATTTCTTTTGCATAAAGATCTGTTACATCATTTTGTGAAATTGTGTAACAAAACAATAAGTAAAAAAGATGTGATCACTAGTCCTATCATCACACAATTTGTGAATCAAATTTTATAATTTTGATTACGTTACCGGCTATATCTTATTAAAAAACTATCAACTTATGAATGTTATGATGATTTCATTAAAAAACTCACACTTATACATAAAGTTTTGTAAAATTGTGTAACAAAACGATATGTAAAAAAGATAAGTTTCTTCTAGTGAGATCATCATAAAAGTTGTTAAGAGCATTTTATAATTTTAATAAATTTTTTAATAAATATTATAAATTACATAGAACACATTATCTATTGACCACCTCGACGTACCGCTATTTAATCTTTATATTAATTTTCATTCGTTTAATGTTTATATCTGATTCATTTATTGTTCATTCACTTTATTATATATCTTGTCTCCCCTTAATTGTATTAAATTATATTTCCAGTTCTATATTCCGTTTAAAAATATATATTTTGCTTATTCCGTTTCTAGTTTAGTATTAATTCGTTCTTTATTTCGTATTTAGTGTTTAAGTATTCATTATTATCATTATTTGTTCGTTTAAATATCTGATTGTCTATTTGTATTTTTAATGTCTATCTTGTTCTGTATTTTGCCTTTTATTATTAATAATTATATTTCCTTTTTTAAATAAAACATCGTCTGTTCTCTTCCAGAGTTTAATCCCGTTCAACGTTCCGAAATCCCCATAACATTTAAGTGTTTTACTTATTAAAACACACAACGCTATCACATGAGACTACGAAAATGAAGAATTAATTAAGGTGTCATGGATTTAGATAAACTTTACCAGTGGATTCCTTTTTTAATTCCAAAGAAACTTTCTGGATCGCTTCTAGTTTCCGAGATAAGCATGCATTTGCTAGTTTTTGAAGCGTCGATTTATGAAATTTTTTGAAAAGTCGATTTATGGATTTATATAAAATTCTTTTATTTTAAGATTAAGAAATTCGAATGAACCAAAAATAGCTCCAAAAAAGGTTATTCAGTCGATAATATAAATTTATATAAATATATTGATTATCCTTTGAAAGGAAACATGGATAATATGTGGAAAGAAATTGTTCATTTAACAGGGATAAGAATTGAACAATTCAATAATAGTGACTGAGTAACTGTGCACTCAAGGTCAAGTATACCAAGAGTATTAAAATTAAATAACTTTCAAATCTAAAATTATTATAGATATTTCGAAATTTCCTGCAATCAAACCTGTTAAAATAATTTAATAAATAAATAATTTGTGGTTTAAACAAAATTCTCCAAAAATAATCTGTATAAATTCCTTGGCTTGATTGTTGTATTCAGAGTACTATGGAGGTTCGTTATATGGTTTCAATTCCCGATGAGAAAACAAAGGCAAAAATGGTTTGGTTAAATTAAAATAATAAAAAAATGAAGGTATTTTTATTAAAATAACTATTTTTTGTTATTAAAAAAATTATTATTAATCTATGATTTAGATAACAATAAAAAAAAAATGAATTAATAAATATTTTAATATCTTCATTTCATGATCAAAACTATTTCACAATTTACGAATATGACATTTTTTAGATTCAGAATTAATGGAATTATCCAAATCAATTCGTCTTAATCAAAAAAGTACTATTTGGGAATCAATTCAATTCTATTTTTTCAAGACAAGCAATAAAATTTGTGCTATTATTAAGGTGCAATTTTCAAGATATATCTTATAAATTTAGCCAATTTCCTTGCATTGCACAATTTTTTATTAAAATAATTATTTGTTTACAATTTTACTTAAATTGTTTCGCTAGTTTTTAAAAAAGACACGAATATGTCTCATTTTTTATATATAATAAGTATAAAAAACTAATCCTCAATATCAGTTTTCATAATTGTCATATTGAAAATAAAACAATCATCAAGAAATTAAGATACAAATACTAAAATTTATTTCTTAAAAATAAACAGAAAAATTAAAAATTCTTAGTTTTTAATAAACTTCTTTAAAAACAACTATTATTATTCTTTTACACTTTTAAAATAATAATTTTTAAAATATATACATTTTCTTATATAATTATGGATATTATTTTAACTGCTTTACTTTATCTAATAAAGTAAAAAAATAATTAAGTTAGTTCTATGTGAATATACTCAAAAAAATATTTTTCTATTAAATAAAATTATTAATTTGGATAATTTTCTTCATCATTTTTTGTTTAAATAAGCGTATTTAATTTACATTTGGATTACATATTAATCTTAAAAATGAATCCCCTTTCTCGTTTAATTTATATTTTTATAATTTATTTTAGTAAAAAATAGCTTTAAATTGTAAAAAATTATATAATAATTATTTTCAAAGAAAAAAAAGAATAAATTTTATAAATTATTCTGTCTTAACTTATTTACATGTAAACAAATAAAAATTCAAATTTTTTTTCCTCTATAGAATGTGATTTTATTCGAGGAAAATTTTTCATTTATCGAATGACTAGATTCTAATTGTCATAAATTGCTATTATTATTTTGTATCCCAGTGTTCGAAGAAGAATCAGATAATCGAAGTATTTTATGATTAGAAGGTATAATGATTTTTCGATATTTTGGTTTAGAGACACGAATAGGTGAATGACCTCCTTTAATTAAGACCATACTACCTATAAATAATATAAAACGATAAATTAAAATTATTATAAAAATGTATTTATAAAATAATAAAATGAATATTAACAATCACTTACTATAATTACTTTGATCTTCTTGTTTTCCTAAATTCCAAGTACCATCTGAAAAAATCAAAATATTTATATCAATTTTTCAAGGTTTTTTTGAAGATTATTATTATTTGTTTTAATTTTAAACCTCAAATTAAACAATAAAAATAAAAATATTAAAATACCTTGTATATCCTCATTTAAATTAAAATTGAAAACTTCGTTATTTTCCTGTGAGGTAGTATTATTTGTTATATCTTCATCAAAAATAATTGGTAGTGATAGTATTTCATCTGGAGATAATGGATCATTTAACATTGTAGCTGGCTCCGTTATTATTTCAGTTTCTTCTATAGATTCCATTTTCGGTTGGGTAGTAATTGTGGAATTTGTTAAGGGAATGAGTTTAGATGTCGACGTTGGAATAGGTCCTGATGTAGTTAATGTTTTTCGTCCATCGGTTAAAACCATTTTACCAGGAACTACTAATTTGGATAGATTAACTAACTTATTTCTAGAATTTGAAAAAATTCGTGCTTGATCCGAATTCGTTATATTTGTGGATCTTCCTTGTATTTGGAAAACTGTTGTAAAATTAGATTCATTAGGATTTTCATTATCCATTTGATTGTTCTGTAAAATAATAAAGCATTATTAACCCAAAATAATATTCTATTGATAGAAAACAAAATATATACCTGTTCATTAAATGTTGTATTTGACACATTGGTATTATTGATAACGTTTCTAAACTGTCCAACGGAAGAGAGACTGGCAATAGACCCAATATTTACAGATAAAGTGTCTGAATGTTGAGCAGGCATCACAGTCGAAGTGGAAGTAGAAGAAGTTGGTGTCGGATGAACACTGAGAGCTTTGGGTCTTCTGCCTCGAACTGCTCCCATGCTTGGTCTTCCAGGTCCCCTTCGAGTCGATGTGTTTGCATCAACCTTAAAAAAAATAAAATAAAAATTTATATAAATATAAATAATATATAAGTTTATGAAAATTTATTGAATTATTTTACCTGAATTGGAGTTGTGGTTAGAACAGGATTTGATTTGTTATTTTTTCTTTCTCTTTTATGTGTGAAATCATTAGAATTGGCAGATGGTAATGGTTGTGTAAGTACATGGTTTATAAAATTTCGTACTTCCTAAAATTATTTTAAATAATGGTTTAAATTTATCTCAATAATACACTACGCTGAGTTTTCTGACCAATTATCTTTGTTATTAAATGTTATTTAAAAAAAATAACTCAGAGTAAGGGTCTAGTCGATTTATTGGTGGTGAGAGTATGCAAAAAATATTATTTTACAATAACTCACTTGAAACATACAAAAATCAATCATCGCTTGACTTATTCCAAGAGAAGTTTTTAAAGATCTAGATACTCGGAAATGATCATCTGCTGAACCTATTACTATTAATCCAGTCAATGCACGTATTTTAGACCTGAAAATATTTTTTATAAAATAATAAAAAATAAATAAATAAAAAATTATTAACTAAGTTGGCAAATTTTAACTTTAAATGTTAATATTAGGTAGTCAAGAAAATTCTTGCGTTTTTTATTATTTGATTTTTTAATGATATTCTATCAAATTTTTAATGTAGAAGAATAAAAATGCAGATGTTTTCTATATTTTAATAATATTTTTTCAATGCTTTGAAGGAAATATGGATAAGAAGCAAATTCGTACAATTTTTTTGTTCCACTACAAACAAGACCGAAATCTGTCAGAATCAGCTTGATCACCAACTTCAATGATGACCCAGGAACCACTAACAAATGTATAGCACAATAGCGGGAAAACCTTGAAGACCAGCGCAACGGCAGACTAACTAATGTTGACAAAAAACAATTGAAAGCGTCATTCGAAATCATCCTGTTCGTGGCTTTCTGCTGAGTTAGATTTAACGAATATTATCATTTTCAACCACTTAAAATCGATAGACAGATAGTGAATAAAGTTCGACAAAAGGGTTCTGAATGAATTGAACAAAAATCACACATAATGCTTTCTGATCTCCATTTATGCAACCTGAACGACCCATTTCTCGGTCAATTGTGACTTGTTTATGATACTATTCAACAATTTGCAACGTTCAACATAATGGTTGAACTGCAAACACTTTTCAAAGATGCAATTGTATCAAAAGAAAATTATGGTGGTCAGCTGATGAAGTTATGAATTACATTTTTCTGAATCTGGCTCTGCCATACTTACCAAACCTTTATCACTTTTCAAACATTTTGATTACTTCTTACACAAGAAAATCTTTAAAAATAAAAATGATGCCAAAATCGCACTAACGACTTCATCGTATCCAGTACGCCAAAGTTTTATTCTACCGGTAAATAAGCTTGTTTCTAGTAGGCTAGGCAAAAATTGAATGAGTCGAATAGTTCTTATTTTGATTAATAAAGTTTTTTTAAGCTGAGATTTGTGCATTTTATTTTTAAGGTTGAAAAACGTAAAAACTTTTTTGACTACTTAATAAATTTATCTATATTATTATTTATAATAGAATTTTTTTATAATTGAAATTGCAATTAATGACCAAAATGAAATATTGCCCATTCAATAAATTTAATTTCGAATTCGTACTCTCATAAGTACCAAGCTTTTTAGAAGCAAGACCAGAAAGATATCTTATTTTACTTATTCAAAAGAAGGGTGGACATTACGAGCAACAGTGAATGTCTTTATTATCATCGATTCGTATGTAATTTCCAAAGAAGAGGAAATTAATAAATTTTATTTTATTCTAATAAATTATTAATAGGCCTACCTCAGATCATCAATATGATCTGGCCTTGATCTAGTGGCTTTTTCACCAGCTACAAATATAATTGGGCATCGAAGATCTAAAAATGGATCTGCAGGTTCTCCTCTTAAACCTTGAACTGTATTGACAGCAAGGCCCATAACCACACAAGCAGTTAATTTTGTGTCTGAGAGAGCAACTTGAAGAGCAATTGTAGCCCCTGCATTCCATCCTACAAGGATAATAGGCTTTCCAATATAGTCTTTTTGGATTTCTATAAGCTAGAAAAAGAAACTTAATATTTTACTTATTCAAAATATAATTTAAAATAACATTGTCATAAAAAACTTATTTTTCAAAAAAATAATTAAGGAAAATAAAAAAAAAATAATAAAAACCTTGGCTCTTGTTTCGGCAATCATTCTTTCAACACATCGTTGGGTATACATTCTTTGATCTGTACTTATTTCTACATCCACACATTTAACAATGCCAAGTGTTTTCAAATGTTCACACCATTGCTCTAATCGAGGACTAAAAGAAATTCGATTCGGCTGGGAAGGTACAATTAAAAATACTGGATTTCCTGGTAACATTTTTAATGGTTTCATTTCCTGAAGAGATAAAGTAGATGGGTCTGTCATTTCAACCTAAAATAAAAATAAAATTTATTAAAAAAAATTATTATAAAAGTATATTAAAAAAAATATTACCTTGTTTAAATTAATTGATGAACCATCAATCATTCTATCAACAAGATCTGGTAATCGGTAATGTAAAACCTACAATAAAAATATTGAAATGATTCTCCTGCTATTAATATTTTATTTTATGAAAAAATAAGATTGAAATTCCAGTTTAGTTTCAAAAGTTAGATTGTAAAAGATTGGTATAAGAAATTTTTAAAAAGGATAATATCTTTCGAATTGAATATCAGAGTAGTTGATTTAAAATAGAAAAAGAAGGTAAATTTTTATTATTTTATTTTAACAATTTTATTCATTCGAATACTTGTTTTGGATCTAAACTAAATTTCAAGCAAAAAGAATAAATTCTTACTTTAACAATCTCCCGATAGATAGTAATGTGTGCTTTGGGTAAATAATTTAATAAAATTTGATTTATCCATCTAGAAAGTTGTCGATGCCAATTAATACTAGAGAGAGCAATTCTCATTCTATTGGCACTTCGTTTTACATTATTATTTATTTTCATTTGTGCTGAAGGATTTGACTTTACAGCCAAACGAGATAATCGATCTAATTCTATTAAACGAGCAAATCGTTGAAAGAGTCTATGTTGAATTTGTGTCCATCCAGTTTTAGGTACTCGTTCTTCCCAATCAAGTTCTTCTTCTGAAGGCAATTGAAGTTCTTCTGAGGGTTCTTGCTTAATTGAAAATGAAAAATCAACATTCACTTTATCGACACTTTCAATATCAATCATTTCATCAGAAATTGATTCTTGTTTTGGATTTGGAGTAGGCATCATAAAAAGATTTCTTGTTAATTTAAAAAAATGATGTTCTTGTCGCCAATTCCATGGTTTTGCATAAAAGTGATCGTGAACAACAGGATTATCAGGACTTTTATTTTGTCCTGAGAGACGATGTAAATATTTACTAAATTCTGTTTCTTCCTCACTTTCAGGGGCAGAGAGATTATTGAGAGAATTAGGAGTTCCTCCCATAGAAGGACACGTTGAAGTTGAGGAAGGCGAACCAGATTGAGATCTATTATATGATTGATTTGTTAAAAGCATTTTGATCAAGGAGTCTCGGCCAATTCCAGTGTCAGTCATTGATCTAAAGATGCAAGAAAAATTATATTAAATTCTAAATATAAAAAAAATATAATAATATCAAATAAAAATACTTACAATATATTAGTAGAAATATTAAAATAATATAAAATAATAAATAAATAAATAAATAATTTCTAATTTTCTAAAGATTGCTTTGTTTGGAGTTTTTAACGTGAAAATAGCTATTAATTGATGAAAAAGAAGGTTATGCAACTGAGACATCTATAAAAAATTATTAAATTTATAAAATGATTTGATATATATTTAAAGTTTTAATAATATTTAATTTAAATATAAATTAATGTAATTTAATAATTTTATTAAATTAATAAATAGTTTTTATAAATATTTAAAAAAGTAATATTTAATAATTTTATTGTAAAAAAATAAAAAAATATAAATTAAATTTTATATATCTTTTCCTAATATAAAATAAATATACTATAATAATATTATATTTACATAAAGTTCATAAATTATCAAACTTAATTAAACTTAAAAATGTTGAATTAAATTTTATTATATTTTTATCAATTATATTGACAGACTATCATATAGGTTTATGAGAAATTATATATTATTATTTTATATTCTAATCAGAGAAAATCTTATATAATTTAAATAAAAATATTCAACCTTTCAACAGTCAAGGTCAATTAGGATTTTCTTAACATAAGATATAGTCTGAACCCACTTAGTATCAAAATTTCACTCGTTTTACATCATTAGGTACTTATTGCGGGTATATATATATATATACTAATGTTGACTAATTATTTTAATTTATAATAAATACACTAATTCTTATTTTTTCCGATTTTAATAATAATTATTTAATAACCAAAATAATAAAAGAATTAATAAAATAATAAAAGTCCTAACTAATCCAATTTTTCAAGAATAATCATTTTAACATTAGATATAAAACAATTATTTGTATTATATTATAAAGTTTTATTATTATAATTTTATATATATTTTTAATAAATAAGCTTCTAATACCTGTAGAATTTTTGTTCTTATTAATAAGAACTTATATCTTATTCCCTTTGAAAATATTTAATTAAATTAAATTGTATTTATTTATATATATAAATTATGCTAGAAAATATAGGTAAATCAACAAAAGTATTGTTTGAACTTATCTTTTTTAATCAACGTAATGCGACTTCTAAAGAATTTGATCCACAAGATAAAATCACAAAATTTAGATTAATATAAATATTCAATGTACTTTTAAATAAATATTTTATTAAATAATTATGTAAATTTATAAATTGATAATAAATTTATATTATGTATATTTTATCAAGTGTTATTATTTTTTAAATTTTATAAACTTTGATAAATCCAAAAACAATGTCTTTGGAAATAATAATAATCGTGTGGAATAATGTGTCTTAATAAACAATTGTAAAAATAGAATCTTTATAAATTAAATTATGAAATATAGATTAACTTGCTTACATTATTTACATTTCAATTAATTTCTTTTTTTATTTAAGTCTAATAAGTGATAAGAAATGATAAATAAAAGTAAATATATTACATAATTTGGTTTAATTTCCAATTGGATTAATGCTAGTCACTCTTAATTTCCAACAGTTCCAAGCGATTTATCTTCTAAGAAATGGCTTCGATTACAAGGAGTTTGTTTTTTTCTGGAAAGTCTATGGTTTGGCAATTAAGAGCTTTCAGCTCTCAAACAGCAGGTATCAATAATAATACTTTAAATAAATAATAATTGTATAGAATAAAATGATTGTCTCTAATCATCATCATTGTCATAATATGATTCATTATTCAATTTAAATCTTTTAAAGTTTTAAACGAATATTTATACTTTTTCTTTAAATTTCAATACCATTAATCTATAATTATTTTAAATGAATTAAAATATTATACTCTCAAAGTTAAAAATAAAAACAAAATATAAAATTATTTAATGTCCAGTTTTTTTTATTGTTTTTGTCTTGATATCAATAAACTAATTTTTTTTTTTTAAGAAATTCCAAAATATGAAATGATTCTAACTGAAAAGAAAGGACCCGTTGGATTAGTTACATTGAACCGTCCTAAGGCTCTTAATGCATTATGTGATCAGTTAATAAGAGAACTCGTTGACGCTATTAATCGAATGTCTTCTGATAAAACAATTGGTGCACTTGTACTTACTGGAAGTGAAAAAGCATTTGCCGCTGGTTTGTATTTATACATTTATATTTTTTTCTTTCTTTCTAGAAATATACAGGGCAACTGTGAACAAGTCCTTAGAATTGAGTCTTAGCCACACATATTTTCAGTTTTGAAAACTAGAACAATTATAAGCTAATAGTCTACTTTAATTCTGTAGGAAATGTAATCAAATATAATAAGAAGTCCGGTTTAAATTGTTGAATTACATGAAAGTGTTTTTACGGCGAACAAATAGTGTCTTGCTTGATATTAGATAGAATTTGCTCAAAAACGAATTAATGTTATCTGTTTCCATTAAAAAACCACTCAAAAAATTAACATTATTCAGCCTCCTTCATAATCAAAAGGCTTAAGTTTTTTGTTTTATTTTTAAATATGTTAAGAATGTTTTATTGTCAGGTTTTTTAATCAATATTTTACGATTTGTGCTCTGTTAATGGAAAAGTAAAAAAAATTATAAACCATTTATAGTTTGTTCTTGCCTAAAAATAAAAAAATATTTATAAAGGGTGATCTAAGTATTTCTTATCAGAGCCCGAGTTATTCTCAACGCTTTTATTTAATATATTACATATTATATACATACATTTAAGTGATATATAATACTTAATTTAAAAATTATATTATTTTAATTTATGTTAAATAAAACTTTATAATTCAAGGTGCCGATATTAAAGAGATGTCTAGCAATACTTTTTCTAAATGTATCAAGACTGATTTTATCTCAAAATGGGCAGCAATCACTGAATGTCCAAAACCAATTATTGCTGCTGTCAATGGCTATGCTGTATGAATTTTAATTTTATTAAACATTACATATTTAAAATAATTTGTTATATTTTTAATTTATTTTTAGTTAGGAGGGGGTTGTGAAGTTGCAATGATGTGTGATATAATATATGCTGGTGAGAAAGCTGTTTTTGGTCAACCTGAAATTACAATTGGTACAATTCCTGGTGCAGGTGGTACCCAAAGGATAGCCAGAAGTGTTGGTAAAAGTAAAGCTATGGAAATTTGCCTCTCTGGCCAACCTTTTACTGCACAGGAAGCGGAAAAAAATGGGTAAAATTATATCAATAATACAGTCCCTTTTTTAACATTTGAGACCCCTTCAGCCAATTTCATTTTTTAATTTTTGCTTTATTATTGTTATGTATTGTATAATTATGAAGACTCCTAAAGATGCTTTTAATGTAATTTTTATCGACCGACGATAGAGGAAGGGATGGCATTGTTTTCATACCAAATTTCACATGTGGTGATTTTTACATATCTCCACGAATTATGCATTCTGTTAACAGAAAAAAGTATTTTTAGCATAATGTCCGTCCGATTGTCCGTTGTGTGTCCATATAGACGTGTACAGCTTAAACGGCTCTACGGATTTTGATAAAATTTGGTATATTTACTTAATGTTGTTTGGAAATTAATTTATTTCAAATCAACGGTCCGTTCTATGCCTGGTCACAGCTAATTTTGTTATTCTTTATTTATCAAAAAAATAATATAAATTTAAATTACACCAGGTCTGGTCAGCAAAATATTCCCACCTGCTCAATTGGTCGATGAAGCAGTAAAACTTGGGGAAAAAATTTCATCTCATTCCCCTTTGATTGTTCGAATGTGCAAGGATACAGTTAATAAAGGTAATGCATTAATAAATTATTTTTATTTATACTATTTGCATAATGTTGTTGTTTCTTTTTAGCATTTGAAACTTCCTTGAGAGAAGGTCTTCAATACGAACGAAGAACATTCTATGCAACGTTCGCAACGGTTTGTAAAATGTTTTATTTGAATTATTAAATTATATTTATATTTTAAATTTGTATTTATTCTTTTATAGAATGATCAAAAAGAAGGCATGAAAGCCTTTATAGAAAAACGTTCTCCAAAATTTACTAATGAATAAACAGTTATTTTATTATCATCGTATTTTGATACATATTTTTAATAAACATATATATTTTTATTATATATTTAGAGTATGAATTACCTTTTGAATTTTCCTTTCTTATTTCCATTTACTAGAACAATATTTCATATTTCATATTTCATATTTCATTAAATTTATTGGGTGAAATATCATATTTAAGTTAGATCGATCAAATCCAGAAGAGATCTAAAATAGATTTATTTCGTAAATTTTTTATTTTTATTTCCAAGAAAACGTTGATAGCTATGAATATTTTTCGAAACTATAACAATTGTGAGAAAAAACTTTTAAAATTTCATTCAGAAATACCTATAAGAAAACCATTTAAATATAATATAATTTATCGCACCAATTAAAATTAATTCACATTTGATCTAGTTCTCATTATAATATTTAATATTGCTCAAAAAAAACATTATACAATTTTAATTAAATTTGCATTTTTGTTGAAAACTCTTAATTTTTAACTTATTTATCTCCCTATATAATATATATGTATATATATATATAGATAGATAGATAGGTAAGTAAAAGTATTATCTAAATTTACCTAATAATTACAAAAAATATATAATATGAAAATTTTAAATACTATTCCACATAACCGTAGCGTGATCTATTATGATTTTGACAAAATAAATTATTTATTCATAACGTTTAGACCAGTGTTTCTCAACCTTTTTGGACCAAACGCCCCTTTGTAAGATCCGCTTCTTAATTCGCCCACCTATAAATTTTTACAGATAAAAATTGCATGATAATCCCTAATATAAGGTAGGTACACTAGGTGATACTTAGAGCCATATTGAAAATTCGAGTTTCAGAACCTGATTGCAAAATCATCTGACCATTTTTTAGAACCATATTGAAACAATACCTCCCTTACTATCGTCGGTCGGTAAAAATTTGAAAAAAAGAGGAAATGTTTAAAAAACCTGTTCGCAAAATCATCTTACCTTTTTTTAGAGTTGAAAATGATTTCGCCCCCCAAAAATAAATAATCGCCCCCTTTAAGATGTCGATCGTCCAGGTTGAGAATCACTGGTTTAGACTATTATTATAGGTAATTTAAAGATTTTTTTTTACTTTTGGGTTCTCAGTTACAAAACTAATCACTTTTAAATTTATTTTTTGAACAATGTTTGGGGGGCACGGCCTTCCTGGCCCGACGTCTATGTTATTCCATAAATATAAAATTTGTTGTAACATTTGTAATATACAATTTTTAATTCTCAATATTCCTTCTAAATAAAAATAAATTTAAAAAACGTGCCAAAATTCTACAATTTTTCATTCTCAATATTCTTTCTAAATAAAAATTTAAAAAACGTGGCAAAAGCCCCCACTCCTTTTTTTAAATTTTTTTTAAGGTTTAGCACCGCCAGATAGCGCAAAACGCCGTTTCAGAAAATATTGCCTGTCCAGCTGTCCAGGTCAGGTCTGTTAACCGCAGTCCACGCAATCTGTTAGATGGTCTTGGATGGTCTGTTCTACATACTTTACAAGGTAATTTTTACTCAAAATTTTTAAAAATTTTGTATTTATATTTAATATTTAATTTTAGAATAAATTCTTTAGTATATACAAGATTTTATTTTTTTTTTAATCTAACATAATTCTTTTATTTGATTAAATAAAAAAATACATGTTTGTAATTTTCTTTAAATATTCTATTTATGTTTTTCTAATATTTTTAGTTAATGGATTATCTATTTCTTGAAAGAGTTAAAAATAGAGAATTTCTCTGAATTAAAAATTCATTTTTAAAATAATTTGAAAAAAATTATTTATATTTTAATTTATTTCAGTATAGAAAACATAATTGATCAGGTCAAGGGTAATTTTAAACGTTATTTAATTAATATAATTAATTTAAATATTTTTACGAATTAAAAAGGAATGTTTTAGAAATGATTAACCCTTTTGAACATTTAAATTTTTTTTTTGTTATTTAATAATATATAAGGCACAAATATATGATTTTAGAACATGTGAAACTAATATAAAATAATATTTTATTAAATAAATTTGTTTTATATAATCAACTAAATTTAATTTTTGTATTATCAGGTCTTTATCATGTCGAAAGATGAATTTCAAGAAGTTGCATTTCAAATAGAAGAAAGAAAAATAAATCTTTCACTTCCTCCATCAGATGGAATAGATTATCTCAATAGGGTAATATTAGAGAAAAAAAATATGGATGAAATTGTAACTGTGAATCTTGAGGAATCCAAAATTAAAAAACAAACACCATCCGTTACTGAAATTCAAGTTGAAACTAGTCAAATTCAAAATGAACAAGATTTACTACCTTCAAAAGACTGGAAACAAATTCAGATTGCTGATTTTTCTGATGTAAGACGAAAAGTATCTTATTTTAAAAGCCAAGCCAATATTCAAAATGCAGTCACATTACCAGGTAAAATATTCTTTCTAATAAGAATTTAAATTATTTCTTAACTCATTATTTATTTCTTTTAATAATTTAATTAATTAATATTATTTATTTATTTTTTTACCCTTCTTGAAGACAATATGCTTATTTATCTGCTAATTATTTCCAATATACCAATTAGATTTTATCATCGTTTTTCATTTATTTTCTTGAAATAATTGATGGTAATTATATAGTTTTTCGGGGACACACTTGGATGGTAATAAAATTTTACCGGTAGTTGGAATATATCTTACTTTTAGCCAAACATGTGTGGAGGTGGTTATGTTTTATAGGAAAATTATATAAATAATTTAAATACACTTATGTAATGTAATATATATATATATATATATGTGTGTCCAGAAAACTGTATAATTACTTAATTGATTATTTGTTTTAATTTTTATCATTTTATTAAAAAAAATTTTAAATTAAAGTATATCTTTCATACCTCATTTATCTATTTTTATTTTCAGGAAAAAAAGAAGAGGCCTGGAAATTGTTCTGTTTTGGTAATGAAGATCATGAAGCCAATTTACCTACCTTATCCACTATGCTTTCGATGCGGCAAAGGGTCCTTCTTCAATTGCTTGACTATCATATAGAATGGTTGGAAGAAGAACCAGATATCTCGCCTTTGGCTGGCAGGTGGATTTATGCTATTTTAGCTTGCCTGGAATTACCATTATGTCCCAACACTCATAGTCAAATTCGAACACTTGCAAGAAGGTGTAAAGTCCTTCGAGCATCAAAACCAGATGCTACATTTGAATCGACAGTTCCAGCCACATTATTTATCTGTATCGTATCACTTTATTTTCATCAATTGGATCTTGACGATATGGATTTAAATAAGGAGATATAAAAATATGTGGCTTTTATATTAAAAGTATTTTATTGTGATTATATTTTTATATTATATTTTTATAAAATATAATTTTTCATATTTGTACAAATCTTTTTTTTTATTTTATATTTATATTATCTATATATTTATAAGGAATCGAAAACAATTATTTAATAGAAGAATAATGAGATTTCAAAAGGGATTCAATGTTTGTTTACCTGTTTTACCTTATAAATTATAAATTGTGTTTATTAATGAAAAATATATTTATATATCATTTAATTTGAATTATAAACCAAAACATTTACATAAAGAATTTATATACATAAATATATATATATATAAATGGCACTAAAATATATAATTTTACATTTTGATAAATAGATCAAATTGTATCAAAAAATTATTTTTCCATTTTAATTTATTTTGAATATATTTCTTTTTCAATCATATGTGCATTAACTTTTGATGGGTAAATTTTTTATTAAAAAAAATAAAATAAATTTAAATTTGTATTTAATTGTATAATAAATTTAAAAAAACATGTCATAGTTTATTCTTATTACAAATATAAACCATAAAAAATTCCATATACAGACTAAAAAATAGTTCCTTTTAAAAATTTCTGAATAAAAATAAATTAGTTTTATTTTATATTAAATGATATTTTGATCAATATATTATTTAATCATTTTCAATAATATATTTTTAAAAATTTTGGAATGATAATCTTTATTCAAACTATTAACAAAATTAAATGAAAAATTAATAAATATTACAAATGGGACCGATTCAACCCAACCTCCGGGATCAACATTAGGAAGCTACTCACAATTTGAATTGGATTAAATATATAATATATTAAGTATATTTAAATTAAATTTAATAATTATAAATTAAAATTAGTAAATAAATAAATTCATCTTACTCAATCATTTGTTTTGGTAAAATATAAATGAAATTGATTTATAATTTATTTATTTTCTTCTTAATGATGTAAAACTAGTTTAGAAAAACATTGATTAAATTGCCTGAAACAAAACATTTGCCAAAAAAATTACTTTTCTTGTTTCATCAAAAGAAATTAGCTGGAGTGTCTTCACTCGACTATCTCGCAATTTGAATTGGATTAAATAGCATAATATATTATATTTAAATTAAATTTAATCAATTATTTTATTCCTTTTAGTCCATTGGTAAAACGTTATTTTATATAGATTTATTTATATTTATATTATTTTATTCTTTTTAGTGCAATTTTAATATGATAAATTTATTTAATTTAATATAACAAGAGAAATAGAAAAGATGAAGTTATACGAAAATTTACACAAATTGAATAAAACCAAAAAATATATTAATCTTCCAAAATTGATTTTATCCATTTATGTTAAGTAAATGTTATTTAATAATAATTATTATATTATATTTATAAATAAATAATTTTTATTAATATGAGATTTTATAAATGTATATTTTATAAATATATAGGTATATATATTGTCTTCATAAAAAAGCTGGACTGTCTCCACTCGACTATCTCGCAAATTTGAATTGGATTAAATAACTATATTAATTTAAATTAAATTAAATTATAAATTAAAATTAATAAATAATATTTATTAAACCAGCGCATGTTTGATGGCACGTCACGTGTTGGCGCGTGAGATTTGCAGTGTTAAAAAATTAATTCTGGTACTTTCAGCAAATAAATCAAGCTAAAATTCTAGATATAGCAGTTTTATACAATTATTAATCATGTGAAAGATTTAAATTATTATTAGCATCTCTAATTAAGTCTAACCGTGCCTGATAACCCTTTTTAATATTTTTAATTCCCATGTATAGATCTCTACTACTCTTGTTCCGGTTACTTTCTTCTATTTCTAATATTTTACTTTTTAAGACTTTCTCTTTTTTTGTTCCTAATGATTTTCGTCACTATTATTTTCCTGCTATTAATATACTCCAATCTATCTACTTCGCGTTTTCATTAATTTCCTACATGTTTTAAAATTAAATAAAGAATAATCCTCAATCCTTTCTGGTTCTTATTGTAAAATTATTTTATTTGTGATTATTTTTTTTATTATTTGTTTATGTTACATAGAATTATTTCTTCTGTTGTATTAATATGTTTATTTATTTTTGCTTATCTATATAAGAACGAAACCCTTAAATTGTTTTATTCAGATCCTCCAAACGATATTGTAATTGTTGAATTGTATGTACAAAATAAAAAAATAAATAATTTCATTGTTATTTTATAAAAATTATTTTTCTCTCTCTTTTCTTCTATCTATATACATATCTTATATTAGTTACTAGCCAGCGAAAAGGTAGATGCTTAGAAAAATAGAAACTACCCCCGTAACGAAGCCATTCTGTTCTTAGATCTGAGCAGAGGGGTGGCGGTTACTCATATATGAAAGGAGTAGATCGTGCTGATCAATATCTTAGTTAATATCCTATATATAGAAAAACTATAAGATGGTCAAAAAAAGGAGTATTATACCTTTTCAATTGTGCTTTATTTAATGCATTCAGAGTTTACGAAAATTTAAAAGTAAATTCTACTAAAACATTGAAGTTTCATGATTTCCTACTATAGGGATGGCGAACCTATGCCACGCGTGCCAAAAGTGGCACGTTTGAAAAATTTCATGACACGCATAAAGACAAAATTATTTTTTTAATAATTATAACTTTTTACAATATAAATAAATTAAAATGAATAAATCACATTAAAATTTAGGAAATTTAAAGTACTGAATATTTATTTAACTATCTTAGTAGAATAATCCGGCAAATTATCCATTTTATTAAGCTGAAATATCGCTTGAATTCCCTCGCAGTATAAAAACATTCATGATAGATCGACTCAGTGTATACCGTTTGGACTTCTATTATGTCATTGCGTGTTGTTACCGTACAAATAGCATTGTTCAGGATTTAAAATTTTTTGCAAATCTTTACTCTTCATGACCTGGGGAACCCAAATATGACTTTTGTATTTTTCGTGTCTGTCATTTTATTTGTCTGTTTGTCTGGGAAATTGTGAAGTTATAAACTCCAAATTGACTGGGGCGATGAAATATACCTATTAACAGAATATTCTTATAAACTCTTATTTTAATATATGCTGTAAATTTTATCAATATTTATTAAAAAAAAAAGAAAAATTAATTTTATAAAATTTACATCAAGCTTAACAAAGCTTTACTTTACGCATAGGACGGTTGGAGAATAGTGCCAGAATCGCAATCTTTTTCTAGAATTTAACATATTATCAAAACAAGAAAATGTAAGTGGTTCACGGTATCAAATATAAATTTTGCTTTTTTGTCATTATCTACAAATAAAAACTACTAACTAAAATTAATTAAAGAATTTCCATACAATAAAAATAAAAAAATTTTAGGAAAGATATACTTTTACCAAAAATAAATTCCAAATTTTTTATCATTTTATTTTTTTGAAATAAAGTTTAATATTTAAAATTATAATACTTTTATACAGGATAGTTAGAAGTTATACAAAAATATTCGATTATATATTCAAACTAAAAGGGGTACAGGTGGCAGAGAAAAAAATGACAATTTTGTGGCATGTTAGTTACTTCAAAAAGATTTTTTTATAATTTTGTGGCACGGACGTTGAAAAAGGTTCGCCATCCGTGTTCTACTACATTTATCTGAAGCTTGGATTCAGTTTAATTTACCAAATACTGAAGAAAATTTGGAAATCTCAACTACGTCACGTGGTGTTTGTTATTTTTTTGGTAATGAAATCTTTTGTACCCAGGAGCTATGTCACAGTTAAATTTTTGAATTTTGACTTCAGGTTTTTGCCGGCTCCTGAGGAGGTTTTAACAAAAAAGGCACCATCTACATGGTAAAGTTATCACTCTATATACACCTATGCGGACCGTATAGTGTTAAGGATTAAAGAAAAGATTCTGTTTAACATAGGTACGATTAAATCAAATCTTATAGCGAAGTGACCTTCTAATGAAAATATTAATTAAAAGTTGGATAAAAACATTTAATCAAAATTGATTGATTACTTCAGGAGATAATTGCAAAAATAATTCAAATCTTCTTTCAAGAGATTCTAATAAAGATGAAATTAATTTATTAATATAGCAGAATCTCTCTGATTTCATAGATTCAAGTCTATTCTTGAGAGAAAAAAATGTTGGAATGAAATGTCCATAATAATAATTATTTTCAAGTTGCCATTGAAATAGTTTTCATTAAAATTACTATATGGAATCAATTAAATGGTTTTATTTTACAATCAGATTCCTTAAAAGCCTTTATAAAATTCGATCCAGTGTCGACAAAGAATCATAGACGAGAAACCTTAAATATTAAATTATATATTAATAGTATTAATATTATTGAATAAAATATTTCGTTAGAACAAATCTTTCATTTTTACCAACCAACGATAGATAGGGAGGTATTGTTTTCACACCAAATTTCAGATGTGGAGATTTTTACATATCTCCACGAATCATGCATTTTCTTAACAGAAAAAAGTATTTTTAGCATGATGTCTGTCCGTCCGTCCGTATAGATGTGTATAGCTTGAACGGCTCAACGGATTTTGATGAAATTTGGTATATTTAATTGATGCATCAGTATGATGAATTGATCAACTTTTGATGCAAATCCGGAAACCGGAAGAGGTAGTATTAGCGATCGACATGAGATTTTTTACATATCACCACGAATCATGCACTTTGTATTGGTTTTATCCTCGAGAAAAATCATCTTTATTAGTTTTTTCTTAATTTAAAATTATATGACGTCATCCAGCTATTCATGACGTCACAGCCTGGTATAAATAAAATAAAATTAAAAATATTTATGTATCCATATCTGTTTTTTATTATATTAATAGATATATTAAAATTATTTGAAATTGTTTCAGTAGCTGGAAATTAATTTACTTCAAACCGTCGGTCGGTTCGGACCTGGCCATAGGTCAACTTATTTTTTAAGAACTAAATTGGAAAATTTAGAAAAAACTGGACTAGATTTATGAATTAATTTGCATATATAAAAAATTATTTTGGAAATAGTTCCTCCAACTGAAAAATATACTGGAACCAAAGAAGGTTGAGATATATAAAATGTTAATTGGGTATGTAACTAATGTATTACTTACTAAATATTTTTTAGAATTAAAATAGAAATTCATACTAGAAAAGAATTGTTTAACGTAATTTGCTAAGAACACAGCAAAGAAAAGCATAACTCATCGATATCTTCGAAATGACATGCAGACTTACTATACCCACTATACCGTATCCCAACCAAGATAAGAACAATTCTTACCATTTACCCTCTTTTTTATGAAATATATTTATTTATGAAATATATTAACATTAAATTAAAATTATATCACATTCGGCAAACAATTTTAAATTTAAATTGAACCATTTACATTAATACGCCACCTCCTTGTTTTTTTTCAAAATATGATAATTTCATTAATGAACTTCTTTTACTGATATATTTATAATTTTTTTTTTTTAAATTTTCATTAAGATCTTTGAATAAAATTAAGCTTATTGATTTAATAGAATTAATAGAATTAAACTTATTGATTCGATTTAAGATGTATTCTAAAACACCACTAATTTTAAAAATTAATATTTGTTTATTTTATTTTATTTTAATATGTTTTTTATTTGAAATAATTTGCAGTAGAGCGCTCACCTCTGCACTCCCCGCTCGCCCCTCTCCATGCCCCTCCTCCGCCTGAACTGACCTCCTCATGCAGGAGGGCGACTCGTACGCAGTCAGTTCCCCACAGACTATCTATAAGATGCCCCCACTCCGGGTTAAATTTTGAAGCAAAGTTTTAGCACATCGCGCCACCTGGTATCGCCAAGGACTAACTAATTTTATAAAAAATCGGGCTAGTGTGTGTGCGTGTTTTTTTTTTTTTTTTTTTTTTTTTTAAGGAATATTGTGAATGTTGGGAATTAAAAAATTGTAGAATGAAAAATTATCTATTTGGAGATAAATATTGGTTTAATTTCCAAATAAATAATTTTTAATTAAACTGAAAATTTTCTACAATCTTTTTATGTAATTAACATATCTAAAAGAAACGAATAATTTTTTATGTATATAAACAATATATATTTGAAAATTAATAAAAATTATAAAATTATATTTACAAATTATGTGATCTCACTATTAAACATATCTTATTTACATATTGTTTTTTCATATATTGTGAGACGTATAAATTTACACCTTTGAAAATAGTTTTATTATTAAAAACACAAAACATATTATCTTGGGTTACTTTCTGAGGTATCACTCCACGGTTTAACTTTTTCTTCTTGCTTGTTGTAAAATCGCTGTTTTCATGATTAATCCATCTGAGAAATGATAACAAATAATTTTAAAATAGTTTAATATATATGTTTGGAATATCGAATTTTAAGTACATGGGTTGATCGACAGGTTATAAATATGGTCTGTTTAATAAAAACTTAGCCTATTGTCTTGGATCAGGTATAGGAAGAATAGTTAAATTAGAAAGAAACTCGTTCATTTTCAATAGACAACATATAATAATAATATATTCAAATATTTTATTTTATATGTACATAATTCAGTAATACTGATTATTAATGTAAATATAAATAATAATAATTAATATGGCAAATATGTAAAATTTTGTAAATAAAAAAAATATTTAATAATATATTAATAAATTTAATATTAATATAAAATAATTTATATAATAAAATTTTACTTACTGTAGGCATGTTTGCAATTGCTGCCTTCGGATTTCGAATTTTTATGCACGATGTAGTCTGTGGCGATGGGACAATGACACACATGGACTCACAACTGGGGGATGATTTTACAAGTCCAAGAAAATAAATTCAAATTTTGTCTTCTTCAGCAGTGCGATCTTGAGAGCGCCTGGGGAGTTAAAAATTGGATGCCTGCAGCGCCAACTATTCATGCCAAGGACACACTAAAAACATGGGTTCAAAGGCTGCCCAGGAGTGGGATAGCCTTGCAGTTCCCCTTCCCTGCGTAGTGTGAGACACTGGACGCCCTCTCCACTGAAATCATCCCTTAATCAGTCGCTAATCAAGAATTAATTGTAATTTTATTATTTATTTTTATTAATTAAAAGGAAGATTAGTGAACTTTTAAGAAAAAAATATTTCAATAAAATATAGATTTTATAAAGTGCATTTTTATAATTTTTTTTATTCATATACCCAAATAAATTTATAAATTTTTCATTCAAATCTTTGAAAAGAATTAATCTTAAATATTCTATCAGACCTCATTAATTAAATTTTATTAAAAGTTAAATTAAAATTATTTAAAAAATCATATACAAAATTTTATTTTTCTTTAAATATATTTATTGAAATATTTTTTAAATTTCAATATATATATATATATTAATCCTATTAAAAATTATTTATTTAAAAAATATGAAGATGTGCTGATTATTTTCAAAATTCATATAATATAATTATAAATCAAAAAAATATAAATTGCTTATATTCCTATAGGAATATATAATTTTAAATATTCTCTATATTCTTTCTAATCTCATTATCGCTCACACCGTTCCTTTCAAATCTCATATAAATATTGTTTTGTCAATTTCATTATTATAACACTTTTGAAAAATGAATAATATTTCTATTACCTACTCGTATATATCAATTAAACAGAATAAAATCTTCGTGAAATTAATAATATAATCATAATTAGTTTTCTGATGTTTTCTAATTATATGTCTATTAAATGCGTAAAATAACTTATTATAATCATGGTTCTATATAGAATGTAAAATAATTTTAGTATTTTAATATTACAGAAATAAGATAATATTTTTAAAAATCTATACACTTTTAATCCTATTAATGTTATTTATTTATTTATATCTTATTTTTTATTTCCTGTATATAATATAAATATCTAAACTTAATTATTATTTTCTTTTCGAGGCGAGAGTGATGGACATCAATTCAAGTCTACGAGCTGTTTTTCGAGTTTAATCTGCGAGAAATATCATCCCTTTATTAACTCCGAGGTCAGTATTTATTATTAATTTTATTTTTAATTCAATTTAAATTTATTGATTATAAACTAATAAGTTATTTTTCTTCTTCTATTTCATGTTTCAATCTTCGTTCCTGCTTCTGAATGTTGATTTGAATTCTTGATTATCTTCCCCATCCTTCATGACGATGAAATTATTTAAATACAGCTCTCAAAATGTAAGTAATAATCGTTATTTATTTAGCATGGCGCACTTTAAAATAGAAAATGTAAATATAATATTTAAAGTAAAGTTTATATAATATAGAAAGTAGAATATTAAATTAGAATGATTTTTTGCTTTTGATAATATTCATTAGGAGATTATAGAGAAATATATTAAATTATTTGACAGAATTTAGTGAGATTATGGAATTTCACAGAGTTCATCTTTCAAGAAGAAGTATTGATAAAGGAGGCAGAAGAGACAAAGGTATTTTTAGAATTAGTAGGTTTCGATGCGTTATACTGGGAGGGTGGCTATTTTTTGATATATATATATTGAAATGAAATTTTAGTGATAGCGATTCTCGAGAACTTTATTTCTAGAGAATTTCCTATGAAATGAAATAAAAATTAGGATATTCTCTGGAATTGGTCATATTAATATGAAACCAAAATATAAATCCAAATTCCAACGAAGGCCTGTTAAGCCAGGTTAAATATCAAATCCTCCCCGACTCGGAGCCGAATTAGAACACCCGATTGGCTGAGAGCCTGGAGAACCATAAAAGTTATGAGAGAGGAGGGGAAAAAGCTAGCCTGAAGCGAGTGTTTGCAGAGCAGTCCAAAAAGAGAGTCCAAAAAGAGAGGTCGTGGAGTGGCAATCGTCCCGTCCGGATGGACTGGATGAGAGCGGTCGGGCAGTAGCTAGTGTCCCGACCGGAGGAACTCGATTGGAGGAAAAAGGGACCGAAGCCCAATATCACCCGGTCCAGCGCTGTGTCACTCCGGGACCACCTGTCCAAGCGCCTTCACCACCAGTTCATCTGTTCTCATCACATCACGTATAAAACATTTCTCCACTCTTCCAGGAAGAAAAACACCCCTGAAGCTGGATTCCCTCTTCCAAGAGTGCTACCATTACACCCTTATTGCGACCAAATACACCTAAATTTAATCCATCTAACCGATTCTTTTATATATCTATACACACACATAAATTTAAATAAAATGTTCAAAATTTTGATTTTATAAAAATTTTCTTATTTACTATTTTACCTTACTGCCCCAAAATATCTTTACAATATATATATATATATATATATATATAGTTGTTAGGAATTTTCAGGTGGTTGCCTCCTACATCAGTGGTTCTTAAACTGTGGTCCGCGGACCCCTGGGGGTCCGCGAAGCCTTTACTGGGGGTCCGCGGTCCTCGGAAAAAAATCATCGTAAAAATATATACATATATAAATATTTAAAGTTCATTGTTTAACTATATCCTCCTAGAGAATTACGGCTATAATTTAATACTATTAATAATACTATTTTATTTTATTAAATTGATAATTATGTCAATTAATTTTTTGTGAATAAATAAACATATATAAAAAACTATATATAAAATTTGAATTTTCATCCATTCATTCATTTAAAATCATTTTTCGATTGTTCCTTTAAAATAACCCCTCTTAGGGGCTCGGAAGGGGAGGCATATAAGGGAATTTTCTTTCACTTTGTTATTGGGGAAAACCAGGGGAGGGGACAGTCTTACCCGGAAAAACCCAAATTGTCAGCGTCCACTCTGGGGTTTTAAACAGTTTTAAAGCAAATGTTAATTATAAGTTCATTTCTCAACGAGTTGTATCTTTAAATTATTTT
This sequence comes from Labia minor, assembly GCA_963082975.1. Taxonomy (NCBI): domain Eukaryota; kingdom Metazoa; phylum Arthropoda; class Insecta; order Dermaptera; family Spongiphoridae; genus Labia; species Labia minor. The sequence goes on from OY720347.1 coordinate 69,824,333, forward strand.
TATTAATGTTAATTATAAGTTCATTTCTCAACGAGTTGTATCTTTAAATTATTTTTATTAATTTAATTAATTATAATTAAATTATAGCTAATAATAGTTTATTATAGCTAATAATTTTTTTTAATTTTTAGTGTAATTTGCATGATCATTATTTTATAAAAACACTAAACACATTTTGCAATTTCCCAGAAAGGCTGTTTTTGAGAGTAAGTATAAGTTAGTTTTATGAATAAAAAATATTTATTTTAATAATATTTTAGAATCAAATTACGAAATTAATAATATTTTAGAATCAAATTACGAAATTAATAATATTTTAGAATCAAATTACGAAATATATTTATTATATAAATTAATATTCATTTAAAATGATATTAAATCATTTATTTAAAATGATTTAAAACATTTATTAAAATGATTTAAAACATTCATTTAAAATGATATTAAAACATTCATTTAAAATCATATTAAAACATAGCTAGTAAATAATAATTCGTTATATTTATATTATATTTATATTATATTTATATTATTGTAGTTCAATGTTAATAAATTACTCCATAAAATGGATCGTTGGCTACAAACTGGTTCAACACAGAAACGGAAAGAATCAGATGATGAGGCATCAACAGCAAACTCTACCAAGAAACGCAAAACTAGAAAATATTCGGATGATTATTTATCATTTGGATTTACTTATATTTGCAACAATGATGTGGAAAGACCAGTCTGCGTTCTATGTCAGGAAAGTTTATCCAATGAAAGTATGAAACCTGCTAATCTCAGACGTCATTTACAAACAAAGCACAGCGAGCATGTTAGTAAGTCTATCGAATTTTTTAAAATGAAAAAAGAAGAACTTAATTCAAGTCAGAAATTGATGGTAAAGACGGGATCTGGTGGTATGAGTAAGAAAGCAGTAATGGCATCATATGAAGTAGCTCTACTTATTGCTAAAGCAGGAAAGCCGCATAATATAGCAGAGCAATTAATTCTTCCTGCTACAAAAGTAATTACAAATATAATGTTAGGAACTAAAGCAGCAAACGATATAAATTTGATTTCATTATCAAATGATACGGTTAAGAATAGGATTGAAGACATGTCATGTAATATAAAAGAAGAATTAATATCGAGAGTGCGCAAAAGTCACTATTACTCATTACAATTGGATGAAAGTACTGATGTCACTAATAATGCCAATTTGTTAGCTTTCATTAGATATGAGTTTGAAAATCAAATACAAGAAGATGTATTGTTTTGTGATTCACTACCTTCACGAACGACAGCTAATGACATATTTAACAGTTTGAATAATTTTATAACCGAAAATGAAATAGAGTGGCCAAAATGTGTTGGAATTTGCACTGATGGTGCTCGTGCAATGTCAGGTACAAGAACTGGATTGATTGCTCTTATTAAAAATGTTGCGCCTCAGGTTGTTTGGAATCATTGCTGCATTCACAGAGAATCATTAGCAGCCAAAAATATGTCACCAGATTTGAAAAGAACATTAGACGAAGTAGTTAAAATTGTCAATTTCATTAAGGCTCGTCCACTTAATTCCAGAGTTTTTAAAATTTTGTGTGAGGAAATGGGTAGTCAACATACACATTTATTATTACATACAGATGTACGTTGGTTGTCCCGCGGGAAAGTACTCATTCGCCTTTTTGAGCTTCGAGATGAAATACGATTGTTTTTAATAGATGCGCATTTTGAACTGACCGAATGTTTCAATGATTTTATCTGGTTAGCTAAGGTGGCTTACTTGACTGATATTTTTACAAAATTGAACGAACTTAATTTGAGCCTGCAAGGTACTGTTGTAAATATATTTAAAGTTGAAGATAAAATAGAAGCAATGATTAAAAAAATCGACTTGTGGTCGAAACGCATCCAGAACGGTGTATATGAGTCTTTTCCAACTCTCAATGATTTCATAGAAAGCTCCAGTGAAAAATTGCTTAATCAAACGCGTCAATTATTTGTTGAACATTTAATTACTTTGAAAAGCAACTTCAGGAAGTATTTTTCTACTCCTGATCCTTGCAATAACTGGATCAGAGATCCATTTAATATGGAAATTACAAATGCTAAACATTTATCTGCACCTGAACAAGATATTCTCGTGGAATTATCATGTGATACAACTTATAAACTAAAATTTAACAAAACTGAATTGAGCAACTTTTGGTTACTTCTCAGGTCAGATTATCCTGCGCTTGCAAATAAAGCACTTCAACACTTGATTCCATTCTGCACAACATATTTATGCGAACAAGCTTTTTCGGTACTATTTTATATTAAGTCTAAATATAGAAACAAATTAAATGTAGAGCCGGATCTTAGATTAAAAGTTTCCAATATTAAGCCAGATATTGAGATTCTTGTTTCAAGAAAACAACTGCATACATCTCATTAAATATGTAAGTTATATTTAATGAGATAGATGCAGTTATTTTTTAAAATATTTCTTATTTAATATTTTCTGAAAAAAATTATAAAATATTTATATGAATTTAATGTAAGTACCCATTATAATTTGTGAGATTTGTTGCTATGACAATGTTTGTATTTTCTTTCTTCAATATTATAATTTCTAATAAAATGTGTTCTACAATATGCAAAAAAATCGTTATTCACCAATCACTGTTAGAAATATTCATCATATATCCTTGTCCTTATGAGATCGTAAGCCAGAAATTAATTAATAAAATGACGTAAAGTACCTAAAGTTGTGATGGGGGTCCGTCAAAAAAAATTTTTTCAAGTGGGGGTCCGTGGAGTACATAAGTTTAAGAACCTATGCATTAATAGATATATTAAAATTATTTGAAATTGGTTCTGTATCTGGAAATTAATTTACTTCAAACCGTCGGTCGGTTCGGACCTGGCCACTGGTCAACTTATTTTATATATATTTAGAAAAATTGATAAATATTTTTTTTCAAAATAGGTTATTAATCAATGAAATATGACATAAAGATTTTTTTTCAGCAAATTAAAAACAAAATCAATAATTGTCATGCATATTTAAAAAAAAGATTATTAATTCATTAGAAATTTCAATTTTATATGCTGTTATTATTTTTTTATTTAAATTTATCAATAAATTTAATAATACTACCTCAACGAAAATATTTTTATATTTTCTATTGTTAATTATATAACTAATTTTCTGTTTTTGGAACAGGCCCAGCTTCTCATCTAATTCAAGACAGTGTTCGAAGAAATAGAAGATGACCCATGTCATCCACGATCCTCTAAAATTTGACATAACATCAATTGTTATCTATAATTTACAAAAAAGCTATAAACCATCACAGTAATTACATCTTATCTTATCTTATTATACTAGCATAAATTGTATATATATATATTGTTTTATTGAGATTTTTGGTGGAATTGGGTGTGAATAAATTTTATTATAAAAGAATGTTAAAGAAATAATTTATAAAAATAAATTATTTAAAGAATTAAAGGAATTTAATACGCGGAAAAAAATCTCGGCTGGAACATCCATGTAATGGTTTTATAGTTGATGTTGGGGATGAGGGGGGGCGTTTATAATTAAATAAAATAAGTTGACCTGTGGCCAGGTCCGAACCGACCGACGGTTTGAAGTAAATTAATTTCCAGCTACAGAAACAATTTCAAATAATTTAAATGTATCTATTAATGTAATAAAGAACAGATAGGCATATAACATAAATATTTTTACCGACCGACGATAGTAAGGGAGGTATTGTTTTCACACCAAATTTCACATGTGGAGATTTTTACATATCTCCACGAATCATGCATTTTCTTAACAGAAAAAAGTATTTTTAGCATGATGTCTGTCTGTCCGTCTGTCCGTCTGTCCGTCCGTATAGATGTGTACAGCCTGAACGGCTGAACGGATTTTGATGAAATTTGGTATATTTACTTAGTGCACCAGTATGATGAACTGATAAACTTTTCGTGCAAATCCGGAAACCTGAAGTGGTAGTATTAGCGATCGACGATAGGAAGGGTTATTTTCACACCAAATTTCACATGAGGAGATTTTTTACATATCACCACGAATCATTCACTTTGTATTGGTTTTATCCTCAAGAAAAATCATCTTTATTAGTTTTTTCTTAATTTAAAATTATATGACGTCATCCAGCCATTCATGACGTCACAGCCTAGTCTTGCATATATATTATAAATAAAATAAAATTAAAAATGTTTATATTTATTATTTATGTATCCATATCTGTTTTTTATTACATTAATAGATATATTAAAATTATTTGAAATTGTTTCTGTAGCTGGAAATTAATTTACTTCAAACCGTCGGTCGGTTCGGATCTGGCCACAGGTCAACTTATTAATTTTATTTAGGGGAAATGTCCGTGGACCAGTAAAATTTCTCCACGGACCAGCGTTTGAGAATAGCTGGTCTAGAGCATAGGTTCCCAAAGTTGACTGATCTAGAGCAAAAAAACTACAGAATTGAAAAAATATCCGAGAAAAAAAAATTTTTAAAAACGATTTCAACAAAATAACCATAACATGAAAAATTAATAATCATTTTATAATATGCTTATATATTTGTAAATTGGGTTGCGTTTGATCCATTCTTATCCTTGGATGATGACGTAATTAGAATTTAATTCAATTCATAAGAATTTTTAATTGGTTGCATCTCTATAGAATATCTTATTACTAATTATTGACTTAAAATAAAATATTAATAAGAGAGAAAGAGATAGAGATAAATAAAAAAATTATTTTAAATAAAAAATAAAATACTCATAAATAGCACATAAAAGGAAAAATCATTTCAATATATATATATATTTGTATTTTTTAAATATTTAAACAGCTCGAATGATTTTTTTGACGTAGATAATATTTATAAAGAAAAATAGATCTGTTTTGGTTTCAGCCTAGGGAAAAATCATGTTTGTTAGTTTTTTCTTTATTTAAAATAGTAAATTTAAATGACGTCAGCAACTAAGTCAGAAAGCATAAGCTTCCTAAAATACAAAATAAAATAAAATTAAAAATATTTATTTTATAATATTTTATAATCAAATTACGAAATATATAATATGTTATATTCACAGGCCATACTTTTGTCTTTCAGCGAATTAATAGTTACGTTTAAGGGCTGTTTGTTTTATGACTATTTTTTTTTAAATTCATGTACTTTTAAATTTAAATTGTTTGAGCGGCGGCTCGGAGAACCAGGCACTATGTATTAAGAAGAAAAATTTAAAAGAAACTCAAAATCAAAAAAATATAAATGTTTACTAGATTTATTTATTTATGACAGAATGTCAAATACAATTGAACAATAAAGAAAAAATTAATAATTTTAATTCAATAAAATAAGAAATTAAAATTAATTTTTAAAAATAAATATTTTGCTTGTCTTTTTGTTTTTTTAAAAGATTAAACAAATGAGTAATAATAAAATAGATCATTTGCATAAAAGTTAGGGGAAAGAACAAAAAGGAAAAACGGAATCCTATTGATGTAATAAAAGGATGATATTAGAATAATTTAACGGTATGATGAGGAAATTAAGTTTTAATGGCCAATCAGTGGATTTGATCCTGGTGGGGGGGGGGGGGGGTTGACTAGCTGCTCCACCTTCCTTTGGCGGGGTGCCCTCAAAGACAAATTTTCATTAAGATTGTTTTTTAAATTTAAATATTTAAAAAAGTTTTGTAAATGAAACACTGATTTTATAAAATCTGACAAAAAAATTAATTTTGTATTTTATTTACTCGTATTCAGAGTTTTAGAAAGAAAATATTTTTTTCTAGCTATATGTAGATCATTTTAGCTTTCCTCATGGAATGAGAATAGCTTATACGATGGTCGGAAAATTTTGCTCCGAGATTTTTTGAGATCTCCACTTTTCAGACGGTTCTGAATCCAAACCTGCAAAAAATATTTTATGATCCGTTACCCAGATTACGTGTGATTACGTGAGATATTGTCTTGAAATTTGATATTTAGATGGTTTTTTTTTGAATGATGGACGGGGATTGGATTGTTTTTGGACAAGATAGGACCTTAAGAGTAAGGGTAGTTTAAAGAGGTGTCAAAACAAATATTATTGATTTTCTCAATAAATACCGATTTTTATTAGAATTATCATACTATATCGGTCTTTTTCGGGTGAAGATCTTGCTATACACTCGGCTTCGTCGTGTCTCCTGGGGCCACTCGCCCCTTTCTTTGCTTCATTTGGACGTATAGGCAACATTTCTCATCCACCTGACGATTCGGTACAAAAAGCGCTGTTTATGACCGCGTGTTGCTCGATGGCGTACGAGGTGTTGAGCATCGATTTGAAGACGATTTTCTTTGTTGATAATTGAGGATCGTCGTATGATCGCAGTTAATTTTTTCGGCCATCTTCCTTCAAAAGCACCTTGCGATGCTCCTCATAGAATTCTGCAGGTCGTCCTCTGCGAGGTCAAAAACGACGTTTTTGAAGTTCGGAAAACATTTTTAGTGCTGCGCATTCACTTATGACACCTCCATACACGATGCTTATTTCACGAGCGGCTTTTACTGCTTTTTGATTGCGATGAAAAGCGAAGAAATGTAGGTGTCGAAAATGATGATTTTTGTCTCCTGAATATTCCATTTCTAATGTTGAAAAATAGGAAAAAAATAATATTATATTAAAAAACAAATAACACAGTTTTGTAGAGTATAAAAAGCACTTTCTAATGAATGCAAACACTTTGCAAAACATATATAGTAGAATTAATTATAGTATTATCAATATAATATTAGTTTATAATATTTGGTTAATTGTATTGATGTAAAAGAGTCAAAATTTATTCAATAAATTGAGAACATAGGATAGATTTCTAAATAAAACTCACCAAACATTTTGTTCATAGTTATATACATAAGGGGCAAACGGTTTACTTTTTTTTTTTTTTTTTTTGAACCAAATTGAAAAATTTTAGAAAAAAAGTACGAAATGTCCTATATATTTAAAAAAACGGGACAATAGGCTGTCCCGAAGACATTTTTCGGGACGCCGGGACAGAGCACCTAAAAATGGGACGTTTGGTCATCCTATATATAGAATACATTTATACAAATTAAATATATTTGAAGTAAATAAAAATAAAATATCGTGAAATAGAAATTGCAAATTATTTTTTTTTTTAAATTAAAAACAACATAAAAATATTTATTAATATTTATTAAGTTTTTTGAAGAGAAAAAAAATCTGGAGTGTCTGGACTATCTCGCAAATTTGAATTGGATTAAATAACATATATTAATTTAAATTAAATTAAATTAATTAAATTGAAAATTAAAATTAATAAATAATATTTATTAAACCAGCGCATGTTTGGCTCTTTTTTTTGATGGCACCACGTCACGTGCTGGTGAGTGATTTGTAGTCGTGTTAAAAAATCAATTCTGGTACTTTCAGCGATTCAATCAAGCTGAAATTCTATATATAGCAGTTTTATACAATTATTAATCATGTGAAAAATTATCAAACATATATCTTTATTTTTACGGTCACTTTAGAAGAAAAAAAAACAAAACGTTGTAGGTAATGACCCTCTTCCGGTTGAGCTACATTTCTCAAAAGTTGATAGAAAACTATGAATTTTGAATAATGCCCATGTACCAAATTTCATCATTCTGGCTCATGCGTAATCTTGGTTACATACATACATACACACACACATAGACATTTTTCTCAACCTTAGTGAAAATGATTCAGGAACCTTCAAAACGTATAAAAACATCAAAATCTCTGGCGAGATAGTAATAAAAAATCGTGAAATAGAAATTGCAAATTATTATTATTATTTTTTTTTAAATTAAAAACAACATAAAAATATTTATTAAGTCTTTTGAAGAGAAAAATAAATAATTAATAATTATAAGAGGATATTAAGAGAAACGATTTGTAGCAGGGAATACATAACTATAAATATTATATATTATATGTAAATGATATATATTTAAATTGTTTTTTCAACCATTGCCCCCAGATGGTAGCCCCAAGCGTTGCTCCTGCGTGGGCGACTAAACCCTTTCCCCTTCCCTCTCTTCCCTACCAGCCCTCGTGGCCCAGACCCACTGGCTCACTGCCTCACTGACTGACTCCATTGCATTGCACGGGCTTCATCCTTCAAGAGCAGCACATCCTCCGTCAACGACATGGCAAGTATTACGTCCTTGACCCTGAATCGTTTTCCACTTTTACTTTCCCTATGAACAGCCAGGAAAGTCTTTGACATTACGACATTATCATTGATTAATTCGTTCTTCGTCTTATTTAAAAAATATCGACCATATTTTTATTTTAAAATAAAAAAATAAAAATAAAGATTTATTAAATCATAAAATTAGTGAAATGAATTGATTAATTGAAAATTTTAATTGTATGCAATTTTATTTAAACGATATCAATCATTTTAATTTATCATAGAAATATTTTTTAAAAACATTTTATTCACCCATTTCTTCTTTTTACTATCTCGCTATAGATTAAAAAAAAAGGTTTCAATTTCGAAATTTTTACTTTTTTATACGTTGATTGAATCGCTATAAGTAAATTTTAACTTAAAAATGAAGGTAAAGATTTTAAATTTAAATTTAATATATGTGTTAATTAATTAATTTAATTGAATAACAATACTATACTGTAAAATCAAATATTTACTTAATTAATTAATCCAATTCAATTATATTAAATTTATAATTTAATTAATTTAATTTAATTTAAATATATAATATATATATGTTAATTAATCCAATTCCAATTTGCGAGATAGACAGGTGGAGGCACTCAATATTTTTTTACATATAAGTCAGTATAAAAATCCATTAAAATTAAAAAATATAAATAAATTATAAACAAATTAAATTTAATATTATAAAAATAAATACATAGTTAAATAATTTCAAATTGAGATGTTGAAAATAATTCTAAATAAAGAAAAAAAATATATAATATATAATTAATAGTGGTGGTGGGGTGGGGGAAGGGTATAATACTTAAATTTGTTTTTGTATTTTTGATATATTAAAACTATTTAAAATTGAATCATTTTGTGCAGTTATTTCGCCTAAAATAGATTAAAAGAATTTCTTTACATGAAATTATTTACTTAAACAACTTTATTATTTTTACCGACCGACAATAGAAAGGGAGGTGTTGTTTTCTCACCAAATTTCACATGTGGAGATTTTTACATATCTCCACGAATCATGCATTTTCTTAACAGAAAAAAGTATTTTTAGCATGATGTCTGTCCGTCCGTCCGTCCGTCTGTCCGTCGGTCCGTATAGATGTGTACAGCTTGAACGGCTCAACGGATTTTGATGAAATTTGGTATCATGCATCAGTATGATGAATTGATCAATTTTTCGTGCAAATCCGGAAACCGGAAGTGGTAGAATTAGTGATCGACGCTAGGAAGAGAAGGTTTATTTTCACACCAAATTTCACATGAGGAGATTTTTTACATATCACCACGAATCATTCACTTTGTATTGGTTTTATCCTCAGGAAAAATCATCTTTATTAGTTTTTTCTTAATTTAAAATTATATGACGTCATCCAGCTATTCATGACGTCACAGCCTGGTCTTACATATATATTATAAATAAAATAAAATTAAAAATATTTATGTTCTATCCATATCTGTTCTTTATTACATTAATAGATATATTAAAATTATTTGAAATTGTTTCTGAAGCTGGAAATACATACATACATATTTGCCTTATTAAATATTATTTACATTTACATTAATAATCAATATTACTAAATAATGTACAATTCCATTTCATCCTTCTTATATGTATATTGATATTTTGCATCTTTGTCCTTTTATAAATGTTTTCTATTTTTATTTTGAATGCTTCTTAGCATGGAGCGCTGCGTTGTTTCTAGTTTTTTCTTTTTTTTTCTTTTAGCGTCCATGTTTGAACCCCATAGGTTATTACTGGTAATACTCACTTTTTTAAAACATTTATTTTTGATGATATGTTGAATTAATAAAGCATTCACCGAGCCATTTTATAAAGTCTTCAAAACTTTTCTGCATGCAAGTGCGTGCGCTATCGGTGCAAAAAGGCGGTAGTTGGATGGAGCTAAGCCTGGAGAGTATGTCGGGGGCAATAAAATCTTCCATCTAAGTAATTTAAAAACTTCTTTCACTGGTTTAGTGGTAGGCAGCGAGTGTGTGCAAAATCTCCTTATGTCTGTGAGAGTATTGTGAACGTTTTTCAATCAATATATACATTTTAAATTGATACCTTGTTGTCGGTAGCAATTAGTATTAACCAATATTACCCAAAGACTTGCAATTCATATTCCAGAATGGTTGTAGTTTTTTGACATTGAAATTACCACATTTGAATTTTGAATATCGAAACCACGTTGCACATATTCTTATTTTTAGAGTAAGCTAAAATCCCTACTAGAAAACGTTCACTTTCAGCAGCTTTTTTACTATCTCGTCAGATATAGTATTGCGATCACGAAAATTTTCGATGTTGAGATTTTGATGTTTTTATACGTTTTGAAGGTTCCTGAATCATTTTCGATAAGGTGGAGAAAAATGTCTGTGTGTGTGTGTATGTATGTATCCAATATTACGCAAAAACGGTTTGAGCTAGAATCATGAAATTTGGTATAGGGGCATTATTCAAAATATGTAGTTTTCTATCAACTTTTGAGAAATGTAGCTCAACAGGAAGAAGTTCATTACCTACAACGTTTTGATTTTTTTTTCCTCTAAAGTGACCCTAAAAATAAAGATATATGTTTGATAATTTTTCACATGATTAAAAATTGTATCCAACTGCTATATATAGAATTTCATCTTAATTGAATCGCTGAAAGTACCAGAATTAATTTTTTAACACTGCAAATCTCACGCACCAACACGTGACGTGGTACCATCAACAAAGAGCCAAACATGCGCTGGTTTAATAAATATTATTTATTAATTTTAATTTATAATTTATAATTGATTAAATTTAATTTAAATATAATATATTATGTCAGTGGTTCTTAAACTGTGGTCCGCGGACCCCTGGGGGTCCGCGAAGCCTTTACTGGGGGTCCGCGGTCCTCGGAAAAAAATCATCGTAAAAATATATACATATATAAATATTTAAAGTTCATTGTTTAACTATATCCTCCTAGAGAATTACGGCTATAATTTAATACTATTAATAATACTATTTTATTTTATTAAATTGATAATTATGTCAATTAATTTTTTGTGAATAAATAAACATATATAAAAAACTATATATAAAATTTGAATTTTCATCCATTCATTCATTTAAAATCATTTTTCGATTGTTCCTTTAAAATAACCCCTCTTAGGGGCTCGGAAGGGGAGGCATATAAGGGAATTTTCTTTCACTTTGTTATTGGGGAAAACCAGGGGAGGGGACAGTCTTACCCGGAAAAACCCAAATTGTCAGCGTCCACTCTGGGGTTTTAAACAGTTTTAAAGCAAATGTTAATTATAAGTTCATTTCTCAACGAGTTGTATCTTTAAATTATTTTTATTAATGTTAATTATAAGTTCATTTCTCAACGAGTTGTATCTTTAAATTATTTTTATTAATTTAATTAATTATAATTAAATTATAGCTAATAATAGTTTATTATAGCTAATAATTTTTTTTAATTTTTAGTGTAATTTGCATGATCATTATTTTATAAAAACACTAAACACATTTTGCAATTTCCCAGAAAGGCTGTTTTTGAGAGTAAGTATAAGTTAGTTTTATGAATAAAAAATATTTATTTTAATAATATTTTAGAATCAAATTACGAAATTAATAATATTTTAGAATCAAATTACGAAATTAATAATATTTTAGAATCAAATTACGAAATATATTTATTATATAAATTAATATTCATTTAAAATGATATTAAATCATTTATTTAAAATGATTTAAAACATTTATTAAAATGATTTAAAACATTCATTTAAAATGATATTAAAACATTCATTTAAAATCATATTAAAACATAGCTAGTAAATAATAATTCGTTATATTTATATTATATTTATATTATATTTATATTATTGTAGTTCAATGTTAATAAATTACTCCATAAAATGGATCGTTGGCTACAAACTGGTTCAACACAGAAACGGAAAGAATCAGATGATGAGGCATCAACAGCAAACTCTACCAAGAAACGCAAAACTAGAAAATATTCGGATGATTATTTATCATTTGGATTTACTTATATTTGCAACAATGATGTGGAAAGACCAGTCTGCGTTCTATGTCAGGAAAGTTTATCCAATGAAAGTATGAAACCTGCTAATCTCAGACGTCATTTACAAACAAAGCACAGCGAGCATGTTAGTAAGTCTATCGAATTTTTTAAAATGAAAAAAGAAGAACTTAATTCAAGTCAGAAATTGATGGTAAAGACGGGATCTGGTGGTATGAGTAAGAAAGCAGTAATGGCATCATATGAAGTAGCTCTACTTATTGCTAAAGCAGGAAAGCCGCATAATATAGCAGAGCAATTAATTCTTCCTGCTACAAAAGTAATTACAAATATAATGTTAGGAACTAAAGCAGCAAACGATATAAATTTGATTTCATTATCAAATGATACGGTTAAGAATAGGATTGAAGACATGTCATGTAATATAAAAGAAGAATTAATATCGAGAGTGCGCAAAAGTCACTATTACTCATTACAATTGGATGAAAGTACTGATGTCACTAATAATGCCAATTTGTTAGCTTTCATTAGATATGAGTTTGAAAATCAAATACAAGAAGATGTATTGTTTTGTGATTCACTACCTTCACGAACGACAGCTAATGACATATTTAACAGTTTGAATAATTTTATAACCGAAAATGAAATAGAGTGGCCAAAATGTGTTGGAATTTGCACTGATGGTGCTCGTGCAATGTCAGGTACAAGAACTGGATTGATTGCTCTTATTAAAAATGTTGCGCCTCAGGTTGTTTGGAATCATTGCTGCATTCACAGAGAATCATTAGCAGCCAAAAATATGTCACCAGATTTGAAAAGAACATTAGACGAAGTAGTTAAAATTGTCAATTTCATTAAGGCTCGTCCACTTAATTCCAGAGTTTTTAAAATTTTGTGTGAGGAAATGGGTAGTCAACATACACATTTATTATTACATACAGATGTACGTTGGTTGTCCCGCGGGAAAGTACTCATTCGCCTTTTTGAGCTTCGAGATGAAATACGATTGTTTTTAATAGATGCGCATTTTGAACTGACCGAATGTTTCAATGATTTTATCTGGTTAGCTAAGGTGGCTTACTTGACTGATATTTTTACAAAATTGAACGAACTTAATTTGAGCCTGCAAGGTACTGTTGTAAATATATTTAAAGTTGAAGATAAAATAGAAGCAATGATTAAAAAAATCGACTTGTGGTCGAAACGCATCCAGAACGGTGTATATGAGTCTTTTCCAACTCTCAATGATTTCATAGAAAGCTCCAGTGAAAAATTGCTTAATCAAACGCGTCAATTATTTGTTGAACATTTAATTACTTTGAAAAGCAACTTCAGGAAGTATTTTTCTACTCCTGATCCTTGCAATAACTGGATCAGAGATCCATTTAATATGGAAATTACAAATGCTAAACATTTATCTGCACCTGAACAAGATATTCTCGTGGAATTATCATGTGATACAACTTATAAACTAAAATTTAACAAAACTGAATTGAGCAACTTTTGGTTACTTCTCAGGTCAGATTATCCTGCGCTTGCAAATAAAGCACTTCAACACTTGATTCCATTCTGCACAACATATTTATGCGAACAAGCTTTTTCGGTACTATTTTATATTAAGTCTAAATATAGAAACAAATTAAATGTAGAGCCGGATCTTAGATTAAAAGTTTCCAATATTAAGCCAGATATTGAGATTCTTGTTTCAAGAAAACAACTGCATACATCTCATTAAATATGTAAGTTATATTTAATGAGATAGATGCAGTTATTTTTTAAAATATTTCTTATTTAATATTTTCTGAAAAAAATTATAAAATATTTATATGAATTTAATGTAAGTACCCATTATAATTTGTGAGATTTGTTGCTATGACAATGTTTGTATTTTCTTTCTTCAATATTATAATTTCTAATAAAATGTGTTCTACAATATGCAAAAAAATCGTTATTCACCAATCACTGTTAGAAATATTCATCATATATCCTTGTCCTTATGAGATCGTAAGCCAGAAATTAATTAATAAAATGACGTAAAGTACCTAAAGTTGTGATGGGGGTCCGTCAAAAAAAATTTTTTCAAGTGGGGGTCCGTGGAGTACATAAGTTTAAGAACCTATGTATTATGTTATTTAATCTAATTCAAATTGCGAGATAGTCGAGTGAAGACACTCCAGCTAATTTCTTTTGATGAAACAAGAAAAGTAATTTTTTTTTGCAAATGTTTTGTTTCAGACAATTTAATCAATGTTTTTCTAAACTAGTTTTACATTATTAAGAAGAAAATAAATAAATAAATTATAAATCAATTTCATTTATATTTTACCAAAACAAATGATTGAGTAAAATGAATTTTATTTTTCTTATTAATATTAATTAATTATAATTATATACGATTATTTAACTACATAGTTTTATTTTATTAATTTTTCTTTAATTAAATAATATATTTCAAAATATTTTTCACTTTTCTGTAACTCTTCATTATAACATAGAGATAGGTATTGGTATATAATTTTCAGGGAAGAATAAAATCTAAATAACACTAAATAAAATAATATTAACAAAAATAAAAGTAGTGAAAGTTCAATATACATTTAATTACATTTACATTTATGTAATTACAATTACATTTTCACATACATTTAATTACATTCAATATACATTTAATTTCGTTTAATTGATTTTTTACATAAATAAACCAAACCAAATATATATATCTTTATCCAATGAAATTTCAGGGGAAGATTTATTCGGACATTGACCAAAATATATTCTTAAAAATAAAAAAATAAAAAAAAAGAATTAAATTTTTCTGCCAATGGCTTGGGGCAGCTTTAAAATAAATTTAAATAAAAGTATATTAGTAAAATAAAAAGAAAACCTTGAGCTATTTTGTTTTTGGCGAATAGTCAAATAGGCATTTAGGCTTTTTTCTTATTACAAAATTTATTTATAATATAAGAGTAAATCATATTTTTTAATAAAAGAATAAGAAGAAAAGAAATAGATTAGTTTTTAATTTATTTAATATATATATATAAATATTAATTATTTTATTAATTATAGATCATTATAAAACCGAAGTCCTCCTCTCGATGAAATTTCTTATAAGTATTCAATATTAAGACTAAGGTTACATACTTAAGAACTAAGTTGATCGATAAGTGGGAAAAGTTGGCTTTTACATTTGCATAATTGTTATATGTGTTTTTTGGTGTATAGTTTTATTTCTGAAAGAGTTATTCATCATTCTTATTGAATTTAGTTTATAAACTTTCCATATTTAGATTATTATTATTTGTTCTATTTTGGTTAGTATAAATCTAATTATTCATGTTTTTTTAAATTTAATATAATTATGAAAGAGAGTAGCAATAGTATATCGCACTAGAAATAATATTTTTTTGAAATAATTATAATCTAAACAAATTTTCATTTTATTTAATTTTTAAATAATTAATGGTTTAATTTAGAGATACATTAAATACCTATAAAAAAGAGAAATTTCCTAATTGTAATAGATAAATAGATAGATAGATAATGTTAACTAAATATTAAAATGATAATAAGTAAACTTTTAAAAATTCTACATATATATTTATTATGGCTAATTATTTATATTATTATTATTATTATTATTATGAATTGCATCCATTGAGATTATTAAAATTTTTGGGATATGATTACATACAATAATAAATATAAATAAATATTTACTTATTTTCGAAAATATCATAATCATAAATTTGATAAATCTGGAGTATAATATCAATAATTAAATTTACGCAATTTTATTTCCCATTATTAATGTAATTCTTAATTCTAATCACTAAAACTATTAATTTGCCGTGAGACTGATATGGGTGTAAGGCGTTGTCGATAACTTTGGTAAACGATTAGTTACAGGTATTTTAAATTCGTCGAATTTACGAAACAAATATGAATTCATACGGAAATGTTAACCATTTAAGATTATATGATGAGTAAATAGGGAAAGGTTGCTATCGGTGGACCTGCTCCTCCTTAATTTCTCAGTAGATGTTGCCTATTCTTATTATCAATAAGTGTACTCCATGTTGCCAAAGGATAGTCATTATCGTTTTGAGAAGAGACATAAAGAAACTGATTGAAAGTATGATTTTAACTTTCTTCTTCTATTCTAATTTACAAGTGTTAATAAACGAAACGTTACAGAAAGATGTTAATAGTGATTGGATATATGAAGGCAAAATTTAGAAGTTCGATGCATTGTCAGTTTTTTGTCAATTTTACAATAAAAATTTACTAGCCATAAACGGTGACTCTTGCTAAACGATGCCTTGCTAGTTGCTTTAAAAGAGCTTTTTCACAAATACCGAGTTTCGTAACAAACAAATTAATAATATAAATATAAAAATTTTTTATAAAATAACGTTTTTTCAATGGACTAAAAAGAATAAAATAATTTTTAAGCTTGACAAAGTTTATGGATGAATTGCTTCATATTCAACGAAAAAAGTTGGGCGCATTTAGTTTAATTTATTTATATGAACAATCAAGTCAAATTTTTGTAATAATAAAAATTTTATTAAACACATAAACTGACAAATATTTTTATCATGCAATAAAATTGATAGTTTAAGTTTAAGAGCTATTTTATTATGTTTCACTGTAATATAATTATATCAAAGTAAGTATCAAAATTTAAAAATATTTTTATTAAATTTACATATTATCAATCAAATCCAAAATGGTTGATTATATTTGAAGAAATAGTGTTACTTGTTAATTAAGTGTGGTATGTATATATATATATATATATGAAGACCTTAGAGCTAAACAATGGTAAGCCACTTTTGTAGAAAATTGTTTTATTCTTAATTATATATATCTAAGAAATAATATTTGCTGACTTTTTCCCTTTACTGATATTACATATTGAGCAAATTTGAAATATATGCAGTAAACCCAATGTTTTATATCTTTTCTCTAAACTTTAAACTGCAATATCTCAACATTTTGATTTTGTGGCTTACCATTGTTTAGCTCTAAGGTCTTCATATGAATAATACCTCTATAAAGGAAGTTAATTGCATAGAACTAAATGCGCCCAACGTTTTTCGTTGAATATGAAGCAATTCATCCATAAACTTTGTCAGGCTCATAGAAAAAGTATTTTATTCTTTTTAGTCCATTGAAAAAACGTTATTTTATAAAAAATTTTTTATTATTATAATAATAATAATAAATATTTATTTGTCTTTGCCTAATCCGGCATACAAAATTATACAATTTCATAATTTCGCACAGTTTAACAAAATTGCACAAAAATCAAACACATATAAATATAAAAATGTTAAAAACAAGAAAATAAACAGTAGTCCAGGTTTTCACATAAAACTAAAGGAGTGTTTTATTGTTGTGTTCCCCAAAAATAAAACGTACCCTTAGAAAAACATATATAGATTCTTGATTTTTTTTTTTGATAACTATAATTGGCCTTGAAAAAAATAAAATAGTTCTTATATAAAATTATTTTTCATTTGGATTATACAATTATATAAATGTACTACATATATATTTAAATAAAAATTTTATTTAAATACTATAAAATCCATTTCAATTAACGAAGGAGGGGAGAGGGCATTTTACTAAACTCCATTGCTTATTGTAAATATATTCTAATAGTAGTTTTTGTATAATATACAATGTCTCCAGTTAAAGTGATCATTTTATTTTAATTTTTAAATTAAGATATTGTTTATATATCTTCTATGCATGAAATACAATTTTATAATTAATCAAATTATGTACAAGTTGATATTTTAATTATTTTATAAGTATTTAATTAGTTAAAAAAAAGACGAGATTACATATTACATAGTTTCCCTTAGAAATATTGTATTATAATATATTTATACATATACAAAGGGGAAAGATATTTATAGAAAAATAGAAAGCCTATTGTAAGTGATCTTTAAGAATAGCCTCTCGATTTATTCCACATTAGTTAAATAAACATTTGACCATTCATATTAAACTATGAAGAAAATAAATTTGCGAGATGAATTGTGAACATCCCAATTTACGTCACATTAGCAATATGTATCTGAGAAGTAAAATTGGAATTTGTTGATGAATAATGAAGGGCTGGTGTTTTTTGATCAGCTTCGTTGCGTAAAGTTGCAGTTGGTCTGCGTCTTTGCATAACCGAGGATGATGATGTGTTTCAAATGCTCCCTCATATTCACTTCATTGTGTACAGCTGAGGTAATATCACCATTCTCCACACTTAATAATTTTATAAATATCTATTTTATTAACATGTTAGCCAAGTAAAAGTTTTTTTTTACATTTTTTTATGTTTTTTAAAACCAATGTAAAAATAAAATTATTTTAAATGAGAATTAAAAAAAAAATAAACTAATTTTGGATTACCTTTTAAAAATCTGTGACCTGAACGAATTTTTATTCTAATTAAATGAATGAAATTGAATGAAATAATTAAAATTAAATACTTATTGGTATCTACAAGTTAAAAATTAAACAGTTATATAAAATAAAGATTTTAAAAATATTCTTAGATTATTATATTGTATATATATATATTGTATATACTCTCTGTATTATTATATTATATATATATAGAATTGCAACTATAATTTATTTTTAAAAAAATATTCAATAGTCCGAATGAAGTATATCATTATAATACTAATCTATTTGACCTGGAGACGAAGGATCAAATCCCACCAAGATCGCAAAATAATAATATAATATTGATTATATTTGGGTCAAATAAAAATAAAATAAAAACCAACAACAGTTCAGTTTATTATGTTTAGTTTAGAATAAAAAAACATTTTCGTTAATCATTAACACTTTCATGTCGACTCATTCAAATTATATATACGAGGTAGGGTCAAAAAGTTCGCGGAATGGTCGCTTATAGTCAAGTATTTCTTAGCTGAAAGGGAAATTTTTGTTTGTGAGGTTGGCATAACTGGTAGTGAATGTGCTTTTGAGGTTAGCAGGCAGTTGTAGTTGGTTCCGTGCGTTCGGTGTTTAATATTGTAGATCGTAGTTTCTTTCTTTCGTCGGATTGTGCAATGTCGTCATTAGAGCAGCGTGGCAATATTAAATTCTGTGTGTTGCTGGAGAAATCACCCTCGGAGACTCTTGAGATGCTAAAAAAAGCATATGGAAATTCTGCGATGAAGAAAACAGCAGTTTACAAGTGGCATAAGCGTTTTCGCGATGGTCGCACAACGTCAGAGGTGATTGAAAATCCGATGGAGCGGCTGAAGGAACTTTCAAAAAACGGCTTTCAAGAGTGTTTCCAACAATTATATGAACGGTGGAATAAATGTGTAGATGCAGGAGGAGAGTATTTTGAAGGGAAATAATGTAAGAATGTTATAAATATTTTTAATAAATTTTTAATAACCAATTCCGCGAACTTTTTGACCCTACCTCGTATTATAATAATATTGAATTAAGTCGAATTTTTACCGACCGACGATAGTAAGGGAGGTATTGTTTTCACACCAAATTTCACATGTGGAGATTTTTACATATCTCCACGAATCATGCATTTTCTTAACAGAAAAAAGTATTTTTAGCATGATGTCTGTCCGTCCGTCCGTCCGTCTGTCCGTATAGATGTGTACAGCCTGAACGGCTCAACCGATTTTGATGAAATTTGGTATATTTACTTAATGCATCAGTGGGATGAATTGATCAACTTTTGGTGCAAATCCGGAAACCGGAAGTGGTAGTATTAGC
Source organism: Labia minor (assembly GCA_963082975.1). Lineage (NCBI taxonomy): Eukaryota > Metazoa > Arthropoda > Insecta > Dermaptera > Spongiphoridae > Labia > Labia minor. The sequence goes on from OY720347.1 coordinate 69,844,356, forward strand.
GATCGACGATAGGAAGGGAAGGGTTATTTTCACACCAAATTTCAAATGAAGAGATTTTTTTATATATCACCACGAATCATGCACTTTGTATTGGTTTTATCCTCGGGAAAATAATATTTATTAGTTTTTTCTTGATTTAAAATTATATGACGTCATCCAGCCATTCATGATGTCACAGCCTGGTCTTGCATATATATTATAAATAAAATAAAATTAATAATATTTATGTTATATGCCTATCTGTTTTTTTATTACACTAATAGATATATTAAAATTATTTGAAATTGTTTCTGTAGCTGCTATTTAATTTACTTCAAACCGTCGGTCGGTTCGGACCTGCCTCACATCCATATAAAACTAGTAAAATAATTGTTTTATATATTATAACTTTTATCCCCTTTGATAATAATTTTGATGCGATAAGCCCCTTTATTGCATGATAACAGGCGTTTCCCAATTGTAACCTCGCTTTAAACTCATCTCGAATATTATTATCTTTCGTTATTACAGAACCTAAGAATTTAAATTTTTCTACATTTTCAAATTATAATGTATTCATCTAGCGATAGAAATAAACTTGAAAAATTGGAAGTTAACGTTTACTGAATAATTATATTATTACCTAATTCATAAATTATATCTAAAATATCGATCAAATAAAAAAATGAATACATCTGTACACTTTTATATTACATCCCACTATTTCTGTGGCTCTACGGAACTCGAAAATTCTTGGCCGCAGCAAAAACATTCCTCCAAATGTCCCTATCCTATTCCTCCTTATTGTCTTCCATTTCCTTCACATTCTTTCCTACATTATCTGCCATATTTTTTTATTTTTAATAAAAAGTAGTGTAAAATTACAATTAAATTTTACCTTGAATAATAATAAAGGATATAAAGTGGGAGAAAAAAGTATCAAGAATAAATGAATAGATTAATAAAATAAATAATAATGAAATCTAGACTAGACTTGACCGTGGCAATACATGGGCCTTTGAAATTGTAATCATAAAAATAATAATAATTTAAATAAATATTAAATATAATTTATTTATTATTTATTATTACATATAAAAACCAAATATCACTTTTACTGAATAAACATAAAAATGTATTTTTTTTAATATTTATAATAAAGTTTTTGGTTATGTATGTAAAATTTCCAAAAAAAAAAAAATATAAAAATATATTATAAGATTTAATCAATTAATCAATTATTGGATTAAATTATGTAATTTTCAATTTAAAAACTTAATACACACACCTTGCTATACAAAAAAATATATTTAAATTATATACTAGGTATTTATTTTCACATTAAATGATTTAAAATTATTAAATCGTTTCTTATCATATGCAAAATTATTTGTTTATTTTTTCATTTGTTTTGTTTATATTCTTTCATTTAAATAATTTTTCGATCTCTCATAATTCCAAATTAACCAATTATTATTTTAATTTGAAACCAGCATGCACTGTAATAAAAAAGGATGTCAAAGACTTCCCACGGTAAATTTTTTTTAAATTTGTATCAATATATATATTCTGAGAAGTTATTTCCGAGTTTCGACACACATTTTGGAAAAATTTTGCCCAGTGGCGCTCGGTCGAACCTCAGTTCATTGCGATGTTGATAATACGAAAGTCCAGAATATTTAGCAGCCTCATGTAAGTAAAAATACAGCCGTCCCATTACCTCAAAAATCTCCCTATGACTCGATTATTCAGACTAAAACCCAGAATCCCAAAAATTATCTTGAAAATGACTTCAAAATGGGTGCCGAAAAGTCGAAACTCAAATCTTACAACTAAACGGGGAAAATTACCTGGAAATAACTTCTTATAATAATAAAAACATTCACGGAAACCTAAACGGTTATATATATATATTAATTATTCTTTATATTAACAATTCAAACATTTTTCAAAAGTGTATAACTAAATAATTATATATTAAATAAAATTTATAAATCTATAAAGGAAAAAAAGATTAAAATATTTAATATTTATTTTAAAAATAAATTAATATAATAGACAAAAAAAAATAGGTTTGCCATATGATGAGATTAATTTCTATGAATAAATTATATTATTCTTTAACTTTATGGATCTTAAGTTTTGAATCACATAGTAGATCAATTTTAAAATATTAAATTATCGTGAATATAAATCCAGTCCTCTATCTAAAAATTTATTTTAGTTAATTTAATATAAAGATTTTATTATTAAAAATTCACATATTGATCCATAATGTGACTTTTAAAGCAAATAAATTGATTAATTATAAAATTTAATCAAATTAACTAAATATGTTTAATGATTATAATTGTCTTATATTTTTTAAATAAATTAACAGATCCAACATCTATTTCTTAATTTAATATACTTTATTATTTATAATTAAAGAATTATTTTAAATATAAAATATATATAAATATTACTTGTATATTATTAAATAAAAAAAACTTGAATTAATATACTTCTTATATATTTAATTAATATATATCAATATATATTTATATTTTTTTCCCTTTCAGCCAGCTATTGATCCCTCTCAATTGGCTAATCTACGGGATTCAAAATTGCCGATTATCTGGGTCATTGGTATAATTTTTTTTCAATTTTTATTATTTAAATTATTATTTATAACAACATCAATTCGCTTATGAAATTAATTTACAATTTAAAATTTTTAATCTTCTAACCAGTCAATGCATTATTTTACATAATATAATTAATTGGAATTTTTTTTTATTTTTTTCTCTTTATAAATATAAACAATAAATAATTTTAGATTTAAAATAAATTAAATTTCTTTTATTCGTTTAATATTTATTTTAAAATATATTTTTATTTTTGTTTTTTTTTGAATTTATTTATGTTTAAAAATCAGTTTTGTTTTCTCAAAATTAAATAAACCCAGGAGTACCCATTTCTAATTTATTATAAATAGGAAGCTTGAAATCAATAAACTGGTTATTAGTAAACGTCATTTTAGAAATCGATTCTAGGCTTATTTTATTATTTTCATAGGAATAAATATATTCTTTTCTTTAAATATTATCAATAATAATTATAATAACTAAAAGAAAAACAAAATTATAAATTCTAGGTTTATTTTATTTTCTTAGGAATATAAATATATTCTTTTCTTTAAATATTATCAATAATAATTATAATAACTAAAAGAAAAACAAAATTATAAATTCTAGGTTTATTTTATTTTCTTAGGAATATAAATATATTCTTTTCTTTAAATATTATCAATAATAATTATAATAACTAAAAGAAAAACAAAATTATAAATTCTAGGTTTAATTTATTTTCATAGGAATAAATATATTCTTTTCTTTAAATATTATCAATAATAATTATAATAACTAAAAGGAAAACAAAATTATAAAAGATGTTTAAAAAAAAATAGAATTATTTTGAATCTTGTTTACAATTTCTTTTATTTTAATTAATTTTTTAAATAAATCAATAAATATTTAGTTCATTTTTACTCAATGTATTTGCTGAATTTTAAACTGATTCTTGGCAACCTATATAGGGTGGAATTTTTTTTCTCTTTGACCCCCCCTCTTCCATACAAATTCATTGAGACTCATGAGTTATTTAACAAAAAAATATTGTAATTATAATTCATCACGATATAAAATGACCTATTTATTCAATTGGATTTCAAAATATTTCTTTTTTATACTGAAGATTTTACCGAAACTATTTCACTTCTATAAATAAATAAAAGTTGCTTTATAATTCTTTGAATACTTAATAATAAAAAAAAATAATGATAAAAATTGTAAATATTCAATTTAGGTATTAATTATAAATTTTTAGAGTTTAGTTTATAACTTATTTATAAACTTTTTAATATTTATGAGAAATGAAACTTAATGAGTCTCTTAATCAATTATTTTTGAAAAGTCATGAAATATATAAAATTATCTGTTGAAAAATTACAATTATCTTTAATTTTATCACCATCTTGGGACATACATTTTATATTTTTTATTCATATATTCAATTATTATTTCAACAGGTATGGTATCAGATAGTATAATATGAATTTTAGTTCATATTAGACAAAGTCAATTATCTTATCTTCCACTTCTTAGTGTTTTCAGTGATTGAAAACTTAAAAAAATTTAATTTATTAATCAACTCTCTTAAAATATGCTGCTGAGATTGTTGCCAAGGCTCACTACTCTCTACCTGTCAATTATTACTCTTTATATCCAATAAAATTTAATTTTTATATTGAATTATCCACAATTATAATTATTTTTTTTTATTTTTTCTTAAATTCATTCATTCGTGATAATAACAAAACAATAATATTATTATTTTTATTATTAGGAGGACCCGGATCTGGTAAAGGAACCCAATGTGATCGAATTGTTGCAAAATATGGCTTCACACATCTTTCTACTGGCGATTTACTACGTGACGAAGTTAAAAGCGGTTCCCCAAGAGGAAAACATTTGACAGAAATGATGGAAAAAGGCGAACTTGTTCCTATGGTAAATTATCATAAAATAATTATATTTATTATGTCCTTTTACTTTATGAAATAATTATGGTAATTGAGAGAAATTTATAAAATATTTAATAGGAAGCAGATTGCAGCGTGAAGCAAGGGTAATTACCTTCATAAGGGGGGGGGGGTGCAGATTTAAAAATCAAATTATAAAAAGTTACAAAACTAATAAAAAAAATATATAAAAACTTGGATCTTTTAAACGCGTCTTTAAAATTCAAAAATTGATTTTTAGGTATAAAATGCTTGTGTGGATGATTTGCAACTATTTCTTGCTTGGTGTACTATCACATGGAGAACTTGTCGTGTAATATGTATATACCACGGATGGCGAACCTTTTTCAATGTCCGTGCCAAAAAATTATAAAAAATCTTTTTGAAGTAACTAACGTGCCACAAAATTGTCATTTTTTTCTCTAGCTTGAATATATAATCGAATATTTTTGTATAACTTCTAACTATCCTATATAAAAGTGTTATAATTTTAAATATTAAACTTTATTCCAAAAAAATAAAATGATTATTAAAAAATTGGAATTTATTTTTGGTAAAAATATATCGTTCTTAAATTTTGTTTTTTATTGTATGGAAATTCTTTAATTGATTTTAGTTTGTAGTTTTTATTTGTAGATAATGACAAAAAAGCAAAATTTATATTTGATACCGTGAACCACTTACATTTTCTTGTTTTGACTTCCTATGTTAAATTCTAGAAAAAGATTGCGATTCTGGCACTATTCTCCAACAGTCCTATGTGTAAAGTAAAGCTTGATATAAATTTTATAAAATTAATTTTTCTTTTTTTTTAATAAATATTGATAAAATTTACAGCATATATTAAAATAAAAGCATATAAGAATATTCTGGTAATAGGTGTTCCAATCAATTTGGAGTTTATAACTTCACAATTTCCCAGACAAACAAACAAATAAAATGACAGACACGAAAAATACAAAATGCAAAAAATTTTAAATCCTGAACAATGCTATTTGTACGGAAACAAAACGCAATGGCATAATAGAAGTTTTTTTATTTATTTCTATTGTAAAAAGTTATAATATTATTAAAAAAATAATTTTGTCTTTATGCGTGTCATGAAATTTTTCAAACGTGCCACTTTTGGCACGCGTGCCATAGGTTCGCCATCCCTGGTATATACAATAAGGTTTTGACTTCTCACCACAAAATGTTTGAAATTGATAGTGCTATTAAAAATTTGCTCTGGGTTAAATAAGAAAAATACAATTATTATTATAAAAATCTAATTTATTTTTATTCCTAATATATGTATTATAGTAGCATATAAAATGTAAATTACTTAATTGTATTCATAAGTATTATAATTATTATTACTACTGTTTTAAATAAATAAACAAATACTTATTTTTATTTAATTTATTCTTAATACACTTAAGAATTGAGTTAAATATGATTTTATTCAGTTAATAAACAATTTATTTTATAATATTGAATAATTTCAATATTTTTTTATGATTTTCGATAATAATAAATATCTTTAAATTTATATTTAAATTCAATTTGAAATATCCTTTAAATTTTAAGTTTTGGAGTAAAATAAGACGTCGACAAATGTGGCATCTGTTCTGGGCAGCATAAACTTATGCTATACCATTTCTAAGAAGTTTTCCCTTCCTTAACACTTATTCGCTCTTCATAAATATCTATACAAGTAGTCGGCAAACTTTTTTGATTGTGGAGGAAAAATTAACTAAATTTAAATTTTGTATTAGTAGATTTTAAATTTCAAAAAGGCATAAATAAAAATATTTTTTTATTAAATTGTGTGTTTATTTGTCTACACCACAAAAATGGTTTATTTTATAAATTTCCAACTAGTTTATCTACACCACAAAAATGGTTTATTTTATAAATTTCCAACTAGTTTATCTACACCACAAAAATGGTTTATTTTATAAATTTCCAACTAGTTTATTGTAAAATGTAAATATAAAGAATAAATAAATGCGCCCCATCTTATTTTATCTCATACTCTAAATATTACAATAGGTAATATATTTATATAAATATTTATTTCATTTAATATAATATAATAAATTATATAAAATATATATGTTCTATCATATAAAACATTATTTTTCAGGAAGAGGTTTTAGATCTAGTCAAAGAGGCAATGATCAACAAATTGTCCAGCTCGAAAGGATTTCTTATTGATGGATATCCTCGCGAAGTTATCCAAGGAGAACTTTTTGAGAAACAGGTAAAATAATAATGAAATTAGGATTCATATAATGAATTAGCATAATCATTTTAAATGTTAAAATTTTTAAATTATTAAAGGAACGAACAGATGAAAATCTTAAGAAAATTGTAAACATTTTATTTTTTAGATTAAACCAGTGACTCTAATTTTGAATTTTGATGTTTCTGATGCTACAATGACTGAGAGATTGTTGAATCGCGGAAAAACTTCTGGAAGAGTGGATGACAATGCGGATACAATTAAAAAACGTTTGGATACTTTTCATCAACATAGCAAACCAGTCATTGAGAAATTTGGCACAAAAACAAAAACGGTATTAAATCTCTATTTTAGTATTGCGATCACGAAAATTTTCGATGTTGAGATTTTGATGTTTTTATACGTTTTGAAGGTTCCTGAATCATTTTAACTAAGGTTGAGAAAAATGTCTGTCTGTCTGTCTGTCTCTCTCTCTGTGTGTGTATGTGTGTGTGTATGTATGTAGGCAAGATTACGTAAAAACGGTTTGAGCTAGAATGATGCAATTTGGTACATGAACATTATTCAAAATTCATAGTTTTCTATCAACTTTTGAGAAATGTAGCTCAACCGGAAGAGGGTCATTACCTACAACGTTTTGATTTTTTTTCCTCTAAAGTGACCGTAAAAATAAAGATATATGTTTGGTAGTTGTTCATATGATTAAAAATTGTATAAAACTGCTGTATATAGAATTTCAGCTTGATTGAATCGCTGAAAGTACCAGAATTAATTTTTTAACACGACTACATATCACTCACCAGCACGTGACGTGGTGCCATCAAAAAAAGAGCCAAACATGCGCTGGTTTAATAAATATTATTTATTAATTTTAATTTATAATTTAATTAATGTAATTTAATTTAAATTAATATATGTTATTTAATCCAATTCAAATTTGCGAGATAGTCGAATCGAGACACTCCAGCTTTTTTCAATATGAAATACGTTAACAAGTGTTCTTACAAAATGCTTTAACTGTATATTATTGACATTACGCATTAAGAACGAATATATCTTTTTATTTATATAAGTGAAACTATAAAGTAAATAAAATTTGGAATAAATTATGAGTGAAAACTAAAATATATCCTCTCTTATATTTTGAATTTCCTATTCAAAAAATATTTCTTTATTTTCAAAAGTTTATTTAAAAGTGTTTATTTTTATCCTAAATTTATATTAAATTTTTTAAATGTTTCGTACAATTAATTTTTTATTATTTATTTTCCAGATTCCTGCTGAAAGAAATCCTTCTGAGATTTTCAGTGATGTGGAAGCTTTAATTGATCAAATCATGAATGCTTAAAAAATATATATCAAATGAACAAATTTTAATATATCGAACAAATAATATACGTAATAGACTAATTAGCCATTTGTTATATCATATTTATTAATTAATAAATAAAACACCAAATTTATAAACGATTTTTAAACTGTGATGTTTTCAATAAATATAATTAATTATAAACTATTTTTAAATTCTATTTTTACTTTTTTACCATTGCAAGTAAAACTCAAAAATAATATAGCAATAAAATATAAAATTTCACAAAATGATGATGTTCCAGTTAACTTGAAGGGTTTACTTAAAAATTATCACAATCATTGTTTTAAATCAACGAAATGAAAATGTTTTTCTATTTGAATGTTTTGAAAGCATAATAAAATAAATTTTTAAGAATAAATAATTTTTATAAATCATTAAACAACTAATGATTATACCTACAGACAATCTGTACAACAATTATACCTGGTTATACTTAATATACACTTTCTCTTCAATGTAAATTAATTTGAAAGAAAAATCAAAACAAAAATAAGAACGCTTATCATGCAATAAATAAATAGATTCCTTAAATTTTTTCTATCATCACAGTTAAAATAGTCATTGTTGTATAGATGAAACTTATTAAGATATTTTTTAGAAAAATTAAAACTATATATAATACAAATGGGATTTTTATTGAATATTATTAAATTTTTCAAAATATATTGGCCTAAAACCAAATATATTTTACATATTTTTTTTAATATAAAATTGTAAATACTATAAATATGTTACTTATATTCCGTTAATCATTTCATTTACAATGTAATATATTTATTATTCTATCAATGTTAAATATGCGAATATTTTTATTTAATTATTATATATTATATTATATGTTTTGTTTCTCTAATATATAATTCATATTCATTTATAAAGAATGTAGAACTGATATTAAATAGATCGAAAAGTTTGTAATTATGAAAAAATATACATCATTCTAAAAAGAAATTGTTAATTATTTATTATTTTCCTTTTGTTAAATAAAAAATCATGTATTCAGTTCTAAAAGAAATTTGATTAATCTAAATTTAATATATTTCGGATTAATATATATAAGTTAATCCCGAGAAATTTAGCCATTTAAAAAAAAATTTGTTGAAAATTTGTTTTTATTTATTACATCACATTTAAAACAATACTGATTGTCTTAATATATAACGTATTAACGCCAATTTTTTTTTAATTATATAAATTTACAAGCTAACATTAAATAAATTGTTTATGTATTATTAATAAGTCATGTAGGGAACATCCCAGTGAATGTTTTCCTTATTTTATAATCAAATTGAGACTGGATTTAAAATCATGCTATGGAATCACTGGACAGGAACTTTTTTTTTGATGGGATTAAAAGATTTTTTTTACTAAGTCACTGGGGTGGTTTACAAGAAGTTTAGACTATTTTTGGTAATATCTTTTTATTTCGTTTTTGACTGGTGGGATATTTAAATCTCAAATGATGATGATGGTATTTGGGACAAACCAGGGGGCATCCACTATAATACGAAGGACTTTATTCTGAAATCTTTCCAGTATTTTGATGTTGGAGTTGGCTGCAGATCCCCACAGTTGAACTTCATATGTCCAAACGGGCTTGAATATTGTATTATAAAGAGAAGTTTATTTTCAAGTATTTACCGTGATTTACGACAAACAAGCCAGTATAATTTATGTAGCGAGTTGCTTCCTTGTGGATGATACATATATTTTTCCAGTAAAGTTTACTATCTAGATGCATTCCAAGATCTTTGGCTTGTGGAACTTCTTTATTGTTAATTGTGATGGAGGGACAGGAACCTTTCTTATTGGTGAATGTCACATGAGTTCACTTATTTTCATTAACTTTGATTCTCCATTTTGAGAGCCAATCTTGTATTTTGTTTAAATTTGTTTGTAGTTGTTCGGACACCATTTGTGGATCTTTGTTCATAGTAAGAACAGCTGTATCGTCGGCAAAAGTTGCTAGAGTAGTGCTAGCAGAGGGAGGTAAATCGATAGTAAAAGGAGAGATAAAGGAGTGGGCCCAAGACACTTCCTTGAGGTACACCAGCATATACGAGTATGTTGTAGAGAGAAGTTTGTTCTTCTGTGTATTTTACCAAGTAGTGTCTATCGTTGAGGTATGATTTTAATCTATATATATAAAAAAAGGTTTTTGTCTGCACATTGCTCAGAATTTAAAAATTTTTGCATATCTTCGCGTTTCATGACCTCTAGAATCCAAAAGTGACTTTAGAATTTTTCACGTCTGTCTGTCTGTCTGTCTGTCTGTCTGTCTGTCTGTCTGTCTGTCTGTCTGTCTGTCTGTCTGTCTGTCCGGAAAATTACTATTTTATAGACTCAGAATTGGCTGAACCGATTTCTTTGAAATTACATCACAATATTCTTATATACCTCTAGAGTAACATAGGCTATAAATTTTATTAATATCTTATCAATAACCGCAGAAATTAATTTTTTAAAGTTTATATAATTCTCCGTGTTGTTCATTCAAGAGCAGCTCGCGGCTCACTGTCGGCCTAGCGGAATCATTTCAAACAATGAATTATCATAGAGATTCCCAATCGAAGAATTATTATAATATTTCCCTTTTTATTTTAAATTCTAATATACAAATATCAATTCAATTAAATAATTTATTCTAAAAGTTCTCAATTTAATTAAAATATTTATTAGATCATATTTTTATCTTAAATTATTTTTTATTTAATTGAATATTTCTTCTTTTCTATAATATATATATAATAATATATAAATTTTATCATTGAATAATAAAAAAAAAATATTATTTAACCTGAATTAAAATGACTGAATTATATTATCTTTGTTTTTTATTTTAATTTAATTACTCTATTATTAATTAACTATATATATATATATATATTATATAAAAATTAAAATATGATGATATAATGTTGTTTTAAATTTTTGACATTTTTAAATTGGGTATATTTTTTAAATTTATTAAAATGTCTTTTTTATTTATTATGTTTAAAAGATTCATTTTTATTATGTGATATTAATAAAAAATAACGATGCTCTGTGCAAGTCGAATCATGTTGCACATAATTAAATAACAATTGCCAAACAAAGAATATAATATTTTTTTAAATTCTTATATTTAAATATCATTTCAATTAAATAATTTATTCTAAAAGGTCTCATTTTAATTAATTTAATAAAATATTTAAATCACCATTCAATTTTTTATTAATAGGCTTCTTTTTTTATTTTTAATTTTTAATAAATTCTCTTTTTTTGATATGATATTAATAAAAAATAATATTAAATTGTATATATAAATATAAAAATTAGAATATTTGAATTTTTTTAAATTTTAACACATGTAATCAATCATATGCATTAAGAATGGAAAATTTTTAAAATCAACTTGCTATTAAATTCAGAAAAAAAATACTGATATATAGAATATATAGACTATTCGAATATAATTTAAAACTCTTTCTCTCCTTCTATTTTAAATTAAAAAAACGGAGTTTTAAGAAATTTAGATGCCATATGCAACATGGGTGGGTAAATGAATTGGGCTGGAAGAGGAGGCAATTTATAATTTTCTTCTAATTCAGATTTAGGACAAATCGTACAACATTATATCAAATCTCGCTAAGAACATTCAATATTTTTGTACACAAAATATTCAGAGTATTGGCTAAGCGTATCACTCACAATCAGTTTATATTGAAATTTATATAAATTAACAAAGTAAAAATTTTTATTTGTTTAAATTTTATTATAATGAATCAAAAAAAATTAAATATATAGATCACATGATTAAGAGAAGCAAAAAACTTGACAGAAAATAACTGTTGGATGGAGGTCGGACATGACAGAAACTGTAAGCGAAATCTTCATATTGCGACGAATAATTTTCAAATCCCCTAGCACCACAGAATTTAAGTTTCTTTTAAGGAAAATAACTATGATCTAAAAAAATTAATAAATGAACTTAATAATAAAAAAAACAAATAAATCAATTAATTTAAATTAATACTATTAATGAATGTATATATTGGTCATTTATCTATAGTTTTATACCGTTAATTTTTATAAATTGTCTCAAGTCTCTATTTTTGCATTTTCTCAAGTTTCATTATAATTAAAAATATTCAATAATAATCTAGCAATGAAAATAAAATACCAAAATGTAATGATCAAGAAATATTATACTCTATTATAACATAGAAAATACTTAAGAACCATAGGCGGAGGAAATATTAGGAGATATCATTGCGGGTTCAGGCCAAATCGATCAACATTAATTAAGATATTTTCATTATGACAGATATTAGGAAAAAAATCGCGAATTCAATATTTCTGTTCACTAATTATTTGTAGACTTTAGTAAAACATACGCATAACTCAATAGATCCGGATAAACTTTTTCAAATTTTCAATCTTCAAATTTCTCTTGAAGGTAGTAAAGAAAGAATAAGATGCGGAAATCAATTGTAAAATATTAGGTTACTCAGACGACTTAAATATAATAGGAGATTCGGCAATTGCAATTACAGATAGCGAGGAAAATTTAATGGAGGTTTGAAATTAATAGTGATAAGAAAAAATATTTAGTAACAAAGAGGAAGAGTATTAACATACAAAATCTTAACATACAAAATGTAGAATTTGAATATGTAGAAAAATTGAATGTAATTACGAAGGATAATAATATTTGAGAAGAATTTAAATCGGGGTTGCAATCGGGAAACGCCTGTTATCTGCAATAAAGAGGCTTATCTCTTCAAAATTATTATCAAAGGGAATATATAAAAAGATTATTTTGCCTGTTGCATTATATGGGTGGGAGGCATGGTCTATGACCCTTGGAGATGAGAGTAGATTCAGAGTATTTGAGAATAGGATTCTTCCCTGCATTTATTGGCCAAAGAAAGATGAGGTCACCGGGTATGAGGGAGACTGTATAACAAGAAATTGCATGGCCTCTCTGCATCTTCAGAAATAGTTAGGGTTATAAAAGGGAAAAAGCTGCGATAGGCAGGGCACGTGGCAAGAATGGGAGAGGAAAAAGATATTGGTGGGAAGACCGATTGGAAAACCAATGACGCGTAGGAAGGGACGTAAGAGAGATGGAATAAGGGCTCAGGATAGGGACACTTGGAGAAATGTGGTTGTTGCGGCTAAGAACTTTCGAGTATCTTTGAGCCACATAGGTAGATAGATATAACATATACAATAATAATATATATAATTAATATAGTGATTAAATTAAAATATATTTTTTAAATAAGAACACAAAAAGAAATGAATGTTTTATGTAATATACTGATTGAAACAAAATGGATGAAAACCTTTTAATACTTTCAACCACCAAATACTATGTACAACTCGGGGGTACAGGGGGCGGAGCCCCCGTCTAGGTGTGAAGAGCGCCGAAGGCGCTCTGAGCAGCTAGTACTAAATAAAAATTAAGAGGCAATAGCTTTCTTATTTTATATAGCAGTTCTGCATGCCACATCTTATCACACCTTATTGACTGATATCTAAAAATACTGTACTGAAATTTTATGGCCCGTTTAATTAAAGCATTAACAAGGACTTCTTCAAGATTTAAAAAATACATTTACTTATAATTTTTTAAAATTACAATTGCAATAAATATAACATACAAATTATGAAAAAAAAAACTTTATTTTTATAACGTTTTTCTTAACTTGGCGTCTGTCTCTCTGTCTCTGTCTGTTCGCTCTTTGGTCAAATTTTCATCGACTTTTTATTGAGATAGACTTTTGAAAATTTTTATAGATATTTCAATGGATCCCTAGAAGGTATAGAAAAATATAATTGAATTATAATTAATTAATTGTAAATAATTAGCGATTAATTACATTTAGTAACTAATTCCTTTTGTATTGCTCCGATTAATTTTTTTTCAACTGATTCTGAAACATAAATATTGATATCAGGATAGATTTTCATTTTGAACGTATTTAAAAAATTTCTATAGCATTAAAATTAATGATGAATTCTTATTAATCAGTTGTTTCGCCAATGAAGAGGGGTTTCTTCTTGCCCTCAAATGGCATATATATATATTGTAATGATTTTTTTATATGGGTGGATATCGACAGGGGAAAATTTTAAGAAAAAGAAGGGTTGGTCACAAATGTGTATTGGAATAGGGTGGACTTTGATTCGGCGTGAACTGCCCCGGAGATCAGGATTATAAAAAAAGAGAAAAAAATTAAATTTATCATTAAGAATAAAAATTTATAATCAGATTTATTATATTTAATGTTTAAATATAAATTTTTAAAACCTTTAGATTTAAATGTAAATCTTTTAAATTATAATTTTATATACAGAAATTTTTTTATATTTTTTTATAAAAAAAGAAAAAAAAAACGTTTTATAAAAATTAAAGAGAAACAATATTTGTTGTGAAACAAATATTTTTAATTTTTAGATTAAAAAAATTTAAAAAAAACACTCCTTGAAAAACAATATTTTTTGTTAATAATGTAGCCGGTCCTTTTATAAGCGATAGTCCGTGGACGACCGAGTGTAATGGTGGTCCTTTTTTCCTCCAATAAAGTCCGTCTGCTCTCGACGCTAACCCCTGAACGAATGCCTTTGTCTCCTTTCAACAACTCTTCTGGGGAAACGTATTACAATAATCTTTTCCAAAAATAAATTTATTTTTAAATAAATAAATTTTATTTTTTTTTTTTAAGGATTAATGATATTTTTAAAATATGTTCAAATCTTTTTCGGATATGACAAAAAGTAAAAGGTCTACCCATATCCTTTTCAATTTGGAACTAATTTCAACATAGATCCGTTTCCTCCAATTTTTTATTATATTTGCTAAACTGATATCAAAATTAAATAAATCAGAAACACTCAGGAATATATTTCAATAAACTCGAAATGTAAACTTATTTTAATTAAATATAATATACCTAATATATATTAAAAATAAAATAAATCCTTTATATATATGTGAGATTATAATTAGTTAGTGGTTAAAACAATTAAGATTTCCATTTGCAAACTCCTCAAAACAATGTGTCCGCAAATAATATAATTCTTGTAATATCTCTACAGACTAAACAAAAAGTTCTTTCAATATGAAAATTGGTATTTATAATTGTATATTTAAAATTTTTTATTTCCTGGCTTAGTATTTTTTTTGAGAGTGATTAAATAGTTTTATTATTTAAAGATTATTCTTAAATTAAATTAAATTAAATATACAATGATTTCTTTGGAAATTTCTGTAGTTTTGTATTGTAGGATATAATAATTGTATATCATTCAATTAAAGCCAAAACTTTTTTGTTAAAGGGAACTTTTATTTGATAGTGGTAATATCCCGTTGGCTGATTTTGAAACATTTTTCTTAGATATATTATTTACTTAAATATTCGTAATATTATACCTAAATAGAGATTTTCAAATAGTTTTTTGGAAATTTTTTATAAATTTAAATTGTAAATTCTTAAGGCAAGGCTTTTTTATTTTAGTTTTCATTTTATCATTCTTTTTATTTCAAAAATATTTAAACGTTTTAATATCCCCCTTTAAACTCATTCAAATAGTAAATTTTATTTGAATAAAAATTATTCTTTAAATTAATACACATATATATAATAAATGCACTACAAATGCTCAGTGTACACTAATAAAATATGTTAATTAATTATGACTATAATATATTTAAGATATCAAATGTGATACTAAATATTTTACAGGAAGTCTTTATCGATACGGGATGATTGCCAAAAATATTCCGCTTCCTACCATTTTTTATTTTATTTTATTTTAATTTTTTCAATCTTTTAACTTCTACAAAAATATTATCATTATTTATATATAATTAAATTAAAAATTGAATAATAAACATTTTTTGAAAGAATTAAATACCTATATATAAATAAAGAAAAATATTAATATTCACCTTGATTAGATTAATTATAATCTTGAAACGCAAAATGGGAACAAACCACATCCTTTTGATGTAATCATGCCTGATTCAATTCAAAGGATATGAATATTTGCAAGGTCATTTTAGTATATACAATTAGAAAGAATCTGAATAGGAATGAATACTATCTGTTAACATTTACAATTACTATTTACAATGTCAGGTGAACCTACAAAGAGAACACATACAACTGATCACGTGAGTAAATATTTATTTATTATCTGCAATAAAAAATAATTCAAGTTTAATTTTAACTAGCAGACCCGGCAAAGCTTCGCTTTTGCATGTGTCTCTGTATACATAATATATACGTATGTGATAACTGAACACTTAATAATTATAATAATAATGCATTAAATGAATATAATTGAAATTTTAGTTTTAATTGGACTTTTTTTTTGTTTTTTATTTTTATTTATTTTTATTGGAATTATTACAAATAATAATAATAATAATAATTTTTTAAATGAATATAATTGAAATTTTATTTTTTATTATTACATTTTTATTTTTATTTTTTTTTGTTAATAATTATTACATTTTTATTTGTTGGAAAATTATTTCTACTTTATTAATTGTTAATAGTTATTACATTTTAATTAACAGTTTTCGGAATAAGTATATTCTCTTATTATAGAGATTCTTATTGTTTGTCTCACAAGTCTACCTACATTATTTCATTACCATTGTATGATTCAAAATAAAATCCAAAATATTTAATAAGACATGACCTGATCTTAGTATATATTAATTTATTTTCATTATATTAGATTGATTAATAAAATTTAAAATATTTAATAGGACATGATATTATCTTCGTATTTTTCCCATCCCAGAATATTTGCTAATATTAGATGTTGGAGTTCCAATTACCTGCATATTTAATGGCAATTTCGATGCTGAATATGCTTTTAAATAAAAAAAATTTGAAGAAAGTAATTGGAATTATTATTATTAAGAATCAATAAATAAATTTATTAAATATACATTTAAATATGTAAATAAATCTATATATAAATTTAATAAATATTCAAACAATAATTGAAACAATATAAATAAAACGATTCAATATTTTACTTACATTGTGATTTATATTTTTATTTTTATTACAACTGTTATTATGGGTATGTTATTTTTGACAGTTTAAAAAAAATTAAAAATATTAATAAAATTTATCAAAATAATAAGTTGAAAAGATTTCCAATTATTTTTATTTATTTATTGTAAATTTTTCAATGTAACCATGGTAACCATGAATAGATTTTTACCACAATATTACTAATTAAATTAATTTTGGATTTAACTACACTAAAACCTTCCTTGCCCACAACAATCCCTGAAAGTTTCATCGCAATCGGACGGGTAGTTTTTGAGTTTAGGCGAGAGAGAGAGAGACAGACACACAGACATTCCCTTATATATATATATATATAGATTATTAATTAATAGATTAATTAATTAATAATTTGATGTTTAAAAAGTAATGAAAAATTATTATATAGATTTAACATATTCACACACACTATAATAAAAAATATAATTCAAGTACTCTACAATTCAATAGAATTAAATTATGTAAAATTTCATTATTTTTTTCCTACTTATATTTCAAAAATAAGTTATAGATATATTTTATATTCACTTTATATGCATTTATATATATTCACATAAAATTATTTAATATTGCTCTAAAATTAGCAATAATCAAGTAAAAATATAAGTCTAAATCAAACAACCATATGTTTATAAATTTATTATTGACTTTTTGGACAAGCATTTATTTATTATTTTTTTTCTAATCTTATTTTTAATAAAAATATTTTAATCTAAATATTTTTATCTATTATTTATTATTTTATCTATTATTAATATGATGTTTAAAAAAAAATTGAAAAATTAAAGATTCCACTCTTTATAAGAATAAGGATTTCAAATGTAAATATTTCTTAATTTACAGTGAATAATATCAAATTATTATAAAATTGGTCTATAAATTCCAGAAACCATAATTATTATCATTTCCAGTAGATTATTCCATTCTTTATAATTTTTCATGAATTGTTTAGGATGCTCAACTACACCATCAACTCATTGAATTGCTTGAATCAAATGATCCAATCAACTTAGAAAAATTATTACAAATCTTGTCGCAACCTGATGCGCATATTTTTATTAACGCCTCTTGTGGCGCTTTTCGTGTACGTCCTTTACATTTAGCCGCATGGAGAAAAAATGATGCCGCTCAGGTTGTACATGTATTAATTCAACACGGGGCTGTCCCTGATTATGCTGATAAATTAGGCAACTATCTAATCTAATTTATTATATTGATATTTTAAATATTCATTAAATATAATTTTAAGTTTAGGCCGAACTGCATTACATTTCTGTTGTATTCGTGGTGATTCTGTTACAACAGAAATCCTTTTACAAGCGGGATGTGATCCAAATATTTCACAGAAAGTTTCACTTTATGGATTCCAAGAAAGTTCGAAAACAAAATTTTGCAAAGAGATTCCACTGAATTCTGAGGTATGTTATATAATTTATTTAATTAATTAATTAAGGTAATTAGAAATAGAAATATAAGAGGGTAGTTTGTTAAGTCAACGTTTTGGATATTATCTATTTTTTAAGCAAAAAAAGTGTTTTCTTTCTAAAGAAAGACCTTTAACTAGATACAAATAGTTTAGAATCATTCCAATTTTTTTTTTTTTGATCTAGATAGAAAAAAGAAACATTCGATAATCACTATTCAGTTTATTTAGTAATATTATTAACCAAATTAAAATTTACTTAACAAGATATACTAATTATATTATATATATAGTATTAATATTAATATTATTAATTATGTAAATTTTCCCATTAAATTTGTTATTATTAAAATTAAAACTGAATTTGTAGAGGAGGTGGGTATTTGGAGGGGAGGGGTGGATGACTAGGGGTTGGATATAGTTGGGGTGTGGATAAGGAGGGAGATGGATTTCGGTCGTCCCCTCTTTAATCAACACGCGGGAAAGAAAGGGAAATAAGGGTGTGGGAGTTGTTCGGTAACAAGGGAGCGAGAAGAGGGGGTAATTGGAGGTAATAGAGAGGTGAAAACACGATTGGGTGGGTGTTAGTGCTGCAATTGTGTTATCTGCTTCTCATAGAAACCTACGCTGAGCCGATGGGTTGGCCGAAATCTTTAAGGAACTTGAAAATTTTTGAGATATATTTTTTTAACAACTATTAATATAATGTTTATTTCAATAGTTACCTCCTCCGGAATGTTGGGGACGGACTGCACTGCATTTTGCTGTTAAAGGTGGACATTTAGATTGTTGCAGAATTTTACTAAATTATGGAGCTTTGACAAATATTGAGGATGAAAGAAATTTAACACCGTTGCAATTAGCTGGTAATGGATTGGTAAATTTTAGGTAAGTAAAATTCTTTAAATTTTAAATTTAGGGATTAATACTTAAAAAAATAATGAATATTTTATCTTATTCTTTTAGTGATTCTGAGATTATTAATATTTACGAGACGATTGTTTCTTTATTAATTTCTAATGGATCTAAAGTGGATTTAGAATCGCGGGTAGATACAATAACAACAACTCCATTGCATACTGCTGTAAAACTACAATCCAGCGAAACGATTAAGTTGCTTCTTAAATCCGGAGCTACTCTTAAAGTTCTTATATACTTATTTTATACATAATTCTTTGGTAAAATATCTGTTAAGTTCAGCTTTAGAGATGTTTTTGAAAGTTTAAAAATATGAAATCAGATGTACTGATGATGAAAAACAATATACAATGTATAAAAAAAGACTACAGTTTAAGTCTTTATTGAAACACTCTGTGTTTACTAGTAAGTAAACTAAACTAACCCATGACTTTTTTGCTTGGGATTGTCGTAGTAGATCCATTTTTTATTACCAGTTACAATACGCCACAGAAAACTCTTCTTTTTTGCATGGGAAGCAATGAAACCGTGATGTTGAAACGGTTCGAAAAGGAATTTTCAGTCAATTCGTTTGGTAGCCATTTTCCCTCCTTTAGGATCTTTCCCATTGCATGTTAACGTCTCGTTTATTATGAATCAAGGATTAATCAAATATATACTAGAATTCCTTTTAAGAAATTTATTTAAGATAAAAAATGAGAGGTAAATAATATTTTTCTATATATCCATTTTTCCCAAGGGATTGAAAGTTTTACTGAGTTTTATACCTTCTCAGGGAGAAATTTTATTATAACCCGCTGGGCGACGTAAAATCTCTTGCTCACAAGTCGAGCCAACTGATGTAAGTTCAGACGAGTTAGTTTGGAGCTATGTAGTACATTGAAAAAATAGTGATTCCTGTTTATTTTTTATTTCCTTTCACATTTCCACAAATTATTATCTGGATCGAATAATCATAATAAAAACACAAATTTAATCAATATTTTAAGTGAGCCCTTTCATGACATAAAAATAGTTAAAAATGTCTTTAAAAAAAAGGTGAAAGAAATAATATTTATTTATAACCATCTTAATTATTTTAGCTTAATAGATATTTTACCTTTTTATTTAAAAATATAAAAAAATCTATATTTTATTAAAATTATTTTTTCTTCTTCTTTAATTAGGGATTAATACTTCATGATGCGGCTGAAACAGGGAATGTAGAATTAATGGCACTATTACTTAATGCTGAAGAATCTGAACAGTTTATTAATTCAAAAAATATAGTAATAAACTTAATATATTAATAGTGTTATATATACGATATATACATATATATATATATCCGGTATATTCAAGAATTATATATTAATAATTTTAGGCGGGGTGCACTCCTGTTCACGTTGCTGCTTATTATGGTTTCTCAGGAATGGTCCAATTTCTAATTAAACATGGAGGGGATCTTTCAGCCCAAACAGACTCCAATTTAACAGTAGCTGATTTTATTTTCATCCATGTGCCTAGGCCGGAACATTTACTTATCAAAATTTTAGATGACTGTTTGGAGATTGAAGAAGAATGCACGTCTGGGCCAATATTCTCAAGATATTGCAAAGTAAATTTTTATTTAATTCATAAGAAGATATTTATAAGTGTTTTAAACCACAAAATAAATATCTAAAATTAGTAAAATATCAACCATCTACATTCTTAGATCATTATTCATTATTATAATTAGTTTATTGTAAGGTCCGTAATTCATTACATTAAAAAGAAACTAAATATTATACATGCTAATTTCATTAAATAGTTTAAAATAATAACTTTGAATAATCATTAATTAATTATTATTGATTAGTTGGAATTAAAATAATTTATTTTAATAATATAATAATTGCTAGAATAATGTTTTTATATTCATTGTCTTTGAACTCCAAAAGTCTTCTCAACTTACAGGGTTTAAAATAATTTCAAGGTTTTTTAATCTATTATGTTATCCTATATTATATATTATATATCCTATATTTAAAGAGGTTGATAAATAATTTATATATTATTTATTTAAAATTTAAAAATTATTTTTTTATATTTTAGATAACAGTAAATTTTTCAATTTTGGTTCCTCCATCCTGCCCACATCAAATGGCTGTAGCACGAGCAATCTTAGAAAGTTGTTCACAACAACAACAAGTTACATTACTCGATCACCCCGTTCTACAAGGATTTTTACGTTTAAAATGGTTTAAATTAAGAATCTTTTTTGTTGCCTTAGTATTACTACATCTCGTTCATGTCGTCGCCCTAAGTACTTATGTTTGTATGTGTAGAGCAAATACATTCACAATAAATGAGGTATGTTTAATTTTAATAAATAAAATTTGTTTGTACATTTTTTGAAATATTTTCACTAATTAAATACACATATCTATGACATTGCCTTTTTCCTAAGATATATATGTATATAATATATATGTTATACATTTATTCGATGAATTAATAATTAAATGATATAAATATTATTGGGTTCTCAGACATTCGTTTATTTGTTTTATTTTTTAAAACTTAAAACTAAATGCATGTTTAATTTTTTAGTTGTATAAAATTAAATAAATCATTTTCTTCTCTTCTGAAAGAAAATAATTAAACTCTTTATCAAAGTTTATAAAATATTTAGAATAAAAATCTTAAATACTTTTAAAATATTTAATTACATCATTCAAATAATAAATATGATAATTTGATATATGTTAATCTAATATCAACATTTTTTAATAGTTAATAATTCCAGGGAGAATACTTTTACTTTGTTCAACATTTTTGGCTTTTCATTGCGTAATTCAGACAGGATTAGAACCCAGACATGCTTTCAAAGATATTGAAAATTGGATTGGAATAATAAATTCGGCTATGGGCCTTTTGATCGGTGTTAATGCGGAGAAAGGTACTTAGAATGTTTATTTTATTTAGAAACAAATATAATTTTTTTTTTAAATAATAACACATTAATATATTTAATGTAGATATGAATGTGCCTCCTCTTTGGTTGATCCATGTTATGTCCGGAGCAGTTCTCCTCTCTTGGACTCATTTGATGTTAATCACTGGACGATTTGCTCTTTGGGGGTTTTATGCTCTCATGTTTTATTCTGTCCTTATCAATGTATTAAAGGTATAATAATATTAATTTTATTTTTGTTTTTTTTATATTGTTTTAATTGGATTTGATTTTAAATTTTTTAGGTTCTATTTACTTTCAGCTTTCTCGTATTTGGATTTGCATTAAGTTTTGCATTAGAATTTCACCAATTGATATCGTTTTCAAACCCCGGTCGAAGTTTAGTGAAAACAGTTGCGATGGTTATGGGAGAGTTCGAATACGGAGAATTATTTGCGGAGGATGGGAAAGTAGAGGGTGCCATTCCGAGAATATTATTTCTGTTATTTGTCGTATTAGCCACAATCGTTTTAGCCAATTTAATGGTTGGGTTAGCTGTTAATGATATTCAGGTATTTAAAAATAATATTTTAATTTAATTCAATGAATTCAAAATGATATATTAAGTTTATAAAGTATTTTGAAAAAAAAACAAGCAATCTAGAAAAAAAAAAAAATTATTTAGTTAAAAACAATTATTTATTTTATTTTACCCTTTCCCTATCAAGAAAGGATTGATCTCGTCAGAAATATCACCCAGCTTAATTATAGACATTGTTATTTCTGAGATAGAGCGGAATATGTTGATCACACAGTAATTAAACATCTTGATTGATTGATGTTTAATTAAACATTCTATCTTTATAAATAAAAATGACTAATCTAATCTTTTTGTGAATATAAACTAAATTACTAAATAATATAAATCTCTAAAATGATTATAATATTAATGGGTATATCTTAATTAATTATATTTTTATTCTTAAAAAATTAATTATAGAATATATATTGCAGTGGATACAGACTCTTGGGTCGGCAAGTCGACTGGATAAACAATCAGAATTTCTTTCTCATTTAGAACGTTTAGCCTCACATAGATGCCTAAAATATACATTCATGCCGAAGTTTCTTCAACTTTTCATTGATGAAGTTAGGTAATAATTAAATGATTAATAAATCTTGTATAAATAAATTGAATTATAATTACAATTTACTTTCGAAGGGTAATACCTTTACGTTTGGATATATATCCAGGATTGGGAAAAAGCGGAATGGCTGGGCTTTCAGTTAAACAAATTGATAAGATTGTTACAATTGCTCTCAGAAATCATAAATCAAAATCTCGGTTTGTATAATTAAAATATTGTTATATTAATATGTTAAAATATTTTTTTTAGATTTTAAATAAATAATTTTTCAATTAATTTTTAGCAACAAGAAAGATATTGATTGTGTCAATTGTTTTGAGGAACAAGATGAAATGACAAATGATTATGATTTAATAAACATATTACGTAATTTGCAAAGTCAAATTAACGAGTTACAGGAATCTTTCGAATGGAGAATGAATGGAAATCAACAACCGGTGAATCGGCTCATTACAAGCAGAATTAAAAGAACAGATTCTTCCAAAAAACTATTAAAACAGTCTCAATCATTATTAAGAGTTTCCAAAAAAAATTCATCCGCTTCTGTATCAAAAAAAACATCAAATATTGACAAAATCGTTTAAATAAGAAATTAAAAAAATATAAAATATTAAATTAAAAAAACTAGAAAAAATAAATTTCAAAATTATATTTTATTATATCAATATTAATGATTTATATAACTTTGAATTCCTATATTAACAACTAAGAAACGATTATTTTATAGCATTTATTTACTTATATGAAAATATTTACAATCAAGTTGTAAAATGAGGTATATTATATCACTCTATTATTTAATAGAAGTCATATTTTAACTAATTTAGTGATTTGTTTTACAATTTTTTATGTATATTATATATATTTAATGCAAATATAATTTAAATTCTTTTAAAAATATTTTTTTTTCTTACAAAATTTACAATAATATAAAAATTATATTAGAAATTATAAGTATTTTTTTTAAATAAGTTGTAAAATATAAAATCTTTTGGTTAGATATAAAATATATTGTCATGATATTGTTAGAATATTATCTACTCTACAATTTTTTTTTTACATTTTTATATATTATATATTTTTTTTAAAAAAATATTTTAGTTAATCTTTATAAAAACTCACACAGAAAGAAATATTAAACACCAAAAAAAAAATTAATCTCACAAGCAAAATCATTTTTAACATAATTAGCTTAAGAGAATAATTAAATTGTCATATCAAATTTAATATATTAATTGCGCTTCCAATATATTAATTATTTCCCGATTTCAATCGTGCCATTTCTCCTAAAATTTTCTCATTGCGTTGTTGAAGATCTCGTAAGTTTTCAGCAATCTCTTCTTTTTCACCAGCAATCTTTTCTCGAGCTTCTCGTTCAGCATTAAAATCACTTTGATATACTTCAATCTAAAATAAAACATGACGTTTTTGAAAAGGAATTAAAAAATTGTTCATTATTATTCTGCATAATAATATAATTCTTTTTATATTTATTTACTTGAATTTTTAAAATCTCTACTGATTCTTTCTCATCTTGGAGATCATGCTTTAATTTATCTATATGTTCTTGTAGTGTAAGATTTTCTGCTGTTAATTGACTTATTCTTTCAGAAAATCCTTGCTGTTGAATTCGTTGATAATGATCCTCCGAAGTGTTATTTAATTTTCGGTTTGGTTGATGGTTTTTTGAGTCAAGTTGAACGGTCATTGTTTTTATTTGATCCAATAATAATGAGTTAGTCTATAAATAATATAATAATATAAATATTATTTATGAATTAAACATATATAATATTATATTTTGTTTTGGGTATTAGCAATTTTTTAAATTAATATGATATATAAATAAAAATACTTAAATAAAAAAAAAATGATCATATAAATTTAAAAATATCAATTTATTACCTTTTGTAATGAATTCAATTCTTCAGATGTAGATTGTAAATCTCGTTTTAATGATGCATTTTCATTATTAACCTAATAATATAGTTAAATTAAAATAATTTCTTTGAATGTAAATAAAAAACTATTTAAATACCATTTGTAATAAGTTTAATTCTTGTTGAATAGAATTCATTCTTTCTTTTAACGATGTATTTTCAGATTTAACCTAAATAAATATTATAATTTATTTGGTGTTAATTATTTATAGATAAATTTTAATTGAATTACCATTTTTAATGAATTTAATTTTTCAAGAGTAGATTGTAATTCTTCTTTTAATGATATATTTTCACTATTAGACTAGAGTAAAAATAAAATAAATGAAAAATTGTATTTTTCTAATAATTCTATGTAAAATTAAAAATATAAATTAATAAAGAATTACCCTTTCAAAGTCAGGATTTTGTTGGTTTTTAATAGATTCCCGTAATTTTTTATTCAATTCAATATTTTCTGTTTTTAGCTAAAATAAAAAATTCCATTAAATCAATTATTTAAAAAATAAAATTTCAATAAAAATATTCATGATTAAAAATATATAAATAAACGATAAAAATTCGAACGATAATACTCCGTTTAAAAATCTTTATAATTAAAATTTTGTAATATTAAATGTCCCGTAAATATAAAATAAAAGTAATACATAATTGTAAGAAGAGTTATTTAAGATCATATAATTATAAGAAATCTTTATATTACTTTATGAATTAATTCTTTCGTTTCTTCAAATTTAATTTTATGATTCTGATGGACTGCAAATACATCTTCTTGCCATTTACTCAATGTTTCTACTTGTTGTTTCATCGCAAGATTATTTTGT
Organism: Labia minor; assembly: GCA_963082975.1. NCBI lineage: Eukaryota > Metazoa > Arthropoda > Insecta > Dermaptera > Spongiphoridae > Labia > Labia minor. The sequence continues at coordinate 69,870,745 of OY720347.1, forward strand.
CGGAGCGTTTCTATAAGATTAATAATATACAATAATAATTATTTACAATGTATTTAGAATTAAAAATATCTTCAAGTACTAAATTCTTTATATTATATATACATATGTGTGTGTATTTATATAATAATAATAATAATATTTAAAAATTTATTTTAAACATTTAAAGGTTTCTTAATAATTAGTTTTTGAATGACATTTAAAATTAAATTATAAAATGATTTAATAATATTATTGTATCAAGTTCATATTTACCCTTTAATGTTTGATTTTCATTTAATAATTCACATAGTTTCGATTCAATATCTTCTAATTTATATTCATTTGAGGAGATTAATTCGTCCTCATTTGGTAAACTCTGAAATTTATATATATTTCCTTTTGAATTATTTATTGTGAATGGAAATTTTTTTTCTTAAATTAATCCCATCTTTGAGTGTATGAGCATAGACAATGACAATAACTAAGACTAACATTTGAAAAAACTGAGACCAGTTGTCAAACAATATATAAAATTATGGGAGAACAAATGAGTCTTTAATAAATGTATCATTTAATAAAAATTGTTATGATTACAATTTAAATTACCAAAAAATTAAAATAAATTGACAATAATTCTTAATTGTTTGGGTAGCAAGTAATTTAATATTTTTTGATATACCTGAGCTTCGGATTGAGGCATTAAGTGATCTAAAGAAAAATCCTCAATAGAAAAATCGGGTATAATGACAAATGATTCCGATTCTGAATTAGCCATATTGTAAATATAAAAAATCTTAAAGATTTGAAATTAAAATATGTATCTATATTTTAAAATTTTACAATATAAAGAAAAACCATGTGAGCCATTAATAAGAAATAACTCAGATACGCACAGACCCTAAACTCTATTGTTGTCGGTGAAACAAAGTTTTTGGCGCCATCTGTACTCGCAGGCATTCGAAAATTGAAAAAAAAGTTTATGTAATTTAAAAAATATTTTTAAAAAAATGGCTTATTTTTTCATAAGAAATAAAAAAAAATTATTTTATTATTTCTCCTAAATCATAAAAAACAAGACTTATTATAAGATTACTAGATGATTGTAAAATTTGACTATTTTTTAAATATAAAATAAGTAAAAATATTACTTGCTCAAATTCTAAATAATTTTTATTATTAATAGATTAATTGCTAGTTTCACAAAAATTATGATGCGAAGAATATTGCAGATTTTTCTAAAATAAGAAAGAAGGTAAGATTTTAAATTTTTTTTTAAATTAGCGAAGATGGACCTTCAGAAACAGCAGATTGTGTTAATAAGAATAGCGAAGAAGACAATAAAGAAATAGTTGATCTCACAACTGAAAAGGGAATTTTTTTTTATTTGTTTATATATATAAAAATCGAATTTCGATTTTTCACGTATCCTGGGAAGAGGCGGGGGGGGGGGGGCACCGCCAAAGGAAGGAAGAGCGGCTAGTCACCCCCCCCCTGTAAATATAAAATATTATATATTATGTATATATTACATGGACATTGCTCGTTTCATCTAGGAATGTAAATTCAATAATTACAAGTTAAAAATTTTCTAAATTTTCGCACAAGTGAAAAATTAAAGGGTACCAATTTATTGCTCAGTATTACAATAATACGCACAGTACACATTCCCAGTATATTATTCAAATGCAAAAGTATTAAAAAAAAATAGTAGAAATTAAAAATAAATAGTCAGTAAAAATCCAAATGCCCAGGAAAAAACACTTTTTGCCAATTAAAAATTATCAAGTAAAATCTGAAACCGTTCTGTAAAAAGAAATGTTTATGTGAGGTTTTAAATAGTAAGGTGGAAATTTTTAAATAATTTTGATATCAAAAATATTGTCTTAAATATAATATATAAAATATCAATTATATAATATAATAATAAAAATATAATACTCTAATAAAAATGAAAAATTACTTACCTTTAATTTATAAATTGGCTATACTCACAATACATATTGCCTTGTACATATCAGTAAAAATGCTATCCTAAGTTCACATATTTTGTTTTAGAACCACTGAAAATTTTTGTGAGCCGAAATATTTTCTTGTATCAATATTTCAAAATTAAATTCAATTATAAATCTACATAAAAAAGTAAATAATAACAAATTCATTATATTTTCTTGAGCGATATCATACCAGATATAAATACGTATATATTTAATTTATATATTTAAATAATTTTTTTAAAAAATGTAAATTAAAAAAAAAATTAAAATAATACCTATATTTAAATAGAATGAAGGAATTCATCAATATTATTACTGAGCAATTTAAAATATTTAACCGTGCAAAAAAAAAACAAAAAAACAATAAAATATGGGTCATTTATAATTTTTTACTGAATAAAAATTTATTAAAATACTAAGCAATTAATTTATTGCGAAAATTAAATTCAATATATGACAAAACAATGTGTGAAAAAGATATGATTACTAGTGTTTACTCATAACATAATTTGTAAATAGCATTTTATAATTTTAATTTATTTTCAAATAAATCTTATATATTACATAGAACATTATTCCTTTATTTTAGATATGTAAATGACATAAAAGATTGCAGGATTTCCAGCTAAGCGAAAAATTATTTATTAGGGTATAAAACTTATATAATACATTTTTGAAAAAAGCATAATTGATTGCTTAAAGGTTAGTTTTATCTCTGAAAAAATAATTTTTCACTTAACTGGAAAATCTATAATATTTAAATTTCCAATAAAATAAAAAAAAAAAACATGCGTACATTCACACAAGCCCGATTTTTCGCATGGTGGCGCCAAAAACCTTGTTATAGCAAAGACCAAACTCATACAAACAAGCTCGATTTGATTTCTAATTTTCGAATGCATGCGAATACAGATGGCGCCAAAAACTTTGTTTCACTTAAATTTAATATTTCATTTTATTTTAAAAAGAGATAAAATTAATAATAAAAGAATTTATTTGTATAATAAAATAAAATATTAAAATATATATTTTTATTAAGTAAATAAATGTTATTTTGTTTTAATTTTTAATAAATTCCTGGCGCGAACCATTTTTTAGTGTACTCATTAATTTTAAAATAAAATTATTTTAATCTCAATAGATAAAAATAAAATGATAAAAGCTATAAAAAATTCTTATATATGATTATGGGCACGGTCAAGTTGTCAAGAGATTTTTAGTCATAAAACATGTTATCTAAAAAAACACTTTGAATTTCAACTTAAAAAGAAACACGCCCTCTTTATTTTAAAAAAAAGCGCCTCTAGCGTTCATATTAAGTAATAAGAAAATATACATTTTTTGTATATAATTTTTCTATCTCAATTTACACAATGTGAAAACTGGTGAAAACATCTCCACATGATAATTTAAAATTTCTTTTATTCGATAAGAAACATTTCAAAGTTATATTGGAAAAATGAATAAACGTTTATTTGTAGGAGATTTACCAAATTTGATTGATCAAAAAGATTTATTTAAAAAATTTTCTAAATTTGGACATGTTGGTGATATAGAAATTAAAGAAAAACCATCAGGAAGATTTGCTTTTATCAATTTTAGCACAAATGATGATAATATTAATTATTGTAAGTATCTTTATATCACTTTATATTATATCAATAAATTAATCTATTAGATTAAATAACTTTTCTTCAAAATCATTCATTTATTTTGACACATTGAAAAAATATAATTATATCAACAAATTTTAAATAAATATTGTTACATAGTAAATTACATTTATTTAATTTAATTTATTTTGTTTTAGTTTTGGATAAATTATCTAAATCTCCAATCAAAGGGAATTTCCTCAAAGTTCAATTAGCTAAAGAAAACTTTCTTTCTAAACTCGAGAGAGAGCGTAGAGAAAATAACACTGGTATTCAAAAAAAAATCGTAAAAAATAATACAACAGAAAATACACTTATACCTAATTTTAAAGGAACATTATATTTTGAAAATGATGAAAATATTGAAAAACAAGAAAAGAAAAATATAGAAAAACCTCATTATGATACTAAAAACAAATTGGAATATATTGAAGAAGATAAATGTTTAGAAAAAGCAAGATTGGAATCTGAAAATAAAAATTTTGAAAAAAGTGAAAATACTAAATTCAACAATCAAGAAACAAAGAAAAGTAATATAGAAATTATTTCTCCCAAAAAAACTGTTAGTAAAAAGTTTAAAAAAGATGATACATTTAAAAAGAAATGTATTAATTATGAAAGTGAAGAATCTATAGAAAATTTAGAAGCGAAACTTGAATATAAAAAGATAAATCATAAAGTTGAAATTAAAAAATCAGTTAATGAAATAAATACTAACACGTCTGATTTAATTAAAAACCACTATAATTATAGTCATAAACAAAATGATTTTGATCATCAAAATATTTCTGATCTAAAACGACAGCAAGCAGTTCAAGAAAAGAAGAAAGCTTATCAAGATCAAAAAAATATTTTAAAAAAGGCCTTAGCAAATATTGTAAGTATAATATATGATATCTCTCTCTCTCTATATATATATATATATATTATATATAATCTTATATGGTTTGTAAGTTATTTAAATTAATATTACTAATTTCAGGATACGGTAAATAATTCTAAGATCGTTTTCGACTCTGACTTAGAAGAGGAGTCCACAGAGCAATCATCAAAAAAAACATTCCTTTTAGATGACGAAGATATTGATGAAAATGATGATATTTCACGATTTAAAATTAAACCTCAATTTCAAGGAGAAAAGGGCCAACGTCTATTAGAACTTCAATCTCGTTACAATAATGATCCAAGATTTGTCCTTGATGAACGATTTCAAACAGTTGGAGATGAAAATGTTAAGGATTCAGAAAATGTTGTAGATGAAAAAGAACGGCAAATGAATATACTACAGGAAGTTTTAGGATATCCGTTAGAAGTAAAATCTGAAAGGACAAAACACAATAAGCCAATGAAACATTTTGATCCATCACAAAAGGATCATTTAGAAAATTTCATTTTGAAAAACGAAATTCCAGAAGAAGAGATAAATAAGAACAAAAAGAAAAATAAAAACATAAAAAAAATTAAATTGAAAGAAGAAATCGAAAAAATTTCAGTTCCAGTTTCAAAAGAACGATTCTATCAAATAGATAATTTAAAAGATTCATTAAATAAAAAAGAAGAGGGTTTTAGTTTGTTAAAAATGTTTGGGAATGAAGAAAACATTGAAATAAAAGAAAAGTCAATCGATGAATCATATGAACAATTACCTAAAAAAAAATTAACAAAATTACCTGAATTAATGTCTAATCCATTTAAATATGACTCTACCGATGATGAAAATGAATCCGAATTAAAAAATGAAAACATTACAAAAACTGTAATTAAACCAGTTAATGAACCTACAATAGCTCAAGGAATAGCCAGGGATCTTTTTTTTTTATCTCAAAATGATTCTAGATTTTCTGAAGCATGGAATTTTCTTATGAATAGTCATGAAAGAGAAGAAGGAGATTTTAATCAATGGAGACGAACTATTAGTTGTTCTATTAAATTAAAACGAAAAAATGCAGAGCAAAGAGAAAATAAACAAAATAAGAAAAAAAAAGTATATAATACGAAGAAACTTTCTAAGAATAAACCACGAGTTTTCAAAAATAATAAACATAAAAAGCATAGGTAACATTTTATCTATTATTCTGTGATCATTTTTATTAATTTGTGAACAATACCTGTTTTTTATAATTAAATGATGATAAATCTTTTTGTATAGAAATAAATATATTTCAATATTTTAGACATTAAACTATCTTTATTTATAAAACAGTTTTTTTTATTGCTTAGAATTAAATTAAATACTGTGGAGAATGCAAATATAACATCATAGTAACTCATGTTTCTTTGTCTGCCCGAGAAATTGTAAGGCTATAGTCTCGACAGTGTCTAGGCAGATAAGCAGTATGAAATTACTCTAGGGTAAACTTATATAGCCTTTTTGAATTAAACTATAACTTTTATCAATTATCACCAAAAAATCTAGAAAAAAATAAACTTTCCATTTGGTTTATTTTAAGCAAAGAATATTCTTGTATAGAGATGCATTGTTAAAAGCTTATGAAATTTTACACAAATGTCTTTCAGGTCTATGATTTCAAATCAAAAAAGAAATGAAAAAATCGTACTTTTTTAGATTTTGGAAGTTATTTTTAAAAATTTTTTAATTTCAAAGAATCTCAAAAATGTAAATTTTGATAAAAAATTAAATTTTCCCTTCAATTACTTTTATTTTATTAAATTTTGAATGACCTCTATCGGAAGAAATAAAATTAAATAAGTTGACATAACCGACCGACGGTTTGAAATAAATTAATTTCCAGCTACAGAAACAATTTCAAATAATTTAAATGTATTTATTAATGCAATAAAAAACAGATATGGAAATAACATAAATATTTTTAATTTTATTTTATTTATAATATATAAGGAAGCTGGCTGTTATGTCATTTTAAATTAAGGAAAAACTATTGAAGACGATTTTTTCCGAGGATAAAACCAATACAAAGTGCATGATTCGTTGAGATATGTAAAAAATCTCATGTGAAATTTGGTGTCGTATCGTCGATCGGTAATACTACCACTTACGGTTTCCGGATATACACCAAAAGTTGATCAATTCATCATACTGATGCATTAAGTAAATTTACCAAATTTTATCAAAATCTGTTTAGCTTTTTTCTATATGGACGGACAGACGGTCAGACATTATGATAAAAATACTTTTTTCTGTTAACAAAATGCATGATTCGTGGAGATATGTAAAAATCGCCACATGTGAAATTTGGTGTGAAAACAATACCTCCCTTACTATCGTCGGTCGGTAAAAATAAAGATTCGTAAGTTAAAGTATTAATAATCATAAAATTACTTTTAATTTAAAGAACTCTTTTTTGATCTATAAAAAAAGAAGCAGATTTGTTCCCGCCTATTAAAGTATTTAAATTTACTGGCCGAAAATAAAAATCAATATAAAATTGGATTAAAACAATCAAATATAGGCAAACAATTTGTTTACATAATTAGTGTTTCAAATAGAGTGGTGAATGAGAAAAGGTATTTCACTGTGAAAATAAGGTATCTTAATAACCTCTGTTTTATGAAATTATATGCAACCATTCAAAAGTTTGATGTTTATTTAGCATTAGCACGGCTCGTTCTTGATGTTTGGATTCTTTATTTTGCAGGTGTATTTAAATTTATTTATTTTTTAAGAATACTTATACATATTTAATCTATTTTTTCAAATATTTATTAATTTTGTGGAAGGAATATTCACTTTAGACAAAAATTTTTATATTCATCTCAATTTATTTAAAGAAATATAAATAAGAAAATAAAATTTATCAATTTCTTGTTTTAAATTTTGTTAAGTTGAATATATTCCTAAAAGATGTCGCTGTCGACCTTACCATCTTTTATCTCTTTTCCACCCTTAAGAAGAAGTGCGTGAGTTCTCTTTCTTCAGCTAAGAAGCGTCTAAGACGATTTTCCATCCTCAGTATGTTTCGCGCTTCGCTCGACTTCGGATAAAGTTTTTCACTCCGCGTGTGTGTATATGTGTGTGTGTGTGTGTGTGTTGTTTTTTTAGTGCGGTACAATCTCTACGCATGTTTTAGTGCATCCATGTATTCAAGTATTTTGATTGCCCGGTTATTTCACCCTATTATTCCTTCACATCAAAGTGAAAAGAATTGTTTCATTGGATTTTAAATAAATATGTTCATCCCCTTGCTGGTTGTCATTCTACTTGTTGCGACAATCGACTCCAAATCCAATAATATCATCAAAGGTAATATATAGAATATATATATAATATATATAATTACTTAAAAAAATAAAAATACTTTTAATTTCTAAATTTTTAAAATAAAATCACAAAGATTCTCTTTAAAATTTCGAAACAAAAGGAAAAAAAAACAATTGCTAAAAGTCAACTCTCCAAAAAAGAAGAAACTCGTAAAAAAAAAATTAGCGCTTATAAGGAAAAGCGCTTTCTGGTCAGTTTACTCACTAAAAACTTTTAATTTCTTTTTTTTATTAAAAAAAAAAAAACTACCTATAAATTTGAATTTTATGACATGATAAAAATGTTAAAAGATTTTTAATTATTATTTTAGATAAATGCCCTCAAAAATTTCACTAAATTCATTTAAAAAAATAGGAGATGAAGTTGAAATATCGGAAGAATTTCTAGTTGAGTTTGTACAAAAAAAAAAAAAAGAACCATTAATTAATTTTTGTGTTTTTACTACCCTTTATGAACTAATTTTATCTATTAGAAATAAATAAACTTACCAACAAGTTAAAGAACCATTTGTTTTCAAAATGACGTACTAAATAAATAAAAACAAAAGATAAATTTTAAATATAAATATATAAAAGTATATTTGTTTAAACTAAAACATATTATTGACAATTTTAAATAAATTATAGCAATATATTATATATAAAGATATATGTGTCACGAATTAAAGAAACCATTTATATTTTTTTTATTAAATAGATAGGGTTGGTTTTATTTTTTCTTTGGTTTTCATTTTGCCTAAAATTAGAATTGATGGTCCGCCGACTCGAGTTCGTGGGTTCAAACCTCGCCGAGTGCATCGATATATAAATAAAAATAAAAATAATAAACAAATCTGAGAGAGCTGGCTAAATGGACATATATTCCGAAAAAAAAACAAAAAAAAAAAGAATTGATTAATCGAATTACTATGTTTTAAATGACAATGCGTCAAAGGGCTCTAAGATTTTCCCAATCTACTCAATTACGACGAATTTTTTTATAATCTATTGTATTCCTATAATAAATATATATTACGATTAAAGTAATTTAACTGCAAAAGTTGACCTATATATGTATTATATCTTTATAATAATTTTGCATAAATTTCTTGAAATTTTCTTGCATGTTTTAAAATTTCAATGTCTAATTTTGTTTTTCCTACTATCCAATATTCAAAATTATAATAACTGACTAGAGATTTAGATATCAATTTCACCCAGATAATAATAGTAGTTCTAAAGGAGAATAAAATTTTAATATCAAAAATAGATAAAAAAACAATAGAATATATTTAGTTAAAAATATTATAATCCTTAAAAACTTTATTTGATAATGTAATTTATAAGTCAGAACGATGGCGATACCAAGAAGAAGAAAAATAATTTAAGAAGAAATAATAAAAATCTATAAATTTATAAAAATACACGTAAAACTTAAACATTGATAAGGGGTTAACTAAGTTATTATTTAGTAAATTAGTGATTTGCTATAATATTTATATTTTTCTTTTCACTATACATCTTATTAATTGTTCTTTTCTTTCTTATTTGTTATTATGCAAACTATTATTATGATAAGTTTGTATGTTATGCAAATATAATTATTTATTTATGTATTTTAAATAAATAATAAAACAGATTAATACAAATTAGAAGAAAAAAATATACCCATTTATGAATACCATAATAGAATCCTTGTATAATTAGTTTACATATTATTAAATAATTTATTTATAATGTTTTGTTTAGAAAGAGAAATGATAAATGCTACATGAGGCACACTCTAATCAGAAGAAAGTAAAAACAGATTTGTTGTCTAATTTCCAGGCGTACAATTAATTACATAATCTATCATCGAGTTAAAAAAACATTTTATAAAATTTTTGCTAATATATTTATGAAATAATATCTCAACCTAATATAAATCTAATATTATATAAAACTAATTAATAATATTTTTATTTTCAAAATTTATTCTCTATAATTGAATATTTTTATTTTACCCAAACCTCGAATTCATTTCATATGCGTGTTTTCATGTATATATTTTATACATTATTCGACATTTAAAGACAAATCCAAATGTTAATAGATAATTTTGCTTCTCGTCATTCTTTTTTATTTTGCATATAACAGATCTTAAAGGGCATTATGAAATATAAACAAAATTAAAAAAAAATATATTTTTTTGTGAATATTTTAAAATATAATTATAAGTAAATTAAAATAATAAATTTATATATCAGATCATTTTAATTATTCTGGTAGTTAAATTATATACATTTTTACTATCTCGTCAGAGATAGTATTGCGATCACGAAAATTTTCGATGTTGAGATTTTGATGTTTTTATACGTTTTGAAGGTTCCTGAATCATTTTCACTAAGGTTGAGAAAAATGTCTCTGTGTGTGTGTATGTATGTAACCAAGATTACGCAAAAACGGTTTGATCTAGAATGATGCAATTTGGTACATGAGCATTATTCAAAATTCATAGTTTTCTATCAACTTTTGAGAAATGTAGCTCAACCGGAAGAGGGTCATTACCTACAACGTTTTGATTTTTTTTCCTCTAAAGTGACCGTAAAAATAAAGATATATGTTTGATAATTTTTCACAAGATTAATAATTGTATAAAACTGCTATTTATAGAATTTCAGCTTGATTGAATCACTGAAAGTACCAGAATTAATTTTTTAACACTGCAAATCTCACGCGCCAACACGTGCGATGGTGCCATCAATAAAAAGCCAAACATGCGCTGGTTTAATATTTATTATTTATAATTTATAATTAATTAAATTTAATTTAAATATAATATATTATGTTATTTAATCCAATTCAAATTGCGAGATAGTCGAGTGGAGACACTCCAGCTTATTATTTTTGACATATACATATATATAAATAAACAATTCTACAACTCTTCGCAATTTATCAACATTTTAATATTATATGTTTAGTTTTTTCATTATGCTGGCCCACTTCAACCTCTAATAGTCTACCTTCTTGACCACCCTCTGTTAGTGAATAAAACAATATTATTAGCCAATATTATTAAACTCGAGTTAATAAATTATAATTTTGAAATATGCAATAAATGAACAACAAAAATTTTACTTTTTATCTAAAGACAAATATTATAATAATTATGAAAAAAATAATTCAATATCAATATTGAATATTTTTTAAATAAAAAATTAAATTTTATAGAAATATTTTTCAAATTACATTTATATATATATATATATATATATATATATATATGGAATATTAATAATTTTTTAGGTAATTTCTTAAATCCATCGTGTTATTGAATGAACGTAATATGATCCTATTTAAGTTCCTAGTGGGCGATATCGATGACGTAATTTTGCAATCCTGTTTTTCTATAATATTATGAACATTTACGTCAACATGTTGTAGCACCCGGTATTTCACTTCATGAAAAAATTAAAAAAATTAGAAATTAAATCATAATATATTGTAGTTAACAAGCGTGTTAATTTATTAGTTTTTGATAATTAGATTCTAGATTCTAGATTAAATTTAATATTATTATTTTTAATAATCAATTATAATTATTATTATATGATGTAAATTGAATTTGCAAATAATAAACAAAATTAATATAATTAATAGACAGTTTATTTAAAAAATTATCATTTTATATTTTATCTAATGATAAAATTTGGCGTTGGATTATTGTACCTACGTTTCGGTTTATTTTTATTTAAACTCAACTGAATCAAAAATAAAATTTATTTAAATTCATTAAAATTAAATTAAATTCATTTGAATTTCAATCATTTCTATTATTATATTACTAATTAAATTATTAAATTAGTTTTTTTTATTTAACACTATATTAATAATATTATTTTAAAATTATTAAATAAAATTATTGGCCTCGAACTTATACCAGTCAGACATAAAGAATTTTATTATAATACTCGAGATTTACTTTAGTATATTTAAAGAAAAAATTCTCAGTAATTAAATAAAAAGAATAAATTAAAAAAATATTATTTTTAAAGTGATAATTGTATATAAAAAAGTAATAATTTAATAAGCAAGAACAATTTGTTATTCACAAATATTTATTATTAATATTAATTTTATTTTTATAATTTTTAAAATATATATTGTATATATATATAAATATTTGAAAGCAGTCCGCATATGAATGAATGAATGAATGACATTTCGCCTTCTTATCCTCCTTCTTTCTTCCTACTCATTTTACTATAGCTTATAGCCTGTTATAAGTTTATTTATAACTTACTATAAACCACACCTTTTTTGTATATTGTCTCTTTCAAAAAGAGACACTCATCCACTCAAGAACAAATAGAAAAACATATCAAAAAGTCATTAAGAATTTAACACCCCGAATCACTTTTTATTGAAAGTGAGAGTGAAAAAAACGTTATAAAAACATTTCTAATTTAAGATATATTATCTTATTTATACACTATTTAACTTAATACTTTTTACCGACCGACGATAGTAAGGGAGGTATTGTTTTCACACCAAATTTCACATGTGGAGATTTTTACATATCTCCACGAATCATGCATTTTCTAAACAGAAAAAAGTATTTTTAGCATGATGTCTGTCCGTCCGTCTGTCCGTCTGTCCGTCTGTCCGTCCGTATAGATGTGTACAGCCTGAACGGCTCAACCGATTTTGATGAAATTTGATATATTTACTTAATGCATCAGTGGGATGAATTGATCAACTTTTGGTGCAAATCCGGAAACCGGAAGTGGTAGTATTAGCGATCGACGATAGTAAGGGAAGGGTTATTTTCACACCAAATTTCACATGAGGAGATTTTTTTACATATCACCACGAATGTATTGGTTTTATCCTCGGGAAAAATCATATTTATTAGTTTTTTCTTGATTTAAAATTATATGACGTCATCCAGCCCTTCATGACGTCACAGCCTCCTTATTATGATCACGGGCAACGCCGGCTACTTCAGCTATATATTATAAATAAAATAAAATTAAAAATGTTTATATTTATTATTTATGTATTCATATCTGTTTTTTATTACATTAATAGATATATTAAAATTATTTGAAATTGTTTCTGTAGCTAGAAATTAATTTATTTCAAACCGTCGGTCGGTTCGGACCTGGCCACAGGTCAACTTATTTATATTTTTAATTACAAATAGCTTTTATTTTGTTCTTATCAATTAGGACAAGTCCACTTCCAATTTATTTTTTTAAAATAGATTATCTTCGTTTGAAATTTTTCAAACATAAATTATTATTTAAATTAAATTATTAAATTATTTAATTAAATTATTAATTAATTATTATTTAACTTTTATAAATCTTTTAAAAAGGCAAACATGTTTTACGAATAAGGATCTTTTTAAAATTGTTATGTTTTTCTAAGAAGGAAAACGGGAGAAGATGGGGGGTTGGAGTATTTTAAGATTACATATTAATGAATATATATATTCAAAAAAATGATTGGATTGAAATTATTTTTTTAGAAATATAACTATTACAAATAGAATAGAATATAAATAAATACCTTCATAAATATAAGTGAAGTGAATATGATATTTTAAACCATAAAAATAAAATAAATCTATATAATATGATTTTTTTTCAGCCCAAAAATCCCCCACTCCCACAGAATCTGACAATTAATTATCTAGAAATAATTAAAAAGTTATTTATAAAAAACTTCTTTCTTTCAACATTCACGTTTATTATATTTTCTTGTTATAAATGTTTAAATTTAATTTGTTTCAAATTTATTCTTAAATTAAATTATATTGAAAATTCCAATTTTATGGATTCTCAAAAAAATAAATAAAAAATTAAATACTGCAACTTAAATACAAGGAGAATATTTTATCTGTTTTTTTTTTTTTTTGAATAAAACATGGAATGGTAATTAAATTCTATTTAACTCGTTTGTCAAATTTATACCTGCAATATTTCTCTCTTTATATAAATAAATTTAATAAAATCCGAATCGACAGACTTGTAAGGTGGCAATAAATTTTTTTTATGTTTAATAGTCTAAGTATCGTTTATATAAAATAAGTAAAAGGAAGAGAGTTACAAAACCTTCTTGAGTCTATTTAAATCTCAAATATAACATCGATCTCTCTGCAAATACATAAAATTTACAGGATCCTGATTTCAGCAAATGTGGATATTATTTATAACCACATAAAAATAATTTTAAATTTATTGTTTTTTATTATATTTTATAGAACACATTAATTTATTTTATTTATAACTATATTTATTGACTATTGATACATTTTTAAAAATTAATTATCTCATTATTTTATTATATATATATATTTCAATAACCCCTGGGGGAGGGGAGTGGGGCGAGACTGTTGTAAGGAGGGCGCGAATGTATTAGAACAATTATTATTAAGATTTTTTTTTACCGACCGAAGATAGTAAGGGAGGTATTGTTTTCACACCAAATTTCACATGTGGAGATTTTTACATATCTCCACGAATCATGCATTTTCTTAACAGAAAAAAGTATTTTTAGCATGATGTCTGTCCGTCCGTCTGTCCGTCTGTCCGTCCGTATAGATGTGTACAGTCTGAACGGCTTAACGGATTTTGATGAAATTTGGTATATTTATTTAATGCATCAGTGGGATGAATTGATCAACTTTTGGTGCAAATCCGGAAACCGGAAGTGGTAGTATTAGCGATCGACGATAAGAAGGGAAGAGTTATTTTCGCACCAAATTTCACATAAGGAGATTTTTTTACATATCACCACGAATGTATTGGTTTTATCCTCGGGAAAAATCATCTTCATTATGTTTTTCTTAATTTAAAGTTATATGACGTCACCCAGCCCTTCATGACGTCACAGCCTCGGGTAACGCCGGCAACGCCGGCTACTTCAGCAATATATTATAAATAAAATAAAATTAAAAATATTTATGTTCTATCCATATCTGTTTTTTATTACATTAACAGATATATTAAAATTATTTGAAATTGTTTCTGTAGCTGGAAATTAATTTATTTCAAACCGTCGGTCGGTTCGGACCTGGCCACAGGTCAACTTATTTAAATCTATAATAATCTATATGTTTTTGCTTAATTGAGTGTGTGTAATGTGTGTGCTATTTTGAAGCCCATTAAATAAATTACTATATTATGTGAGTATTTATAAAATTAGATTATTACAAAAATTAAGGGGTGCGCAAGAATTTTTTTTAAAAAAAGGGGGTGGCCGCTTCAAAAAGGTTCGAAACGACTGTATTAATAGGTTAAAAACATAATTTTCAATTTTTACCGACCGACGATAGTAAGGGAGGTATTGTTTTCACACCAAATTTCACATGTGGAGATTTTTACATATCTCCACGAATCATGCATTTTCTTAACAGAAAAGAGTATTTTTAGCATGATGTCTGTCCGTCCGTCTGTCCGTCCGTCCGTATAGATGTGTACAGCCTGAACGGCTTAACGGATTTTGATGAAATTTGGTATATTTGCTTAATGCATCAGTGGGATGAATTGATCAACTTTTGGTGCAAATCCGGAAACCGGAAGTGGTAGTATTAGCGATCGACGATAGGAAGGGAAGGGTTATTTTCACACCAAATTTCACATAAGGAGATTTTTTACATATCACCACGAATCATGGACTTTGTATTGGTTTTATTCTCGAGAAAATCATTTTTATTAGTTTTTTTCTTAATTTAAAATTATATGACGTCATCCAGCCATTCATGACGTCACAGCCTGGTCTTACATATATATTATAAATAAAATAAACTTAAAAATATTTATGTTATATTCCTATCTGTTTTTAATTACATTAATAGATATATTAAAATTATTTGAAATTGTTTCTGTAGCTAGAAATTAATTTATTTCAAACCGTCGGTCGGTTCGGACCTGGCCACAGGTCAACTTATTTATTCTGTACAATCATATATTAGAATAGGATGGTTTAGTGGTTCGCTGTAATTGATATTGAAGGTTCGAACCTTGCCAAATTCAAATAGCTTTGAGATTAAAATTTGCTTAGATTCTGTTTACTCTCTGTAGCCATATGAAACCGAAAATTATTCGCCACAATATCCATATGCTTATAACAATCCATATCTCAAGCCTCCATTCAATTTCTATTCTCTCCCAATTCTCTTTTATCTGATTTTACATATTTAGTTCTCCCTTGTCTTTTTTTACTATCCACGATTTTAAATCCATAAATCCATAAATTTCAATATATCGTCACTGTATTTAATTTTGCCAACTTTACATGATAGCAATAACATTGATTTTATTTTTTTTTTGTTAACAATAAATAATTATAATCATCAAATGAATGATTTAAATAAGTTGACCTGTGGCCAGGTCCGAACCGACCGACGGTTTGAAATAAATTAATTTCCAGCTACAGAAACAATTTCAAATAATTTTAATATATCTATTAATGTAATAAAAAACAGATATGGATACATAAATAATAAATATAAACATTTTTAATTTTATTTTATTTATAATATATATGCAAGACCAGGCTGTGACGTCATGAATGGCTGGATGACGTCATATAATTTTAAATCAAGAAAAAACTAATAAATATGATTTTTCTCGAGAATAAAACCAATACAAAGTCCATGATTCGTGGTGATATGTAAAAAATCTCCTTATGTGAAATTTGGTGTGAAAATAACCCTTTCCTTCCTATCGTCGATCGCTAATACTACCACTTCCGGTTTCCGGAATTGCACCAAAAGTTGATCAATTCATCCCACTGATGCATTAAGTAAATATACCAAATTTCATCAAAATCGGTTGAGCCGTTCAGGCTGTACACATCTATACGGACGGACAGACGGACAGACGGACGGACGGACAGACGGACAGACATCATGCTAAAAATACTTTTTTCTGTTAAGAAAATGCATGATTCGTGGAGATATGTAAAAATCTCCACATGTGAAATTTGGTGTGAAAACAATACCTCCCTTACTATCGTCGGTCGGTAAAAAAATAATAAATTTAAATTAATTAATTAAATCAATATTTTTCATAAAAGTAAAAAGTTACACTCATTTTTTATAAACATAATTAACTGTTAACATAAACGTGATTTACAGATTTTCTTTATCATTCACCCTTTTGCATGAATTCCTGGAGTGCATAAATTATCTTTCAGTCTCCAGACCCAAGCTGTCTGTCGAGCTCGTGGCTTATCGTTGGGGCGGAAATCGAACGGTACAATTAAAATAAATCTTTTAGATCACCGGAACTTGATCCATTCTAAAATAAAAAGCATGTAAGAAAATTGACATTATGCCAAAAAGAGTATTTTAAAAATTAAAAAAATAAATAATATATGTGGGTGTGTTAATTTCTTCTGTTTTTGTTTTCGTTTTTTTTAGTTTATAAACTTATTTATAATATAGAAAATGAAATTAAATCTTGTGATGATTATAATTGATTGATTTATTATTGTATTGAATATACTAATAACTATCTATATTTATGGTAATAGAGAACTCGAAAGTTCTTGAAATCAATAACCACATTTCACAAGTTTCTATATTCCAACCAATTATAATTCTCTCCTAATTCTCTCTTATCTGATTGGATATTGTCTGTCTATTTTCCGTTTCACGATTGACTTCTCCTTCAACAAAATTCTCGCTAGACTTTCTTCAAATATTCGAACCACCCATCACAACCTCCCAGATTTTATGTTTGGGGATGTATGGTTTATATGTAGGTTATGCAATTTCTTATCATTTAATAGTCACCATTCCTATACGAGGGCGGTCTGAAAAGTTTCCGACCTGACCAAGAAAAACGATGTTTTTCAATTTTTTGTTTGTTTTATTTTTCAAAATTCAAGATAGCTGAGACCTGTACGATGTCAGCTGAACGTGTGCGAAATATTTTGCAAAACCATTTGAATATGGAAAGCTGTGTGCAATGTGGGTGCCGCATTTCCTAACGTTAGACCAAAAATTGCTTCGAAAAACCATTTCTAACGACAATTTGGCGCTGTAGGCGTAATCCAAACGAATTTTTGCTTCGATTCATAACTGTTAAGACTTATATTAAATTAAATCAAATTTAATTAATTAATTAATTAAATTAATTAGAAAACCGTTATGAGAAATGTATCAGTGTTGATGGAGATTATATTGAAAAATATAGCAAAAAAAAAAAATTTTAAAAACATCGTTTTCTTGGTCAGGTCGGAAACTTTTCAGACCACCCTCGTATACTCCCAGCTATTTCCGGCCTATAAGAATTTCTAAAAATGTTATTTTCAAATCATTCAGAATGTCTCAAAGCTGTAACACAATACATCTTAAAAATCTTTAAAAAAAATTTTTATATAATTAAATATTTAGTCAATTTTTCTATTGCAAAAGGGCAATAAGAACAATTGTTACTATCTCGCCAGTGGTGTTATCAATAAAGAGCCAAACACGCGCTGGTTTAATATATATTTATAATTTATAATTTATAATTAACTAAATTTAATTTAAATATTGTATATGTTAATTAATCCAATTCAAATTTGCGAGATAGTTGAGTGGAGATTTTCCAGATTTTTTTTTCATTATTTTCTTTCGGTGACATTTATTGATTGTGAATTATTAATTCTATTTATTTACATAACTTTAATTTCCAATAATCATTCTTTTAAAACATACAGGAAAGAATTTATATCACTTCCTTATTACATTAACCTTCTCTGTTTATTTATTATTCTTCGTATCTCGAAGATCTCATTTGAGATTTGTTTAATAGTACCATTCCAAAACTCTCTTATAAAATAATAACTAATCATCAAATAGTTTATTAAATTGATGATGTACAACACATTAAATCAAAGATCAAAAAGCGTTGAGCTAAATAATTTGAGAATAAACGTCAAGCACATATAATATATATATATATATATTTCATCTTAGTAAGATCAATTTAGAATAGTTTTATAGTTTAAATATGTAGTTTAAAATGCTTATAAAATTAAATT
The DNA here is from genome assembly GCA_963082975.1 of Labia minor. Classification (NCBI taxonomy): domain Eukaryota; kingdom Metazoa; phylum Arthropoda; class Insecta; order Dermaptera; family Spongiphoridae; genus Labia; species Labia minor. The sequence continues at coordinate 69,889,613 of OY720347.1, forward strand.
GAGAATAATCTAATGATAATAATAATAATAAAAAAATAAAAATATTTAATTAAATTTATTAATGAAAATTTTTTATTAAATTAAATAAATGTTACAATTTTTTTTCATTTATTTATATATTATGGTTAAATATAGGATTATAAAGTCAAATATTACTATAAAACATGGCTTTTGAAGGAAATCGCAATAGACTGGACGTCCACATCGCGGTTCATCACCTACACTTGTTCGGCAATTTTATCAACATGATATCAACTGATGAAACAGCCGATCAGAGCAGATCCCAAGGATGCCAACTCACACCCCTGAAAAGATTGTATACATTCTTTGATTAGTTTTAAAATTATCGAATTTGTCTGTTTCCTTATTGAATGACCCTCTAATTTCCAATGAATTGATTTCTATGAATGAGAATTTTTGAGTTTTTAAGAGGAACTCCTTTTCAAACTCAATTTTTCAATGAAAATGACACTTTTTTTAATTTTATTTTAAAAGCGGTTTGCTCATCTCAAAGAAAGTACTAAAGTGAAACACATGCTTGAGGTTGTTGAATTAGATAAAAAAAATAGATAAATTGAATTTATTGATAAATATAAACTTAAAATTTTTATCTTTCATTCTAGGGTTCTCATTTTAATATTTACCTTCTTAAAAATTGAATCTATTTCTATTCGAATATTTTTAGGTGTAGATATAAACTTTACTATCAGTTTTTTGATAAATCATTCATGGGAATCTCACGACTGAATGAAAATATGTATTATATTTTTAAAAATCTTATTTACCTGGTGGTTGCAACATTTCTATACCATGTTTATAGAAGGCTTCAAAATTCAAATTCAAAATTTTTTTGAGATGAGCGAAGAGCCAGTAGTCGCTGGGGGCTAAATCTGGCGAATGAGAGGGATCGGGAAGCAAATAAAAGCCTAATTCGTTCAATTTTGCCATTATTTTCATGGACTTGTGACATGGTGCATTGTCTCATCGCGGCACTTACTTGAAACAATTTTTTTCATGCTCAATTTTTCATGAAGGATTGTAAATGATGATATCTGTGTCATTTCTGCAATCTCACGGATCTTCACTTTGCGATTTTTCATTACAATTTTTAACAATTTTTAACTTTTTAATTTGTAATTATATAATCATTTTTAACTATTTATTTTTATTTTTAAATATATATAAATTCTATTGATATAATTACAATTTCTATAATTATATTGTCTATAAAATTGAATGACCGGACGAATTTGTAAAAATGAGTTCTTACCTCAAATTACCGTTTATATAACAATCATTAAAAAAATATAAATATAAAAAATTTTTATAAAATAACGTAAACTAAAAAGAATAAAATAATTTTTCTATAAGCCTGACAAAGTTTATGGATGAATTACTTCATATTCAACGAAAAACTTTGGGCGCATTTAGTTTTATTTATTTATAAGAAAAATCAAGACAAATTTTTATAATAATAAAAATTTTATTAAACACATAAACTGAAATAAATATGATATATAAATTTTGAATAAAATTGATAGGTTAAGAGCTAAGGAATTAATCTTTTATTATTTTTCACTGCAATATACTTATGTATGTTAAATATGTATCAAAATTTAAAAGAATTTTCTTAAATTTACATATTATCAATCAAATCCAATACAGTTGATTATTTTAGAAGATATAATGTTACTTGTTAATGAAGTGTTTTAGTGTGGTATGTAGTATGTATGTATATATATATGAATTATAGCTCTATGAAGGAAGTTAATTACATAGAAATCAAATGAAAACTAAAAGCGCCCAGTTGAATATGAAGCAATTCATCCATAAACTTTGTCAGGCTTATAGAAAAATTATTTTATTCTTTTTAGTTCATTGGAAAAATGTTATTTTATAAACAAATTTTATATTTATATTATTTTATTCTTTTTAGTGCAATTTTAATTGGATAAATTTATTTAATATAACAAGAGAAATAGAAAAGATGAAGTTATACGAAAATTTACACAAATTGAATAAAACAAAAAAATATATTAATCTTCTAAAATTGATTTTATGCATTTATGTTAAGTAAATGTTATTATTGAATAATAATTATTATATTATATTTATAAATAAATAATTTTTATTACTATGAGATTTTATAAATCTATATATATAAATATAACATTAATATATATATATATATATATATAAATGTATATTTTATAAATCAATATATATATACACCCTCCATTCCAAAAGAAACCGAACTTTTTAAAAAAACAAAAAACCAATGTACATTTTGGAACAAATCATTTTTATTAATCAATGTATTCCCCTTCTGCATCGATACACAAATTTTATTATTTATTGGTTTGTGGTTGTGATTTGATTTCCATTTCAATTAGTCTTTTCATTTTAATTTTAATTCTATCACATTATCATATGAAAGTTATTACATATATCTGAAAAAAAAAGTTGCTTATTATATGTTGGTCTAGAAAATGATTTAATGATATTATAATAATTTCAATCAAAACTTGAGAATCATTTTAATTTTATTATTTATATATTTGATATTTATTATTATTAATAGAAATACCAATTAAAATCATTTTGCCTTAAATTAATACATATAAGATCGATTCCTCACCACAAAAACCTCAAGATATTTGAATTTTAAATAAATATAATATTATAGGTATATATAAAGTATGTAAATAATGGTAAAATGGAAAGATAGATAGAAATATTATTTGGAATAATTTTATTATAATATTCATTTTAATTATCCTCTCTTATAATTAGTAAATATCTTTTATAAAAGTGTCATGAAGTAAGAAACTTGTTATTTTCATTTTATTTTTATCATTTTTAAACATCTTTTGAAGAAATAATTATTTATCATATCAGAAAATATTTTTTTAATAGGAATTCACTAGTTAGATCTCTAGGATCTTGTTAAGCCAGTCTAAAAGGGTTGTTACCTGACACCGACACCTTTATGGTATTTATAATTTACATAAATGTATTCACTAAATCTTTTTATGCTTGTCATTTTATTATATAAATGATTTATCAGAAAAAAACATCTAATAAGAAATTATATTTTTCTTTGGATCCAAAAATTGAATTCTTTTTGTAGAATAGTGTAACATGCACAAAGATTTCTTTTATATATATTTTAAATATATAATGATAAATTGTACCTGTCTATTAGTTTAAGTGGTTCGGGTGCCTCTGGTGGGTACATTTGAGTGAAATAGGCCAGCAGCTCTTGTTTGAAAATTTGAGATCAAGTGTATACGATGATAACAAAATTAAGAGTTAAACAAATTGAATTGTTTCCATGTATTAGAATTTTAGAAGTGGTTCAGTTCAACATAAACAATCATGTTTAAATTTGATTTTAAATAAATAATATTTTATGAATTCGAAGAAAACTGTAAAAAAATACATATATACTCGTAACATATTCGAAGATACAAATATTAATAATGCGTATTTTTTAAAAAAAAGAAAAAATTGGTAATGTTTTTGTAGATTAATTATAGTTCTAAAACATTTTTAATTTTATAAAGAAAATTTATTAAAAATTTATTTTATTTATTAAATAAGCAATTAAATAAATAATTTATTTTTTCAATTTTATTACTTTTTAATTATTTAAATTTCTTTTAAGATTTAGGAGATTCTAGAAAATTTCATTTTGGCTTAGATATATCTTTAATTAATTAATCAATTTTTTAATATTTTTAATTTTATTTTAATTTTGCTCTTAATTATTGTGACAAGCATTTGAGATAATGTTAAATTTGTAATTTTTGTTATTATTTATAATAACTTATTAACATTTATTTATTACTGACATCTTAATTTATATATATACTAGCCTTTGGCGCTCTTCACACCTAAACGGGGGCCCCGCCCCCCGAGTGGTACATAGTATTCTGCGGTTATTGATTAGATATTAATAAAATTTATATCCTATGTTACTATACAGGTATATAAGAATATTGTGATGTAATTTCATAGAAATCGGTTCAGCCAATTTTGAGTCTATAAAATAGTTATTTTCCGGACAGTCAGACAGATAGACATGAAAAATTATAAAGTCACTTTTGGATTCTAGAGGTCATGAAACGCGAAGATATGCAAAAAATTTTAAATTCTGAACAATGTGCAGATAAAAACCTTTTTTTATATAAAGAAATAATTATATTTTTTCATAAATTTTTATTGATATAAAGAAAACAAAAGATATACGAGGGTCATTTAATGTCAAAAAAGGTTTATTTGATTCCTACAAAATTCTGGCTATTTTTCAAAATAATCACCTCCATAGTTATGCACTTGTCCATCTTTCTTGCAGCTAGCTAATTCCCTTGGCGAAGAATTCTTTCGATTTATCCCAATGCTGCTGCTTTCTTAACTTCTTGATTGTTAGCAAATCTTTTTCCACGAAGGGCGATTTGGAGTGGTTCAAACAGATAAAAGTCAGATGGGGCGAGATCGGGAGTGTTTCCAATAATCATTCTTTTAAAGCATACAGGAAACAATTTATATCACTTCCTTATTACCTTAACCCTCTCTGGTTATTTATTATTCTTCGTATCTCGAAGATTTCATTTGAGATTTTTTTTAATAGTACCATTCCAAAACTCTTATAAAATAATAACTAATCATCAAATATTTTATTAAATTGATGATGTGCAACACATTAAATCAAAGATCAAAAAGCGTTGAGCTAAATAATTTGAGAATAAACGTCAAGCACAATATATATGATTTCATCTTAGTAAGATCAATTTTATAGTTTAAATATTTTAAATTCTTATAAAATTAAATTGAGAATAATCTAATGATAATAATAATAATATAATAAAAATATTTAATTAAATTTATTAATGAAAATTTTTTATTAAATTAAATAAATGTTACAATTGTTTTTTCATTTATTTATATGTATATTCTGGTTAAATATAGGATTATAAAGTCAAATGTTACTATAAAACATGGCTTTTGAAGGAAATCGCAATAGACTGGACGTCCACATCGGGGTTCATCACCTACACTTGTTCGGCCATTTTTAAACCGATCAACTCAATTGTAAATCTAATCTAAATCTAGTGACAGACCGCTGCTCTTCTAAAGTACAATCTTTTAGTGGACTTGTCATGAAAATTTTGAGGTTATGTTGACATCAACCAGGGAGGGACATGATATCAATTGATGAAAAAGCCGATCAGAGCAGATCCCAAGGGTGCCAACTCACACCCCTGAAAAGATTGTACACATTCATTGATTAGTTTTAAAATTATCGAATTTGTCTGTTTCCTTATTGAATGACCCTCGTATTTCCAATGAATTGATTTCAATGAATTAGAATTTTTGAGTTTTTAATAGGAACTCCTTTTCAAACTCAATTTTTCAATGAAAATGACACTTTTTTAAAATTTATTTTAAAAGCGGTTTGCTCATCTCAAAGAAAGTACTAAAGTGAAACACATGCTTGAGGTTGTTGAATTAGATAAAAAAAAATAGATAAATTGAATTTATTGATAAATATAAACTTGAAATTTTTATCTTTCATTCTAGGGTTCTCATTTTAATATTTACCTTCTTAAAAATTGAATCTATTTCTATTCGAATATTTTTAGGTGTAGATATAAACTTTACTATCAGTATTTTGATAAATCATTCATGGGAATCTCACGACTGAATGAAAATATGTATTATATTTTTAAAAATCTTATTTATCTGATGGTTTGGTCTGGAGTTTTTATTTAAATAGAAAAAAATGCGCTTTCATTAAATGATTGTCACTAACCAATATATACATATATCAATTACAACAAATCTCAATTATAATTTTAATAACTTATTACATAATATATTTAAATTTGAAAAAATTCAATTATCAAGTTTTATTTCAATAAAAATCAAAATGAATAAAATCTCTTTCTATAAAAGCTTTTCAGTGCAAAGTTAGTTTAAAAAAATATTTTGAAGTAAACATTCACTAAAAATTTTTCACAATTCAGTTTGTTAGATCAAATGATTATTTTACGTATTTTATCAGAAGCGGATTAAACGCCGGTCGGACTGGGCAGCCGCCCGGGGCCCACCGAAACCTAAATAAAAATATTTCCTTAAAAATTTTTTTAAAAAACTTTAGAGTTTATGGATAATCATGAGTTTAAATAAAACAAGTTATTCTTGATACAGATCTTTATTGAACAACAGATCTTTATTCGGTCGTGTTTGAACCCCGACTAACTTAAGAAAAAATAATCAATTTTGGGTCTCGGCGTCCACAGTAAAATTTATGTATTTTTTACATAAGTACTATATATGTAAGTATAAAACAGCCTAAATTATAATATAAACAAAATTTGTCTTTCAATTATAATTATAAATAACAGAGGGCCTATTTCAATGTTACCGCCCGGGGCCCCCAATCAACTTAATCCGCCACTGTATTTTATTATTAACTTCCTGTTACTATATCAATTTGTTTTCATTGTGAGTTTGTCATGTTGCTGAAATGTTTAGGATATTATATTAAGAATACTTATATCGAAATTGATTTTTGAAAATGGTTTGATTTTTTTTTTAATTTTAATTTAATGAAAAATACTATCTAATTACGTATAATCCTCTTAAAATTTTGGTTTCATTCTTCTATACTTACCCACTTTCAAGCTCAAGTACCATCCTATATGAATACTTAAAAATAATTTTATTATATTATATTCTAAATATGAATTTTTAAGGAGAAATAAAATATTCAAATAAGAATAGAATTGAAAAAAATAAATAATTCAATCTTATTTTAAAGTTCTCCGTTTAAAAATATTTTTTTTGGAACATTCTTCATGGATATTTTATAAAAAAAAAATAAGACAACTTCACAAAGGGTCCGTCTCAAAATGACCTGTTTTGAATTTTTTAACTAATTAAATTCTAGGTGCATGATTATAATATCTTTTAATTTAGAATCTGTCTCTCCTCACATCTTAATGAGGTCGATACTAAATTAGATTTTATTTTTAGTACAAAACAGGATAAAATTTCATTAAGTATTTTTTTTTTCCTCAAAGATTATTTTTTATGGGGGAGAGAGAAAAAGAGGGAACGGTTCTAAACACTCGGTTCCAACCCCTTGACAGTTATGGTCCTTAGAATGCGGAACCTTTTTTCTTTTGGTCCATTCTCCATAAACTAACCGTACGCACCACACTTGTCCCTCCTTTTCTTTCATCCCATCCATTTCTCGGACACGTTTTACTTTCTTTTTTAATATCATAAATAATCAAATCAAGGGCGTGACTTCGTAGAAAATGAAATAGCAACAATCAAATTTTATATACCCACCAAGATAAACTCATTGCATTTCAGTAGAACTTGACACGGAGTCTATAATTTTATTTTTCTTTCCTACATTCAAAAATCATTTTGACACACGAGAATAAATAATTCTTATCTTGGGAGTTTAAATTTATATTCATTTCATTCATATGTAATACATGACAAAATATTAAACATTCGTGATAGAAATAAAATATAGGGATATATATATATATATATATTTACCTAAATCTAAATATACAAATCAAATCCAAAATGATTAATTTCAGTTTTATATTTCATAAGCTCTAACATTGAGTTAATTGTATATAACTGGAATGATATTTCTATTTATTTACATTTTTTCTCATCACCTTTCGAATAAGAATATTATAAATACTTATAAAATTTTAATCATCTTCAATATTTGAAAATTTGAAGTTCAATTAAAAATAAGCGGGAGTGTCCTCCCCTAGACTTTCCCGCATATAAATAGGTATAAAGAGTTGTGAATGAATATTTATAATGTAATAAAGTGCTACTTCCGGTTAACTGATATTTTAAATGTAAAAAAAACAGATATGGATATAATATAAATATTTTTAATTTTATTTTATTTATAATATATAAGGGCTGGCTGTGACGTCATGAAGTGCTGGGTGACGTCATATAATTTTAAATTAAGAAAAAACTAATGAAGATGATTTTTCTCGAGGATAAAACCAATACAAAGTGTATAACACGTATTTGGTATCTGAATTTTTTTCATATTTTTAAATCTATATACAAAATATGAAGCAAATATCTCGAAGCAAACTGGTACTTTACTTGAAAGGTAAACACAACCATTGTAGGTAAAGTACCACTTCCGGTTAACCGATTTTGACGAAATTTTGATAGAAATCTACAAACTGTGAATAATATCGGTGTACCAAATTTCGAAGTCCTAGCTTGATTAGTTTTTGAGTAAATTTGCTTACAGACATTACATACATACATACATACATACATACATACACACACACAGACATAATTCGAAAAATGGTATTTTCCGACTCAGGGAGGTCTAAAACGTCAAGATCTATTAAAATCTCGAAGTCGAAATTTTTGACGATTCCAATACTTCCCTTATACGAAGTATGCGGGAAAGTAAAAAAAATAATAATAAATTTTAACTTTTCTAGCATAATCAAGTCAAAAATAAAAATTATCGAAGCATTAAATATAATATATACATTTATATTAATAATGGTATAAATATAATAATTAAAATAAATATAGATCAAAATTAGAAGGAAGGAAACAAAAAATAAAGATGAATTTTTCTTCTAAAAATTTTTGATCTTATTATACAAAAAATTAACCAATGAACAAATTTATGTAGAAATGATGCAAGACATCGGTCTTTTTGGGTCTAAAAACATTGTTGAAAGCATTTTATTTATAATTTTTACCGACCGACGATAGTAAGGGCGGTATTGTTTTCACACCAAATTTCACATGTGAAGATTTTTACATATCTCCACGAATCATGCACTTTGTATTGGTTTTATCCTCAAGAAAAATCATCTTTATTAGTTTTTTCTTGATTTAAAATTATATGACGTCATCCAGCCATTCATGACGTCACAGCCTGGTCTTACATATATATATTATAAATAAAATAAAATTAAAAATATTTATGTTATATTCATATCTGTTTTTTTTATTACATTAATAGATATATTAAAATTATTTGAAATTGTTTCTGTAGCTGGAAATTAATTTACTTCAAACGGTCAGTCGGTTCGGACCTGGCCACAAGTCAACTTATTTTAAATCTACTACTCTCTTCTTATTATTTTTAGCTTTATATGTTATTTAACACGCCTCTCATTTTTTTAAAAATCTATTTAGATTTAAAAATAAAATAATAAAAATTTATTTAATATTTTTACTTGGAATTTTTAAAAATACCTTTCTAAAGTGTGAGATGGGATTAATTAATCATGTTATGTTCTAAAATGTTTCTTTATTATGCATGGAAAAAATAAGGGTATGAAGAAAAACATTTCTACTTTGGTTAACTGAGGTATGAAAGGAATCAGTTTGGTTGGCCAAAAATTCATACAAAGGCATAGCAAAACAACACAAATTGTCAGCTAGATCAAGAGTGGGATAAGAATGTAGTTTCCTAGTTCAATACCCCAAAAAATCATATTATTCGGGTTCTTTAGTTTTATTAAATATAATTAATAAAAAAAGGATTTAAATTATGATAGTTTATATTAGAGACATTGACAATAAATAAATAAATAAAATTCATTAGTATGAAACAAATCAAGATAATTATAAAAAATAATCTTAATTCTGAAATATAAGCCTCTCTCTCCCTCTCTATTTATATATATATATATATGTAAATAAATAAATAAATATTTGTTTTATTTGTTTTTTGTTTAATTTTTAATAAAATAAAATCTATATCTAGAGCTTTTTATTTGTCCATGTTACATATGTAACTATAACCAAAATGGGTCTCATGAAAAGAAGTGAATAAATACTTCTTGAGAATTTCGCCTGCGGCTAGAAAAAGCTCCTGGCATTTAATGGTGGATAAAAATTATTTATTATCTGATGGATGCGAAATTATTGAAACGGAACAAAAATTTAATCCTAGCAGACATTCGTTCTAAATTCTTTTAAGTTGTATTTGTAAAATGAAAAGGTCACCACTCTCTTTTTCTACATATATATTCTTTTACATATAAGAATCTCTCTCTCTCTCTATATATATATATATATACATTTGAGAGAGATTTTGTAGGGATCCCATTTAAGGAACCGACATTATATTAATTAAATCCTAAAAGGTTAAAGAAATTCTTTTAATTTTATTCATTTGGTTTATTAAAAAATAATGTCTTTTTCTTAAAATATACGAGTTTTGATCAAAAGAAAAGGTGAATTTGGAATTTTCGCGGGCTGTGTACATTCGATTATCGAATTTTTTTTTGTTATGTTGGTACACATATGTTTCTCAAAGTTGACATTATCAGTCATTTTGGATTAGTAGTTTATTTTTCACAACTGAAAAAGTTGTCGCTTTTGTGTGTTCTTCGATTTTTTAAAGAATCTGCGATAAAAAATGGAATATTTTGCTCCAACGCTTAAATGTGGCATTCGGCGAGTCTCCTTTGTCTCAAAAAAATTTTATAAGTGGAACAGCGCTTTAAAAAAGCACGCCAAATTCGATCAAATTTCATATTTTTGAAGGTTTTGCTCACTGTTTTCTTCGATTACAATGGCGTGGTGCATCATGAGTTGTTGCCAAGAAATCGTGCTGTTAATAAGGAATACTACAAGGAAGTTATGCAACGTTTGCGTGAATCAATACGGCTCCAACGATCAAAATTATGGAAAAACAAATCATGGATTCTGCATCATGATAATGCACCAGCTCACACATAATTGCTTGTTCGTGATTTTTTGGCTAAAAACATCATCTTAATTATGTCTCAACCACCGTACTCACCAGATTTGGCTTTCTGCTACTTTTCCTATTCCTAAAACTGAAGCGACCAATGAAAGGAAAGTGTTTTGCCACAATTGATGAGATAAAGTCGGAATCGAAGAATCAGCTGATGCTCAAGCCGAAAAGCGCATTTCAAAAGTGCTTCGACGATTGGAAGAATCGCTGGCATAAGTGCAATATATCTTAAGGGAATTACTTTGAAGGGAACAAAATGGATATTGATGAATAAATACTTTTCGAAGTAATTCAAAATTCACCTTTTCTTTTGAACAAACCTAGTATACACTGGCTTTTCGGGTAAACAGAGATTAATTTCATATTAAAAAAATAATAACTTTTTTATTAATTTAATTTGATTGAACATATAATAGTTATATTTTGGATATCAATGAATTCTAAATCGACTTAAATTATTTGATTATCTGTTAATAATGATGGATTATTATTATTTATTGGTTTTATTATCAGATTATGTATAATTTAATTGTTTTTCTATAGAAATTTTTGACTTATCTGATTTTGTATTTTATAGTATTTCATAAATATTCTTAATAGTTTCGTAAATCATTTATTAAAATCAAAATTTACCAAACAATACTTACATGTTAATTATTTATTTATAATTTATAAATTTAAAATGTCATAAACACATTTTGATCTTTTTTTCTTAAATAAAATGAAATAAAATATAAGTATAATAAAAATATGAATATATATGTTCCCATTTTAATCCTTAAATTGTGAAATTGTATACTTTCCACTTAATTCTTTATGGAATTCGAAGTTAAAAAATATGTTTTTTTAACCCACGGCTAATTTGCAAAAATTCCACGAATATAAAAAACTAAAACACAGTGTAAGGTTTATAATAAATCCAATATTATATCCGAAAAAAGTTAACATAAAAATAGTTATTTAATGATTTTTATAGGGATAAAAATAAAATAAAGAAATTTACTCATAGTAAATAAAGAAAAAGATCTTAGAAATATAAATCGCCTTATTTTTTTAGATAATTATGTACATATATATATACTTTGTTCATATTGAAGGGAGAGCTCGCAGAATCAGTACGTTTCGACTATAACTTTTCGCCTATCTGACGTCACAGCCGCATATTGTGTATATCAAAACATTATATGTTCCATTGATCTTAATGTTAATATATCATCAAATTTCGGGCCTTTTTTTGTGGATAATTATGTGAGCAAAATTTTTCTCATGAAGAAAAACTCTTTAAATTTTATTTTATTTCAACTGCAGGTCGTTTTGATATGCATATATGTATAAAAATATCAAATGTTGCTAAACTCCAAAATTTTTCTGCGGAAAATTTTTTTTAAAGAAAAGAAACTAACTTTTTGCTGCACTTCAAAAAATTTTTCCGCATTCGTCCAAAAATTGCAAAACGGCGTCTATCCATTTCTTCCTTAATTGCTATCTTTTGGAAATCTGAAAGATGTGAAATATTTCAAATTTCTATTCTATTCCTCAATTTTTTATTTAACCAAGAGATATTGAGGTACTACCAGAATTTGTTATAATTAAGAAAATTTTCTAAAATATTATATATACCGTTTTGAAATTTAATCAAAGAAATTCAAAATACATACCTGTGACAAGAAATTTTTTCCCAGATTCTTCCTCACGTAGTTGTCTTTTACTTTTATTTCCACGTCGGTTCGTGCATCCATATGCAGAACATGCCGTGATAATTATTTTTAAAAACAAAAATAAAATAACAACTATCTATAACCTAAACCCAGGTGTAAACCTAACCTGGTCTTAGAATCCAGTTAGAATCTAATAAAAAATAATTTAATATTAAATACAAATTAAATTATTAAAAACTATTGGATGTGGCTATTTATACATACAGTATGTATACGCAATTGGCTATTTATACATACAGTGAGTATACGCAATTGGATATTTATACATACAGTATGTATAAGAAATTAGCTATTTATTCATACATATTTTAAACTACAGTTTAGTTTTACAATTCAAATAGATACCAATGACAATTTGTTTTTAATAAGAATATAAATAATATTGATATAATTAATAAAAATAATAGTAAACATTGATTTAATAGGAATGAAAATTAATATAAAATGTATCACTATTCAACATTTCAATTCATTCATTTCTCATTGCTTCCTTATTCAAGTGAATATACAAATATGGGTTTATTAATAAAAATCGCTTTGAGAACTCTCCTATGAATAATATTTATTAGTATAATAGAATAGTTGATATTATTAATAAAAATAATAGTAAACATTGACTTAATAGATTTCAAATTAATATAAAATGTAACTAGCTGCTCCGAGCGCCTTCGGCGCTCTTCACACCTAGACGGGGGCTCCGCCCCCTGTACCCCCGAGTGATACATAGTATTTGGTTGAAAGTCTGTATGTAAAAGGTTTTCATCCATTTTGTTTCAATCAGACATGTATTTGTTTTCTTGAAAAATATATTTTAATTTAATCAGTATTGTATTTATCTAACTTTGTGTCTCTACAGTTTTCGAAAGTTCTTAGCCGCAGCATCCACATTTCTCTAAGCGTCCCTATCCTGAGCTACAACCAAATCCTACCCTGTCCCATCTCTCCCATGTCCCTTCCTTCATTGTCCACCCACCTTGGTTCTTCGTCTTCCACCGGATGTTTCCCAATCGGTTTCTCCCAATTTCTAGTTTCTCCAATACCAACCACGTCCCCTTCCAATCCCAGCCTTTTTGGTTTTATAACCTTAACTATATCTGGACATTATATCTCGTTATGCCATCTCCGCCATCCCCCTGTGACCTCATCTTCTTTTGGCCTATAAATGCTGCGAACAATATTAATCTCACAAATACTCCAAATCTACTCTCGTCTCCCAGAGTCATCGATAGTGTGACCAAACGTCCCGTCTTTAGGTGCTCTGTCCCAAAAATGTCTTCGGGACACCCTACTGTTTTTTCAATATTTAGGACATTTCGTAATTTTTTTTTCAAAATTTTTTCAATTTAGTTCTAAAAAAAGGTATACCGTTTGTCCCGGTTTGGTGTTTTCGAAATATGGACACCCTAGTCATCGATCAACATGAAAAATAATTGTTTTATATATTTTAATTTTGATCCTCTTTGATGAGATAAGCCCCTTTACTGCATAATACCAGGCGTTACTCAATTACAACGTCGATTTAAATTCTTCTCGAATATTATTATCCTTCGTGATTAGAGATCTTAAGTATTTAAATATTTATACTTTTTCAAATTCTACATTTTGTATGTTAATTGTATGTAAGTCGTAATTCTTGAATTTTTTTGTTTAATTACATTTCGGTTGATTTTTCCCCAATTTCTCTAATCACATGTCTCTTCTTCCAGTCCAATTCATTTACCTATCAATGTTGCATAAGGAATTTAAATTTCTTAATTTGGCTAGAACACTCCATTTTTTTAAATTTTAAATAGAGGGAGAGAGAGAGAGGTTCTAATTATATATATATGTTTCTATGACAGCAAAAAAAGTAAACAAATTACATACATACAAACACTCTCCTTTATATATATTTCTGGAAAATGGAACACCCGCAGCTCAGCTCAGGAGTTACCTAAGATTCTAATTTCTTTTTTATTTTTCATCTCATTTGAGGTACCCTTCACCTCAGAAAAATTTAGTTACCTTACTCCTTGTAGTTTAGGCTCTGGAGTTTTTTGCGTACAGACGGACACTATCGTATTAAATATATAGATATAATATTATTATAAACTTTTTGGTTAGTACGTTAAACGTAACTACAAATAGCTAATTTCTTATACATACGGTATGTATAAATAATCCAATTGCGTATACACACTGTATGTATAAATATCCAATTGCGTATATATACACTATGTATAAATATCCAATTGCGTATACATACTGTATGTATAAATAGCCACATCCAAAACTATTTCTAATTATTAAATATATTAATTAAACTATAAAATAAAGAAAAAAATAACTAAGAAAAACTTTCAAACATACGAGAAAATTTTAAACAAAAATGTATTATGTCTTATGAAAAATTCAATGTTTTGGTACACAATATAGACGACAAGAATTTCTCCCTACTTTTTTGGTGCCACCACCCACCACTTAAAATAAGTGTTATGGTTACTCCATACCTCCATGGTTTACTACCATTGTGAGAGATGGAATTTATGCGATACATTGTAGAAATATAAAGCAATGTTAATGAGCACTTGCAAAAAGTAACTATTCTCTTCCATAGAGAACAGTCGAGAGAAGGGCTGCTGCATTTCAAAATTTATCACTTATTTACATATTACCTATTATTATTATTACGATAAATAAACATAATTTACATTTTATAGATTGTCAAATATGTAAAATTGATTAGAAGAAATTGTTTTAGTTAATTGTTCAGTTTACATTTCAAGTCTAGGACTGAAATTTGTTAAAAATATACAGTGGTACCTCGACATACGAGTTTAATTCGTTCCGCAACCTTGCTCGTATCTTGAATTACTCGTATCTCGAAGCAAATTTCCCCATACAAAACAATTGAACTACCATCAACCGTTCCAACCTCCAAAATGTCACCCCAGTTATTTTTGTTACATGGTTTTGAATAATAAACACTTATTTATAAATAACAAATATTTATTGCACAAAAACAAAAAAGAGAATGTAAAGAAATAAACTCGAAATGAACTCGTATCTCGAATTTCGCTCGTAACTAAAAGCAAAAAATCACTTGCTCGTCGGCTCGTATCTCGAAAAACTCGTATGTTGGGGCACTCGTATGTCGAGGTACCACTGTATTTAAAACTTGTGGGTGGGCATCTTTATTGTATAAATTAATAAAATTATAAATAAAATCTATATTTTCTTATTTATTCAGGATGTTTTTTTTTAAATTACTCCTTTCTATCTCTTTCTCAAGAATGTCACTTCAAAAAAATTCCAAAAGTTTACTCCACTTGTTTTTACCCCTTTTTTAATAATGATAAACAAATGTATTCACAGTCACTTAAACGCGTCTGGAATCGATAGATTTGTGCTATTAAATTTAATTATCATCAATTTTATCGAATAGGTTTAAAAATTATTTACTCCTCATGCTTGTTTTCAAAAAAAGATTGTGATCAAAATTATTCAAAAATGATAAATAAATTGCATTTAAATATAATTAATTTAATTTAAATATAATTTATATAATTTATATACTTAGTGACTAGTTTAAAAGTTTGAAAATAGATTCTAGGGACTAGATTTCTTAACTTTTATCTGAATGGTAGATTTTGAAATCATAACATGTTTCTAATTCAATTGGGAGAAAATAAATAGATTCATATGATACTTTATATGTGACTTGTAGATATATATATGGTTTTATTTATAAATATAAATTCTTATATATTTCCATTAACTATAATCGATTAATATAAATACAAATTTATTGTTTCAAGATCTTGATATAATAAGTTTTAAATAAATGTCTTCGTTATATATATTTACAATATATTGTAACAATAAATAAGGTACATTTTTGTCAAATAGGATCAAGTTGAATTAAATTAATAATAATAATTTTAAACATAATGGTTCAATAGCATATTATTAAAACCCATAAGGTTAGAAAATATTTTTTTTTTATTTTAACTTATGTTAGTACCTGAAACACGGATCTATCGCTCGACCCTTTATCAACTTTATACTAGTAAGATGCTGATGTCATTTTTCTTTAATATTATTTTTTAATAAGAAAAAACTATCAAAGATAATTTTTCACGAGGCTGCAACCAATACTTTTGTATATTGTGTGAATTTTAAATAAATCCATAGCAGGATAAAATATCTCGAAAATATACGAATACATATAATATATACAATTTTTACCGACCGACGATAGTAAGGGAGGTATTGTTTTCACACCAAATTTCACATGTGGAGATTTTTACATATCTCCACGAATCATGCATTTTCTAAACAGAAAAAAGTATTTTTAGCATGATGTCTGTCCGTCCGTCTGTCCGTCTGTCCGTCCGTATAGATGTGTACAGTCTGAACGGCTCAACGGATTTTGATGAAATTTGGTATATTTACTTAATGCATCAGTGGGATGAATTGATCAACTTTTGGTGCAATTCCGGAAACCGGAAGTGGTAGTATTAGCGATCGACGATAGGAAGGAAAGGGTTATTTTCACACTAAAGGAGATTTTTTATATATCACCACGAATCATGCACTTTGTATTGGTTTTATCCTCGAGAAAAATCATATTTATTAGTTTTTTCTTGATTTAAAATTATATGACGTCATCCAGCCATTCATGACGTCACAGCCTGATCTTGCATATATATTATAAATAAAATAAAATTAAAAATGTTTATATTTATTATTTATGTATCCATATCTGTTTTTTATTACATTAATAAATATATGAAAATTATTTGAAATTGTTTCTGTAGCTGGAAATTAATTTATTTCAAACCGTCGGTCGGTTAGGACCTGGCCACAGGTCAACTTATTTCTAGTATATTAAGATAAGATATGATTATTTTCCTCAAATTAATAATTTTTTCATTACTTATTTTCTATTATGATTTTACATGATCGAGGGTCAGTAGTTTTTCTCATCGAAGTACCCACTTAGCCTTTATGCTTTCAAATGCTGAATGGACCCCTGCATTAATTAGACACCTGCCCTTCTCAATTGAATGGACTTGTCGGTGTCGGAGGGTAGGTCTAGATAAAAAAGAAAAATAAAGAAAACACGTTCTGAAGGTTGTTTCGATAGTGGGAGAGATTCTTTTCTTATAGCGGGAGGTAACAAGAGAGAAAGAGAGAGAATGGATGCACCAGACAACGAAGAAAAAGGTACCGAGAGTCAAGTGCCTGGGTGGGTCTCTCTCTTTATTTCCCAGCGGGGGTGAGACCCTTAAATCCACTTGTACTTACACAGATTGACACAAGCACAAGGGAACCTACAATTCGAACCTTAAATATTTTACAAAAGAACAAAACATTTATCTATAAATTGTTTAGATCAGTTTTTGATTCTTTATTATTTAATTTCCTTTATTGAAAATTGGATTTTTATTAAAATAAATAAATAAATAAAAATAATATATATATATTATCTTTTATAAATAGACTGAATTTATTTTCCCATATCTCATTTAAAATAGAAAATACTTTGCAGATAGTTTACATATTAATTTATTTGTTTGCTTTATGAACATTTCGGTACTTATAATACCTGTTAAATTAATTTGATTTTTTTCATGTATAAAAGGTTTTAAGTAATCCCTCGCGTTTGGTTCTCCTTTGGTAAATTGTTCATATTTTTTTTTTATTTCAACTCGAACCAACATGTAAAATTTACCCATTTATGATTTAAAATAATGTTAGAGATTACATATTTAAAATTTAGAACTTATAACAGATATATTAAATAATCAATTTTCAATTTTACTACACACTAAATTAAATTTAACTAATTAAATCTTAGAAAATGCCTTTGAGGTGAAATTTAGCACGGTTCCAGTGTGGTCTTTGACAACTTAAATAAGAAAATAGGGAAAAAAAGGAATTGAAAAAAAAACACACATAGTCAGGCATTTCTCGAAATTTAGAAGCTGGAAAATTTCTATACCTACATAACCTTATTTTTTTCTAGTCGATATATTTTTAGAACATTATTTATTGATTTTCCTTTTAAAATTATTTCTTTCATATTTCAAGGGAAACTATTAAATTAAATAAAATTAATTAAATTTGTATAAAAAAATGAGCGAGAATTATTTACTCTATATTTAATAATCACAATAATTACAAAGTGAATAAATATTTTAATAATTATTTTTATAAATATATAAAAACACATAAAAATATCTAAAATTTAAAATATTTTAATCACTAAAATTATATTTTATAATTAAAACTATCTTTATTATAATTAAAATTAAATTTCGTAAATATAATATAATACTTATTATATTGCATAAACTAATTTTAGGATAAACATATTTTCATTTTTTTTTTATAATATAAGTTAGTATTATAATATATATATATATATTTATATTATTTAAATTATTCTAAACTTTAGTTAGAATTTTCAGCTTAAATTCTGTAGAACAGTGCTATTCCACTTGGGATACCCTTGTATTTGCATAATTAAAACAAATATACGTATAAAGTTAAGGATTGAATATGAAAGAAAAAAAAAACAAATAATAGGAAGTTTAGGGGATTTTTAGCTGTTCCATCATCTATATATATTCACTTAATCGTGATAGGTAAAAATGAATAATAAAAGTTATTCTATATATCCAGTTAAAATATCTTTTTTTTTGTTTCAATATCAATATTTTCTTGTAACTTGTATAGATTAAATTTGTCTATATATAAATTTAAAAAAAATCTTACCAATCTATATATATAAAAGGGAATGTCTGTTTGTATGTCTGTCGCGCCTAAACTCAAAAACTACCCGTCCGATTGCGATGAAACTTTCAGGGATTGTTGTGGACAAGGAAGGCTTTAGTGTAGTTAAATCCAAAATTAATTTAATTAGTAATATTTTGGTAAAAGTCTATTCATGGTTACCATGGTTATATTGAAAAATTTACAATAAATAAATAAAAATAATTGGAAATCTTTTCAACTTATTATTTTGATAAATTTTATTAATATTTTTAATTTTTTTTAAACTGTCAAAAATAACATACCCATAATAACAGTTGTAATAAAAATAAAAATATAAATCACAATGTAAGTAAAATATTGAATCGTTTTATTTATATTGTTTCAATTATTGTTTGAATATTTATTAAATTTATATATAGATTTATTTACATATTTAAATGTATATTTAATAAATTTATTTATTGATTCTTAATAATAATAATTCCAATTACTTTCTTCAATTTTTTACCGGCCGACGATAGTAAGGGAGGTATTGTTTTCACACCAAATTTCACATGTGGAGATTTTTACATATGTCCACGAATCATGCATTTTCTTAACAGAAAAAAGTATTTTTAGCATGATGTCTGTCCGTCCGTCCGTCCTCTGTGTGTCCGTATATATGTTTACAGCTTGAACGGCTCAACGGATTTCGATGAAATTTGGTATATTTACTTAATGCATCTGTGGGATGAATTGATCAACTTTTGGTGCTAATCCGGAAACCGGAAGTGGTAGTATTAGCGATCGACGATAGGAAGGGAAGGGTTATTTTCACACCAAATTTAACATGAGGAGATTTTTTACATATCACCACGAATCATGCACTTTGTATTGGTTTTATCCTCGAGAAAAATCATATTTATTAGTATTTTCTTGATTTAAAATTATATGACGACATCCAGCCATTCATGACGTCACAGCCTGGTCTTGCATAGATATTATAAATAAAATAAAATTAAAAATGTTTATATTTATTATTTATGTATCCATATCTGTTTTTTATTACATTAATAGATATATTAAAATTATTTGAAATTGTTTCTGTAGCTGGAAATTAATTTACTTCAAACCGTCGCGTCGGTCGGTTCGGACCTGGCCACAGGTCAACTTATTTTTTATTTAAAAGCATATTCAGCATTGAAATTGCCATTAAATATGCAGGTAATTGGAACTCCAACATGTAATATTAGCAAATATTCTGGGAGGGGAAAAATACTAAGATCATGTCATGTCCTATTAAATATTTTGGATTTTATTTTGAATCATACAATGGTAATGAAATATTGTAGGTAGACTTGTGAGACAAACAATAAGAATCTCTATAATAAGAGAATATACATATTCCGAAAACTGTTAATTTAAATGTAATAACTATTAACTAAAAAAAAAAAAAAAAAAAAAAAAAAAATGTAATAATAAAAAATAAAATTTCAATTATATTCATTTAATAAATTATTATTATTATTATTATTATTATTTGTAATAATTCCAATAAAAATAAATAAAAATAAAAAACAAAAAAAAGTCCAATTAAAACTAAAATTTCAATTATATTTATTTAATACATTATTATTATTATTAAGTTTTCAGTTATCACGTACGTATATATGTATACAGACACACATGCAAAAGCGAAGCTTTGCCGGGTCTGCTAGTTAATAATAAATTATAAAGTTATAAATGTATGTTTTGTTTTTCCCAAGTAAAGGAGTCAAAATTAATCTTTATAATAGGTAGGGAGCAGAGAAACACTGATATCTCCTCCGTTTCTTATAATATATTACCTATATTCATTTTTTCTACTCCCCTATTAGAGAGACCTCACTCATAAAACCACTCTCCATTCTTTAGATGTTGTTATGATTAAAACAGCTCTTATTTTTTTTTTACTTAGTTTCCTTCCAAGAAGTAAAATAATCTGACTGAAGAAGAAAGCCTACTCACAAAATTACATCTAGATATGTAATGTTTTCTAAAAAGAACCTACTTTAACCAACACTATTTTCTGAATCGATTTATTAATTTTTTATGATTTTATTAATTTTTAATTATTACAAAAGTATATTCAAAGAATTAATTATAACAATTAATTTAACTAATTGAGGAATTATTTTGAAAATATATAATTTAATAATTAAGATAATTTAAATCAACATTAAATTCAAAATAATAATAATAAATATATAAATAATTCTCTATGAATATGGTATTCCTGTATTAAAATTTAATAAGCCAATAAAGATTATATATAAAAATAAGTTGACCTGTGGCCAGGTGCGAAGCGACTGACGGTTTGAAATAAATTAATTTCCAGCTACAGAAACAATTTCAAATAATTTTAATATATCTATTAATGCAATAAAAACAGTTATAGATAGAACATAAATATTTTTAATTTTATTTTATTTATAATATATATGTAAGGCTGTGACGTCATGAAGGGCTGGATGACGTCATATAATTTTAAATTAAGAAAAAACTAAAAAAGATGATTTTTCTCGGGGATAAAACCAATATAAAGTGCATGATTCGTGATGATATATAAAAAAATCTCCTCATGTGAAATTTGGTGTGAAAATAACCCTTCCCTTCCTATCGTCGATCGCTAATACTACCACTTCCGGTTTCCCGATTTGCACCAAAAGTTGATCAATTCATCCCACTGATGCATTAAGTCAATTTACCAAATTTCATCAAAATCCGTTGAGCCGTTCAAGCTGTACACATCTATACGGACGGACGGACGGACGGACAGACATCATGCTAAAAATACTTTTTTCTGTTAAGAAAATGCATGATTCGTGGACATATGTAAAAATCTCCACATGTGAAATTTGGTGTGAAAACAATACCTCCCTTACTATCGTCGGTCGGTAAAAAATGACGGATTGGATTTTACTTTCATTTGCCTATTTATATATTGATGTACTAAAAATGGAAATAAATCAATTTGAATTTGAGATTTTGAACGGAAATTTCATTTTAAGAGTCCACGAATTAAATAGCCTGGGTGAGTGTGTGTTTAATCAAATAAAGAGAAAGTGGTTGACTAAACGCTAGGCGATTTTTCATTAAAAAAAAAAAATAATTTGAAAATTATCAATTTTGACATATTTATTTATTTATTATTTCTCTTTTAAGAATAATAAATAATTCCAAAAATATTTCTTAAATTAAATTAAAATAATAAAATATTCAATTCTACCTTAGTTAGCTATGGAACTTGATGTCGAATGTTCTAACCTCATTAAATTCAAGTAAATTTAAATAATAAAATGGTATATAGGTATATACTTAGACTTACTGGTCACCAAATAAATAATATATATTTTTTTAAAGAATTCCAATTTATATTAATTTTTTATATTATTTTTTATTATTATGCTATTTAATTTTTTAATTGGTTAAATATCAGTATTATATTTGTTTTGAATAGATTCTATTGAGGAAGTAAATTTTGAAAAAGAATAATAATTATAATTTTGTTTTCAAAATGTTTATTTTGTAATATACTTAAATATCATATCTAATAATTTCATATTCGTTTATTGATGTTTTTTTTTAATAAATTATAATAGGAATGAAATATTCTTGACTATTTTTATTCTAATTAACATAAATAAGTCATTATATCTAATTCTGGGTTTAGGTAATCGGAGAATAATGTTTTTTCTTAGATTTAAATGGTAGGCAGAACCTTCTTTCTTGTTCCTCCTTAGGAGACAATTTCCCTCTCTCTGAACGGGAGAGAGTGGAGCAGTTAAGAGCATTAAGAGAGAGAGAGAGAGGGGACCGGTTTCAACAAGAAGCTACAAGTGAAAAAGAGATGAATAGATTGATAGAAACTAATAGAAACAGAGAGAGAAAGAGAGAAGGGGGAAGAGGTACCTGGTCGGTCAATGTTCGCCTTTTCTCTTTCTTCTCTCGTCTTCGTGCTTCCCCGATGATTAGGCTGATGCTCAACCTCAACCTAGCGCAAGAGAGCCTCAGGGTAGCTGCCATCTTTGACCCACATTCCAGATGCGCCGAAAATCATCCTTTCCTGGACATTTACTAATTAACCAATTCATTTAACAATTTATTTATTTTATAAATGAAACAAAAAAATCAATTAACAAAACTAAATCAAATAAATATAAAACATAAAAATTAATGATATATATTAAAATCAAAATCAAATTCAATAGTTAAATGTCAAAAATGAGTGAAAAGTGTTTAGAGATCGGTATCCAATTAAAAATATATTATCAAAAATTTAGTATAGAATAGTATTATCCAATGTGTTTAATGAAATTGCAAAATCTCTATAAATAACCAAGTATATAAATTTTAATTATAATAGGACTTATTAGAGTAGGCAAAACATTATTTTATTTTATAATTATTATATTAATATTATATTCCTTTTCTTTATGATTTTTACTATCTCGTAAGAAATAGTATTGTGATCACGAAAATTGTTGAGATTTTGATGTTTTTATACGTTTTGAAGGTTCCTGAATCATTTTCACTAAGGTTGAGAAAAATGTTTGTTTGTGTGTGTTTCTCTCTCTCTCTCTCTCTCTGTGTGTGTGTGTGTGTGTATGTATGTAACCAAGATAATCCAATATATTATTAATATATTAAAAATAATCCAATATAAGTATATATATCATTTATATATATATATATATATATAATTTTTACTATCTCGCCAGAGATAGTATTGCGATCACGAAAATTTTCGATGTTGAGATTTTGATGTTTTTATACGTTTTGAAGGTTCCTGAATCATTTTCACTAAGGTTGAGAAAAATGTCTGTGTGTGTGTATGTATGTAACCAAGATTACGCAAAAACGGTTCGAGCTAGAATGATGAAATTTGGTACATGGGCATTATTCAAAATTCATAGTTTTCTATCAACTTTTGAGAAATGTAGCTCAATCGGAAGAGGATCATTACCTACAAAGTTTTGATTTTTTTTCTTCTAAAGTGAATGTAAAAATAAAGATTTATGTTTGATAGTTTTTCAAATGATTAAAAATTGTATATATAGAATTTCAGCTTGATTGAATCGCTGAAAGTACCAGAATTAATTTTTTAACACTGCAAATCTCACGCACCCACACGTGACGTGGTGCGATAAAAAAAAGAGCCAAACATGGGCTGGTTTAATAAATATTATTTATTAATTTCAATTTATAATTTAATTAATTTAATTTAATTTAAATTAATATATGTATTATAATTTAATCCAATTCAAATTGCGGAATAGTCGAGTGGAGACACTCCAAATTTTTTCAACATTTTTTTGCAAATTTTGAGCGAAGGGGGTAGGGACTAAATGTTGGTATGACAGAGTGAATTGTTTCCAAATTGATTAGCTCGGGGTTTTTTTTTAAATTTTAACACATTTCAGGAATCTTTTTTTGACATTATTACGATTAAGTCAGTATGTATATAAATCAGCGTAAACTCTGTTCTTCTCTTTTATGTTGTGATCGATTTTTACCGACATGGTCAAAAGGCTATTTACTATTTTCTGTTTAAACTCAAATTATTGTTACGTAATTTGTATATCTAATTTACCACAATAAACATTCATGTACATTTATCCATTTTTTTAATATAATTGTCAATCAATTAATCAAAGTTCATAAAAAGTTTTGAAATAAAAGAATATGAAAATTAGAAATTTTGAAATTACCTTAAGTGTATATTTATTATAAAGAATAATTGTTTTTACAATTTTTCTTTCATTTACAAAGCAATTTAAATTTGAAAGATTGATATTCTTTCACCTGTCTCTTCCAGAGATTGATTATCTGAATTGTCAGAATCTCTTAAGCCCCCCGCCGTCAAAAACCTAGTAGGTTATATATAGTATATATATATATATATATATATATATATACAGTATATTTCGATTTCGAAAGGAACGATGAATAATTAAAATTTATAAGAAACGTTGTTATCAATATGCCAAGGACGTTGAAAAAATTAATATCGACTGCGGATGTTGTCGAGTGTCATGTTTTTCTTTTGTCGACATTTCAACAAGATACCACCTGTCATTTTCATGACCTGTCGATGTACCTATTTTTAGCTTAAGATTTACATCCACTTGCATATATATATATACTTGTATTTATTTTTATACGTGTAGATATTAATAATGTATGAAATGTGACCGATTATATCTTCCAAATGTTTAAATTGATTCCATATGATTTCCTCCTATGAAGATGGATGTATTATTTACATAAATTCATAATCGATGATAGTTCGAGTTCATTCTATGCATGAAAGAAACATTTTCTAAAATTATAATTAAATGCAATAAAAATGTCATCATTTAATTCGTATATTATTCATAAGATATTCTAATTTCTATTTACATTTCAAAACGAATATGAGTATATACATAATATTGATTCAATATATTAAACGAATGAAGTTCGTTTGAAAAGTTATGAATGATTAATTTTTTAAAAAATAAAAACATTTAACCATACGAGAATTTATACGAAAATTTTTATATATATATATAAAAATATAAAATAAATCCAAGCGTAGTATGAAATTTCAAAAATCTTTAAAAAAAATAAATGTTTTAAGTAAAATTATTAAAACAATACTAAATTATAATTATATGTTAATTCAATCAAGTTTAGATTTAACAATCAAATATATTTTTCAATGAGAACCTCCATTACCTTCTAAATTTAATGATTTTTACTATCTCGCCAGAGATAGTATTGCGATCACGAAAATTTTCGATGTTGAGATTTTGATGTTTTTATACGTTTTGAAGGTTCCTGAATCATTTTCACTAAGGTTGAGAAAAATGTCTGTCTGTGTGTGTGTATGTGTGTGTGTATGTATGTAACCAAGATTACGCAAAAACGGTTTGAGCTAGAATGATGAAATTTGGTACATGGGCATTATTCAAAATTCATAGTTTTCTATCAACTTTTGAGAAATGTAGCTCATCCAGAAGAGGGTCATTACTTACAACGTTTTGATTTTTTTTCCTCTAAAGTGATAGTAAAAATAAAGATAAATGTGTGATAATTTTTCACATGATTAATAATTGAATAAAACTGCTATATATAGAATTTCAGCTTGATTGAATCGCTGAAAGTACCAGAATTAATTTTTTAACACTGTAAATCTCACGCACCCACACGTGACGTGGTGCCATCAAAAAAAGAGCCAAACATGGGCTGGTTTAATAAATATTATTTATTAATTTCAATTTATAATTTAATTAATTTAATTTAATTTAATATATGTTATTTAATCCAATTCAAATTTGCGAGATAGTTTTATGGAGACACTCCAGCTTTTTTTTATACAAATCTTAATGAAAATTATCAACAAATTAAGGAAATTTTTATTATTATTATTATTTTTTTTTAATTTCTAAAAAGAATTATTAGCTCCACTTTGAGTTGTGTTCTTAGTACAAGAGGCTAAATATTTTGTTTATCACCTTTTTGTCGACTATAATAATTTATAGCTTAAGTTTTTTTTAACCATTGAAAATATTTTCTCAAGTTACTTCAGACTTTCAAACAAACTTCTTTCTTTATACCAATGAATAGAAATTAGACAAAGCGATAAAAAATTGCACCAATCTTCTTTCTTGTAAATACATCCTAATCTAATCTCTACATATGTATATACACCCTAGAATATTTAATTTTTCTTATCAAAACATATAATAAACCTTAGCAACAGATGTTATTATATTCACAATGACTTTAAATTAATTCCGTTCTAGTATATTTTTTAGGATTACACGGTGTTGTTGTAATTTGTTATTTTTTTAATCCTTTACATTTGAAAAGCCACTTAATGGCCTGCTTCTTTCTCTCTTTCTCTATCTCTCTAAGTGTTGCTTAGAATAAAGGGCTGTGAAGAGAAGTGAGGGAGGACGGTGTGGGCCAGCGGGGTGAATATATAAATAGATGAAACATGTTTGTTTGCAACCAAAAGGAAGCTCTTCCATTCTTTTTCTCCACTTAATACACTGATATATTTTTAAATAGTACCTTCACCTCTACTCCACCCTTTCCATCGCCGGAAATAGAAGCCGAATGCCCATTTGGCTAACTTGTTTGTCTGTCTGTCTCCTTCGATGTCTCATTCACTTTTTTTTATAGCCAATCGCTCTTAGTTAATATTATTCATCCTCTCAGAATAATAAGAAAATCGTTTTACTTTCTTCCTTGTTCGAAATGATTAGATTAAGTATTAAATTAGAGAAAGGAATATGCAATTAAATGGATTTTAATTTTTATTTCATGTCATTTTGATTTAATGATTTTTACCATATAAGTTTCCTGTAATATGAATTCAAAGAAAATGTTATATGTGTAGTCTGTAATGTATCTATATATTTGTTTATTAATATAAAAAAAATCTGGAGTGTCTCCACTCGACTATCTCGCAAATTTGAATTGGATTAAATAACATAATTCAAATATGTATTATGCTATTTTTTTTTAATTTATTAAATAAATATAAATAATAATAAAAAATAAATAATAATAATTCAAATTCGAAAATTTCAAAACATTTATAATCTTTTATTAATTTTAACATCAAAAATTAATAGAAAAAGTGATTTTCAGTTAAATATAACAAAAACTTTTTACATTTTTAAGACTTTAAAACAATTTTAAAAATAATCCAATATATTAGTTAACTCAATTAGTCTCAATTAATTTTAGCTTGAATAATCAAGCGGGGGGGGGGGGGGGGGGATTTTTTAATCTAAAAACGCAAGGTTTTTCTTTTGTTTGTGAAAAAATTAATTATTACTAATAAATTAGTAATATAAATAATTTATTATTTTATAGAATTTAATTTTAATTATATTAATGTTTGTTATGAAAATTTATAAATCTTGTGTGTTTCTAAGGAATTTAAGCCCTTCTCATTTCATACTTAACATAATAATTATGATGGAATATTTATTTTCTTTGCTTATCACACAAATACAATATTATATTTATTATATATCATTTATATATATATAATTTTTATTTATTAGTTAAATTTTTACATTAATTTTCAACATTTATTTATTAAAACAATTTGAAATTTATACTTTTATGTTTAAAACATTCTCAATTGTATTTGTATGGTCTGTGATTTGTATGTTTATTCAATTATCACATCTTGACAAACAACCTATTAATACCAATGTATCATAATAAAATCCACTATTCAAATATATATATATATATATATATAACTAGTTGAATGTATAATAACAAGTGGTATATATAATTGTGTGTGAGTGCACATAGTATTAGATTTTATTTATATCTGGTATTTATACAATACTAATTATATTAGGTCTTGTGCTACAAAATGAATTTAAATATAGGTGAACAATATTTGACATAATTAAATTATTTTATTCTAGTTGAAAGCGAGTAGAGAATAATGAACATGATAAAAATGATTAACAAAAATAAACGTTTCTCTTGTTAATTATCTTTAATTATAAATATTAATTATATGAGGCTCCACCCTATAGCCTGTTATATTATCATATTTTTTTTCTTCCTACTTGTTATGTTTATTCAAATTTATTTAAATTCTTAATTTTCCTATACTTTTAGTAATTATTTCTTAAAAAATAATAGTTTCGCCTCTGAATTAAACCTCGCCAAGTTAAATAATTTAAATTAATTAAAATTTATAATCATCTAAATTAGGCCTGGCCAACCCAAATGACTCTATGGGCCTCTTTGATTATGAGCTATGTTACAGGGGCCGCATTTTACGGAAACGAATTTAAACTTTACAACATACTGATGCTTAATGTTTAATCTTTTTATTTATTATTTTTCAGCTACTTTTTTTTTAAATAATATAAAATAAAAAAAAAAATACATTCTCTATTAATTACTATTATTTCTAACATTTTTCTTTCTTTTTATGAAATCAAATACGTAGTTTAAAAATTGTAGGACATATTTTAAATTAAAAAAAATGAATTATTTATAATTATTTCAATTATATTCTCTGTTTTTGAATATACAGACGAGAAATGAAAGTTACAAAAGAAATATAAAGTTAACTGGTGGGCCGCACAATTTTTCACGGTGGGCCGCATACGGCCCGAGGGCCGCGGGTTGGCCAGGCCTGATCTAAACACACCTGTAACCTGTAACGGTTTCAAATTTCATCTAAATTAAACATTGCAAAATTTCTTAGCTTAATAACCTTATACAAGATTTTAAACACATAAAGATTTCTAATTTAATTAAATTATTTATTTTTAAAAATAATTTGAAATTTTATGATTGTGTGGAAATTAAAAAAAAATTTCAAATATTTTAACGATTATATTATTATTATTTGAAAATAAATAATTTAGTGTTGATTTATTTGAATTTCAATATTAGATCGAATAAGTAGACCTTTATTGGTTGGTTAAGTTATTTATTCGTAATATTAAAGGTCAGTTTGTAATTTATAACACATGGTGAGCATTTATTTAATATTCTACTTTTGCTTTTTTTATTTTATCCATAAAACATTGTTAATTATGACCAAGTCATCTAAGTCTAAGTTTATTTATATGGCATTCCTGGTCCCTAACCTAAGCATCCAGAGGTTTAAGACTTGGCGAATTCATTCTCAATCTATTTAACTGAATGTATGATAAACTAAACACTTATAAAGTTAATTGCCTTAGTATTTGTTCGGTAGAGCAATATTAATTTATTCTTTAATCAATATGTTTTTTAATAGCGAATATTTATTTATATTATTTATTCAATTTATATATTTAATCATTTTTTAGATATATATTTTTTTTAATTTCTGAATCTAGTTCAATAATATTTCTAAATATTTTTTTGTAATGAAAACAAAATGTGAACTAGAAATTACTAATTCACTGAGCCATTTATTATTTAGGCTTGAGATGTTTTATTTATTTAAAAATCAAATAAGAAATACTGAATATATTAGGTCATATATATATATATATATATATATATATATATATATATATATATACATAATCACGAAGGATAACAATATTCGAGAAGAATTTAAATTAAAGTTACAATCAAGTATCACCTGTTATTAAGCATAAAAGAGGCTTATTTAGTCAAAATTATTAACCAAGGATATCACAATTAAAATGAATAAAGGTTGTGGTTAGAATGGGAGAGGAAACCTATTTTTGGGGAAACCGATAATGCAGTTGATAGTCCAAGGGCGAAGAAGGCAGACAATGTAGGAAGGAGATGGAAGGAAAAACGGATATGATAGGAGTGGCTCAGGTTAAGGACGGTTGGAGGAATGTGGTTGCTGCAACCAATAGCTTTCGAGTTCCAAAGAGTCGCAGGGATAGATATAATACTACTATACGTACATAAAATTTAATTGATCTAGTTAATATCTAAGTTAATATCTTTATACCTGGAGAATCCAAATACGAGGTGTGGGTATTAAATAACGAGACTGCATATAAAAAATGGTTTAATTAAAAAAATTATGGTACAATCGAACTTTCCCCCTCAATATACTCCCCTCCACTCGCCACACACCGCTTCATCCTTTTTTTCCACTGCTCAAAGCAGTGTTCGAAGTCGTTTTTTGTTAGGCCTTTCAGAAGCTCCGCCGTTTTTCTTTTCACCTCTTCCATACACTCGAATCGGCTTCCCTTTAGTGCGGACTTGATTTTTGGAAACAGGTAGAAGTCGCAGTGTGCTAGATCAGGGGAGTAAGGAGGGTGTTCCAGGACTGGAGTACCCCTAGCGGCCAATAACGCTTAACAGAAAGTGCGTTGTGCGCAGGTGCGTTGTCCTGGTTCAGAATCCACGACTTGTTTTTCCGGTCGGGGTTTTTTCAGTTTCACGAGGAATTTCACATTGATACGTTGTTCGTGTTTTTTGTCACACATCGTTTTCGGCGTAAGAACAAAAACACGTTTATTTTAAACCGCTACAGAAAAAAAACTACTTCACCGCCAGACATGTGTTCTCGTACTGGAATAGTAGACCCTTCCAGCTGTACAACGGCGCATTAGGTTCCCGCCTACCCTCTCCTGGAGGCCGTCTGCGCGCGCAGTCTCGTTATTTAATAGCCACACCTCGTATAATTTTAGAATTTTTCGTATCTAGCTAGAATTATTGTTATGCTATAGTCTCAGGGTTGATAATTTACAAATCCTTCACAGTATTCTTTTATCCATAGATCATCAATTAATATTTTAACAGAATAGGAATTAATTTATATTTTATATATAATAAATATATAATAAATCCATGTAATATTCTTGACTTTATCCTTTTCCCAGTTTAAAAAACTTGTCTGTACTTTTCCTTTAAAAGCTTAATTCTTTGAGGTATAATTTTTGAAAATTTTTCTTAATAAAGAAAGGAGAATACTTTATTCAATTATTAATTAATTTGGTAATTTTTTAAAAATAAAAATTTAAATAATTAAAAAAAAGACGAGTACTTTAGTTCTCTATTAATTTTTCAAATATATTTTTTTCATTACCTTGTTGATATAATAAACTGATAAATATATTAAATTATATTCTAAGGGTTTTTATTTCTGTAAATTATTTCGTAAATTTATCTAATAGTTAAATTAAGTGAATTAAAAACTTTATAGATTAATTAAAAAACATAGTTTCTTTGAAAATTTCTATTGTTAGTTGAAAAAACTTATTAATAAAGGGTGATTTTTTTTAGAGGTATAGAAATTTAAGTTGGCATTACTGTTCAAGTTGACGACCAATTTAACATCTGTCAAGTGATTTATTCTTTGGTTTGGAAATTCATCATGAATAGACTCACGCCTGAACAACGCTTGCAAATAGTGCAATTTTATTTCGAAAATAATGGTTCTGTGCGGAATACGTATCGTGCACTACGTCCATTTTATCGTCGACAAAACCGTCCATCAGAGCAGTTAATTCGATTAACTATGGAAAGTTTTCGCACCACGTTTACTCTTATTAATAACTTGCATCCCCAGAGACGCCGTATGGTGCGTACAGAAGAAGCTATTGCTACTGTAGAGCGTAGCATTGAGAAAATGGTGATCGGTATAGAGCCATGATTACTAACTTTTGGAAGACAACATTCGCCGTGTTATTGCCCATATACGGCCACAAATGTTGGAAAAAGTTATCGAAAATTGGACGTCCAGATTGGACTACATCCAAGCCAGCCGTGGCGGTCATATGCCAGAAATCATATATAAAATGTAATGCCACAAGATTATCTTTCGTATAAATAAAATTCATGTCAATCGAATAATCCATTGTTTTTTTATTTCAATTTAAAGTTCTATACCTCTAAATGAAACACCCTATATAACAAAATAAAAATAATAATTATAATAAATAAATTAATACATTAATAAATAACACAAAAAGTGAAAATTTGTTGTGACTACAGCTTTGTATATTATAAGTATATTAAATATCTAGTATATTAAGTATTTTTATAATTGTCAAAAAAATTATTTTCTTAGACTCCTGTATTAATTTATTTTTTAATTTTTTAAAAATTCAATAAAAAGTTGAAAATACTTTCTTTCTAAAACTTGCTTAGAGTTTAAATTTCTTGTTCAGTTTTATAAATGAGAAAAAAAATTAAAAACGTGCTTAAGAGTTGTTTCCTTATTTTGACGTATATATATATATAAATAAACATGTGCGACTTTGCCAAACCACTTCATTGAAATATAAATAAATACACTTGAATTCTGTCATCATTAAAGAACATTAAGGGACATGAAACAGCACTGAAAATGAGCCGAAACGTCAAATACAACTAACGATATATTTACATTCGACCACCTGTCCCTTTAAACAAACATTAGTTTTGGGTGTGGGACATCGATGTTGTAGGCCATCAGTTGTTTGGAATTTAAAAAGAGAGAAAAAAAGGTTTTTAATCAAAATTCCAATTCACCCATCTTTCATTGATGAAGTGTATTTTCTTTCAAAACGATCAACATCATTTAATATTTTTCCATCCACTGCCGCCTCTAGAAAATAACGGAAAGATAATCTCATCTTTACTGTGAAATTCCTTTAACTTTTTTTTATTTTATTATCTTGATTATTTTGATAAAAATTAATGCATCATTTGGAAATTTATTTAATATAATATTCCGACAAAAAATATATAAACTAAATATTCATTCTTTTAGAAATATATACATATCACAAACATTTTTAATTATTTATTTAATAAATCAAAAGTTAAATTAAGATAGATTTTGAATTATTTTAAATGATTTTCAAAATTCAATTGTTAATTAATTAATTGATTACAATCATTCTTAATTTGAATTATATATGTGGATATATATTACGTGCTTTATCAAACACCCCACTCATATCCTTTACAAACTGAATATATTTGTTTTAAGAATTTCGTCTTGGGTTATTAAAAAATTATTAATATCCTCTATTCTACTAATATAATTACCTCTATTTACTTATTAAAGTATAAATAAATTTATATATTCCAAACCCTAAAATTAATTTTTGGCACAAAAACCTTAACAATTTATATAAAACTCTGCATTGTTTAACCGACATCTTCCCCAGTCCTACTCTACTAAAATATTAATTCTAGAATAGTTATAAAAATAGAAAATGAAAAATTTTATCGAAATGGGGCGTTTGGCAGCCAATGGCAATGGGTTTTCTCAACCAGTTGATTGCCCGTTAACAAAGCCCTCTTGACGATGACATTTTTCCGTCACATACATACATATATATATATATATATATATATATATATATATATATATATATATATATATAATATATGGATATTAAGTTTTAATAAAAATAAGTTGACCTGTGGCCAGGTCCGAACTGACCGACGGTTTGAAGTAAATTAATTTCCAGCTACAGAAACAATTTCAAATAATTTTAATATATCTATTAATGTAATAAAAAACAGATATGGAAATAACGTAAATATTTTTAATTTTATTTTATTTATAATATATAAGGAGGCGCTTGCTGTGACGTCATGAATGGCTGGATGACGTCATATAATTTTAAATTAAGAAAAAACTAATAAAGATGATTTTTCTCGAGGATAAAACCAATACAAAGTGCATGATTCTTGGTGATATGTAAAAAATCTCCTCATGTGAAATTTGGTGTGAAAATAACCCTTCCCTTCCTATCGTCGATCGCTAATATTACACTTCCGGTTTCCGGATTTGCACCAAAAGTTGATCAATTCATCATACTGATGCATTAAGTAAATATACCAAATTTCATCAAAATTCGTTGAGCCGTTTAAGCTGTACGGACAGACGGACAGACGGACAGACATCATGCTAAAAATACTTTTTTCTGTTATTAAAATGCATGATTCATGGAGATATGTAAAAATCTCCACATGTGAAATTTGGTGTGAAAAAAAAAACATATATATTTTCTTTATTTTTATTAATTTGGTGATTTGTTTTGTAGATGAGGAGGGTTGGCGGGCACTCTTCCCACCGGTGGTGAGTCTTTCTTCAAGTGCGGATGTCAGTGCCAACGCCACGTGTGGTTCCTCCACTCCAGAGTTATACTGCCGGGGACAGGGTACCTCCGCCTCGAATTGTGCTATATGTGATCAACGGGCTGCTTCCGATCACACTAAGTTCCACGGCGTACCGGCAATAATTGACGGCAAGCCCAACACCTGGTGGCAATCTCCCAGCCTCTTTCATGGATCTCAATATCAATATGTATCTGTTATCCTCGATCTCAAACAGGTAGGGATATCACATTTGCATAACTATTACAATAAATTACAATTTAGAGAGTATTATATTCAATTCTAAATAACAAATTTTTAAGTTAATTTAAAGATTTTAAAATAAAAATTGAATGCATGTGCTCTATCTCTTTCACTCTCTCTCTCTCTATATAATATATGAATTACATTAATTAACTTTTTGATTTTCTACTTCCTATTACAAAAAAATAAAAAAAATTAATGAATTTTGAAAATGATTTATGTTGATTTTTAATTTTTTTTTTTTCAAGAAATATGAGATATGACTCATAATTTTTCAGGTTTAAACAAGATTAATTAATTTTTAAGGCCATTATGATTATTAGTTTTTACGTTTCTATTTTTTTAGTTTAGGATAAAATTAGGTACCTATATTTTGTGGAAAACTCAACCTAGAATATATGTTTAACTAAAATTAAGAGAATATTTCACAAAAGACTTTAATGATCGTGATGATATTAATACTTCATATATTGTAATTTTAATATCAATTGCAATACTATCATACTATTTATGTTATTTTAATTTTGACATTTTTCTTCTCAATCCAGTTTAGAAATATTTGAATTAAATCATATCCCAATGGATTACTGATTAAACATTCATTAACTGTTAAGTCTACTATTGTTTCATTCAAGCTAAAGTATAAGTACCGGGACCTCGAGCCTCGGCTCGGTACTTAAGTTCAAAAAAATAATTCATTATTATTGGGTTTGGCTGGTAATATTAATACTTGAGACACCGAGCTGAATTACAATTCTTTAATTATTTATTACAATTATTAAATGTTGCATCAATGCATCAATCTGAATAAAATGAATGGAACTTGGTGTCCTCAATAATACATAAATATGTATTATTAGGTATGTTTCTAAGTGAATGAATATTTTTTTATTGGAAGAATGATAAATATATATCGTAATTTATAATTATAAAATATTATTAAAATATATATTTTTAATTTTATTTCGAAATTAAATTAAAATTTTTAAAATATTTTAAATATAAAAAAATATTAATACAATAACCTTTAAAAAAAGGCGGGAGTCAAATTTCAATATGGATGTCATTTGTGTCGTGTTCCATATATAAATTTAAATTAAGAAAAAACTAATTAAGATGTATTTTTCCTGAGATGTGATCAATAAAAATCAATTTTTCTTTATAATTACTATATCTAGTGTTAATTTGAAAAAAATCGTTAGAGCGGTTTTTGAGAACCCATGGCTATATATATATATACAAACAATTTTAGCTAGCATAATAAGATAAGATTATAATGATTAAGTTAATTTTTTTTCAATTCTTGTAAAATCGAACTCCTTTCAGCAATTTTTTTTTCAATTTTTTCAAATTTGTCGTGTTTAAACACTCGTTTTCAAGAAATAGACCAATATCGGTTGTACATATGGTCGGTTTGGAAGAATGCCGTCACAACTCAAAATCAATAGATTTCCAGGAAAGGCATTTCAAAATTTGTAAAATATTAAAACAATTCTATCTTTACATGGATAAATAATAGAAACAAACGGTTCTACAGGCATTTTAAACTATGATTTCGACTAATAATTTGTAATTTATGTACACTTACGAACCTTTTTACACCCCCTTATTTAAATATGTAATAGTCTTGCCCAAAAATAGTTCGCCTTTTGAATACTGCACAATAATCCAACACAAAATAGGACTGTATTCACCAAAACTATGAAATCAAAATCATGGCACTTTATAAAATGTGACACTATCTCATATAATTCTACAATAACTAACATGCGACGGTCTTACACAGAATGGCCGTATAAAACTCCGGGAATTACAAACTGTTTTAAATGCTATGCTATGATTTTAACAGTAGTTACAACTTGTGCCTCTCTTCCACATAATATATTGACAATAAGCAATAGTTTTATATAAAAATCTCAATTATGAAAATTTTTGAGTTGTGACGGTATTCTTCCAAACCGACGATATATGCATGTAAAGGGTGTTTTTTTCGATTTTTACTTTCCCGCATACTTCGTATAAGGGAAGAATTGGAATCGTCATAAATTTCGACTTCGAGATTTCGATAGATCTTGACGTTTTAGACCTCTCTGAGTCGGAAAATACCATTTTTCGAATTATGTCTGTGTGTGTGTATGTATGAATGTATGGACGTATGTAATGTCTGTAAGCAAATTTACTCAAAAACTAATCAAGCTAGGACTTCGAAATTTGGTACACCGATATTATTCACAGTTTGTAGATTTCTATCAAAATTTCGTCAAAATCGGTTAACCGGAAGTGGTACTTTACCTACACTGGTTGCGTTTACCTTTCAAGTAAAGTACCAGTTTGCTTCGAGATATTTGCTTCATATTTTGTATATAGATTTAAAATTATGAAAAAAATTCAGATACCAAATTTCATCATGATCTGACTACCGGAAGTGACATTTTACCTATACAAGTAGCGTTAGGTGTAAATTATAAAAATATATAATAGTGTTAAACCATTTTACTTTATAATTTAAATTAATTAGTTTGTTTATTTTTTTTGTTGTTAAAACATAATAATAATAACCTAATTACCTATTTATATGCGGGAAAGTCTAGGGGAGGACACTCCCGAATTTTTATTTGTATATTGAATTTTGTATGCTGTTTATTTCCTACAACTTAATAAATTATAAAATTAGAAAAATATATTCAAAATGTTCCTGAAATTAAAAAATTAAATTGTATTCAATGGTGAGTGGAGAGAAGTAAACTCATCTCAATGAGAAAAAAATAAATATACTTTTAATCATTCATTCTTCAATATTATTTTTTTTTTAATTTTAATTGTTTTTATTAATGATTTTAAAAAGATCCTATGAAATATATAAAATTATAATTCATGTAGTGAGCTTAAGAGGTAAATGATGTTTAAATAATAAGATATTAAATATTCATTAGTAAAAAATGATAAATTTATTATTGATTATCATTTTGATGATTTTTAAATTAGAAAATAATAGGTAAAATGTATTTAAAAGTTAATATATATTATAAAAAAAAAAATTTTCACAAAATAAAAAAAAATGTATTATTTATGATTCAAATCTGCCTAATAGAGTGAGTAACTTAATTATTGTAACAGCCAAAGTGAGTTATGAATATAATTGTTATAAAGTTTTATATTATTCTAATTTGTATAAATATTCTTCATTATCTCATCTATTGTAAATTAGCTGGAGTGTCTCCACTCGACTATCTCGCAATTTGAATTGGATTAAATAACATAATATATTATATTTAAATTAAATTTAATTAATTATAAATTATAAATAATAAATATTAAACCAGCGCATGTTTGGTTTTTTATTTATGGCACCATGGCACGCGTGTTGGCGCGTGAGATTTGCAGTGTTAAAAAATTAATTCTGGTACTTTCAGCGATTCAATCAAGCTGAAATTCTATATATAGCAGTTTTATACAATTATTAATCATGTGAAAAATTATTAAACATATATCTTTATTTTTACGGTCACTTTAGAGGAAAAAAATCAAAACGTTGTAGGTAATGACCCTCTTCCGGTTGAGCTACATTTCTCAAAAGTTGATAGAAAACTATGAATTTTGAATAATGCTCATGTACCAAATTGCATCATTCTAGCTCAAACCGTTTTTGCGTAATCTTGTCTACATACATACACACACACATACACACATGCACACACACAGACATTTTTCTCAACCTTAGTGAAAATGATTCAGGAACCTTCAAAACGTATAAAAACATCAAAATCTCAACATCGAAAATTTTCGTGATCGCAATACTATCTCTGGCGAGATAGTAAAAAGTATTGAAATATACATATTTGCACTGAAAGGGAAGGAGTTAAACTCCTCAAACCTGATTATAAAAACGGAGTTAAAAATAATTATATTTATTCAAATATATTAAATTTTTACATTTTGTTTAAATATTTTATTTTTAATGAAAAACATAAAATTTATATCACTACTATAAAATTATAAATTTTAAGAATCATTTAACATTTCTTTTCCCATTAATTTCGATTTTTATATTAATTTAACAAAACCATTAAAATTTTTATACAATTATAAAACTAAAATTTTAAATATTTTCACTTGCAACACAAAATAGAAAAATATTCACTCAATTAGATAAAATAAAAATATTTAAATATTTTTTTTTGTTTTATAAGGAAAATATTAAGCAAAAAAAAAAATAATTAATGTTTATAACTAAAAGATATTTTAAAATTTGGGCTTGTCTCTCACGATCGTTGTGAAATACTTGGTAAATCTTCCTAACATTCCCTGCAAGCCCTTCTAATCTTTTCTATCTAAAATCTTCACCTTTTTTTTTTACATTTCTTTCAAAATTTCTCTTTCTTCTTTTCCTTTTACGTAAATTTCTAGTCCTGGGCATTCATTCTACTCAAAATTGTTTTCATCTTAATAAAAAAAATTGCAATTTTTTTTTAATACAAACGATTATAATAATTATAAATAAAGAATATTATTTATTTTTCTTTAATGATAATTTCTTTCGGGATAAATATAATGGCACACTTAAATAGGTTATTTCCACACTAAAATAGGAGATTTGCACATTGAGAAATAAACATTTAAAAAATTTGATTTGAACATTAAATTTGATTACTTGCACACTAACCAGCTTCACATCAAATTAGGTCAAAAAAACATTAAATTAGATTCTTTGCACATTAAATTACGTTAACAATAAAAATATTCATTCGCACATTAAAAGATTGCCATTAACTATTAAAATAATTTTTTTAAACATTATATAAATTTGGTGGTTATTATAGTAAGAGTTCATTAATTTATATTTGAGACAATATAGATGAACATTGAAAAAACATTGAAAAAATGTGTAGGATCCACCTTATATTCCACCTTATATCAACTTTTGGTGTATATCCGGAAACCGGAAGTGGTAGTATTAGCGATCGACGATAGGAAGGGAGGGGTTATTTTTACACCAAATTTCACATGAGGAGATTTTTTTACATATCACCACGAATCATGCACTTTGTATTGGTTTTATCCTCGGGAAAAATCATCTTTATTAGTTTTTTCTTAATTTAAAATTATATGACGTCACTCAGCCCTCCATGACGTCACAGCCAGCTCCTACTTATATATTATAAATAAAATAAAATTAAAAATATTTATATTATATCCATATCTGTTTTTTATTACATTAATAGATACATTTAAATCATTTGAAATTGTTTCTGTAGCTGGAAATTAATTTATTTCAAACCGTCGGTCAGTTCTGTGCCTGGCCACAGGTCAACTTATTTAAACTAAACTAAACTAAACTAATAATATTCATTTATCTGTTGGAGTGATATTATTACACATAATAACATGTCTATAATTGTTTGTCTAGTTCGTAAAGATCTGTAAATAATATCAATCAGTCAAGTGACACTCTATCAACAAAATGATGCAAAAATATAAAATTATATTAACAAAAAATACTGAAAAAATTTGGAAAAGTAGGAGCGGTGCTTGCATTCGTCTATAAAATTCACTATAATATCATTTAAAATTTTAAAATTCAATTATAAATTAATATTTCTATTTTAAATGATTTTTTCGTTCCCTTTCAGCTAATTTCATGTTAATGGTATTCAAATTTTTTACCATTTGATAAACTAAAGATGCCTGAAGCTAATATCGGTATATTATGAATATTTAAACCATCACAGCGCTAAAATGATTTACATTAATTTAGTTAAATCGTTACTAATTTGTAATTTTTTTCTCAGAGCTCATAAAACAATGTTTCAGAATATATTTATTATAATCCATGCAAGTTGAAACTGTATAAATCGAGGAATAGATAAATTAATTTAACCATGTACAAGCGGAAATGTTTAATCCAAGTACCATGTAAACCAAATATGATGTATTAAAAAATGATAAAATTTTTACCATTTTTTCTACTAAATTGAGATTTACACTTAATAAATTAATATAAAACAATTCTATTGATTATACTTGTATATATTTCTACACAGATTTCTTTAATTATTATTTTCATATAATTT
This sequence comes from Labia minor, assembly GCA_963082975.1. Taxonomy (NCBI): domain Eukaryota; kingdom Metazoa; phylum Arthropoda; class Insecta; order Dermaptera; family Spongiphoridae; genus Labia; species Labia minor. Next base: position 69,930,802 of record OY720347.1, read on the forward strand.
TGATAATTTATATATTTTTTAATACTTTTGAATAATCATAAGAAGGTACCAGACATATATTTATTAGTTTCTTTATTTCATGAACTCGACTGTATGTATGTGTGTGTGTGTTTGTATGTATGTAACCAAGATTACGCAAAAACAGTTTGAGCTAGAATGATGAAATTTGGTACATGGGCAGTATTCAATATTCATAGTTTTCTTCCAACTTTTGAGAAATGTAGCTCAAACGGAAGAGGGTCATTACTTACAACGTTTTGATCTTTTTCCCTCTAAAGTGATAGTAAAAATAAAGATAAATGTGTGATAATTTTTCACATGATTAATAATTGTATAAAACTGCTATATATAGAATTTCAGCTTGATTGAATCGCTGAAAGTACCAGAATTAATTTTTTAACACTGCAAATCTCACGCGCCAACACGTGACGTGGTGCCATCAACAGAGCCAAACATGCGCTGGTTTAATAAATATTATTTATTAATTTTTATTTATAATTTAATTTAATTTAATTTAAATTAATATATGTTATTTAATCCAATTCAAATTGCGAGATAGTCGAGTTATATTGAAACTTCCTCAAAAATATTTTATAATTTAATATTACAATACGTCTGATTTTTATGAACTTATTTTTCAATTTTTTTATCGTATGCAAAAGATTGCCATTTTAATGTTACCATTATTAAATATTTATTACAAATTAAATGAATATTTTAAAAGTCGGTTCTTTGAAGTGTGATTCAGATGCCGCTTCACCGGCATGCAAAGGGCTATAATCATTATATACGATTAATGATAATTAATACTAATAGAAAATTGATCATTAATAAAGCATACCATGAGGGAGCTTAAATTCACTTCTCTACAAATAAATTATTTTTTTCTATAGTTTTATAATTTTACAACTGCAAATACGTAAGTACCTTTTAGAAAAAATCTGGAGTGTCTCCACTCGACTATCTCGCAAATTTGATTTGGATTAAATAACATATTAATTTAAATTAAATTAAATTAATTAAATTTAATTTATAATTTAAAATTAAAATTAAATAATATTTATTAAACCAGCTCATGTTTGGCTCTTTGTTGTTGGCAACACGTCGCGTATTGGCGCGTGAGATTTGCAGTGTTAAAAAATAAATTCTGGTACTTTCAGCGATTCAATCAAGCTGAAATTCTATATATAGCAGTTTTATACAATTATTAATCATGTGAAAAATTATCAAACATATATTTTTACGGTCACTTTAGAAGAAAAAAAATCAAAACGTTGTAGGTAATGACCCTCTTCCGGTTGAGCTACATTTCTCAAAAGTTGATAGAAAACTATGAATTTTGAATAATGCCCATGTACCAAATTTCATCATTCTAGCTCTGGCAAGATAGTAAAAATTGTTTAACCTTTAACTTTGAAAAGTATTATTATTTTTTCATTTTAATTATATATTCCTGTTTTTTGAATTTAAATAATAAAAATTGATGATTATATTAAACTAAAATAATATTCATACGTGGCACAACGTTATAGTGCTCAGGGATTAGATCAATGACATTCTTTTTCTTTAAGTATCTTTTTACAAAATATGGTACTGAATCTATCATTCGCAACTCCAAAGTCGGAAATAAATTTATAGAAAATAGTCTAAAACACCTCCAGACCTGGTAAACTAAATTATATAAATAAATAAGAGAGAAAAAAAATACATGTCCTCGAGATTAAGAGTTGTGTTCCGGTGATCAGAGTTAATAAAGTTAATAATAAATTCTATTCTCTTAAACCTTAATATACTATAATTGATTTTTTTGAATTATTATTTTAGAACACCAAATTATTCGGGAGTGGGTTTCAGACTCGTTAACAACATGTATCACAGTAATAATTATTTTTAAATTTAAAAAATAATATAAATATAAAAGTAATTCATCCAAAGATTTTATCAGGCTTATAGAAAAATTATTTTATTCTTTTTATTCCATGAAAAAACGTTATTTTGTAAAAAAAAATTTTTATTTATATTATTAATTTTTAACTCATTTTGATTGTTAATTCATTTTAAATTATGAGATAATAATTTTTTAAAACAATGCCATCTTCATGATAAAACATGCACACACACACACATACACAATAAGTACATAATCTTATTTAGCAAATAATTATAGTAAGGTTGCTTTTAAAAATAAGTTGACCTGTGGTCAGATCCGAACCGACCGACGGTTTGAAATAAATTAATTTCCAGCTACAGAAACAATTTCAAATAATTTTAATATATCTATTAATGTAATAAAGAACAGATATGGATATAACATAAATATTTTTAATTTTATTTTATTTATAATATATATGTAAGACCAGGCTGTGACGTCATGAATGGCTGGATGACGTCATATAATTTTAATTAAGAAAAAACTAATAAAGATGATTTTTCTCGAGTATAAAACCAATGCAAAGTGAATGATTGAATTGAATCTCCTCATGTGAAATTTGGTGTGAAAATAACCCTTCCCTTCCTATCGTCGATCGCTAATACTACCACTTCCGGTTTCCGGATTTGCACCAAAAGTTGATCAATTTATCCCACTGATGCATTAAGTAAATATACCAAATTTCATCAAAATCAATACTTTAGCTTTTTTTCAAAAATGCTATCTTAACACAAATTTTAAGAGATTTTATAAAACTATTTTGTTTTTACTATCTCGTCAGAGATTGTATTGCGATCACGAAAATTTTCCATGTCGAGATTTTTATATTTTTGAAGGTTCCTGAAGCATTTCACTAAAGTTGAGAAAAATGTCTGTGTGTATGTGTATGTAGACAAGATTACGCAAAAACGGTTTGAGCTAGAATCCTGAATATTGGTATGAGCATTATCTAAAATTCGTAGTTTTCTATCAACTTTTGAGAAATGTACCTCAACCGGAAGAGGGTCATTACCTAGCACGTTTTGATTTTTTTCCTCTAAAGTGACCGTAAAAATAAAGATACATGTTTGATAATTTTTCACATGATTAAAAATTGTATAAAAGTGCTATATATAGAATTTCAGCTTGATAGAATCGCTGAAAATACCGGAATTAATTTTTTAACACTGCAAATCCCGCGCCAGCACGTGTCGTGTGCCATTAACATAGATCCAAATACCCGCGTGTTTAATAAATATTATTATAATTTAATTTATAAATTAATTAATTAAATTTAATTTAAATATAATATATGTTATTTAATCCAATTCAAATTGCGAGTGGAGACACTACAGGTTATTTTGTTATGTATTTATTTTTGTGACTTTTTCTTATTCCTTTTAAAAACATAAATATTATTATATTAAATTATAAAAAAATACTTTATTAATCTAATCTAATGGCATTCTATTTTAAACTACTTCTCCTTTCTCTTGATTGAATCAAATCGAAATATTAATCTTTCAAGTGATCCTTATATTAAATTAGAGACTACGTTCTGACTTCCTCTTCCAACTCAAGTATCTCTTAATTATGACTCTACGGAATAACTCGAAAATTCCCATGAGAAATGTCTTCAAGCAAATCAACATCAATTCGAAATTTTCTAGTTAACCAATATAAACCTCTCTATAATCAATTAAAATTATATATTATTTTTTTTTCTTACTATTTACCTAATGGATATTTAATGTTTAAAAAAAATCAAATCTATTTATGGTCGTTATTAAAATTTAAAAAATGTTTATTCAATTTTACTAATTTACAATTCTATTTTTCGAAACTCTGTTAAATCTGCAAAAATAGTATTGCAATCATGTTAATATACAGATTTAAATTTTAGTATTTTCTATGTTAAAATATTCTGAACATTTTGAAGACCTTTGTGTATTTGTAAATGAATGTTTTTAACTGCAAGATTTTGATTCTAATTAGAGGGTTACCTTTCCCGGACTATTTCCCTTCCCGGGAATCGAGAAATTTAAAAATGCATTTCCCGGGATTCCCGGTAAATTATAAAAAATGCTAAATTTGAGGTGGAAATTGTAAAAGTTTTACGAAAAAGTTAAATAAATGTTGTTTTTGCCAAAAAATAAAATAAATTTAATTCAAAAATAAAAAAAAAAATTCAGTAAGAAATAATATATAACCATCAAAATATAACATAAACATAATTATTTTCTTTTACTTGTTTAGAAAATAACATTTTAGAAACGAGAGGCAATCAAGGGAATTCGCGCCTAAAATGAGATCCTTCATATTAGAGGAGTAACGATTAGTTATTCCTTTTTATTTTTTTTTTGTTTCTTTGTGTTTTTTTTTTGAAGTGAAACTTCTTTAGCGGCGTCCTGACATTTGGTTGAGAATGGAGAGTGAATTGAAAAATTGAAATTTCGTAACGCGTTACGAAACGCAAGAGAGAAAAAAGATATAGATATAACGAGTGAGAATGAGATAGCCTCTATCTCCAACTCTCTTTTGTGCGGTGTTTCGTTTTTGAGAGAGAGGCTATCTGGGTCTTTCTTTTGTCCGGTCTTTCGTCTTTGAGAAAGAGGCTATCTGACTCTTCGTTTTGTGCTGTCTTTCGTTCTACTACGCTCTCGCTAGGTCCAAAGTCCACGGCGCGCATGCGCGGTAGTACGTTGACGCGGAATAATATTTCTCAGCTTCTACTGGGTCAAAGAATAAAAATTAGTATGACTTATGATCAAAAGAGGGCGAGATCTCCACCTTGTCCAGTAGATATCGCAATTAAATACAATTTGAATTTAAATATATATTAATTTCAAAATTTGCCTAAACATTTATAAAAATAAATATACATATGAAATTTGTTATTTTTTTGAAGTGAAACTTCTTTAGCGGCGTCCTGACATTTGGTTGAGAATGGAGAGTGAATTGAAAAATTGAAATTTCGTAACGCGTTACGAAACGCAAGAGAGAAAAAAGATATAGATATAACGAGTGAGAATGAGATAGCCTCTATCTCCGACTCTCTTTTGTGCGGTGTTTCGTTTTTGAGAGAGAGGCTATCTGGGTCTTTCTTTTGTCCGGTCTTTCGTCTTTGAGAAAGAGGCTATCTGACTCTTCGTTTTGTGCTGTCTTTCGTTCTACTACGCTCTCGCTAGGTCCAAAGTCCACGGCGCGCATGCGCGGTAGTACGTTGACGCGGAATAATATTTCTCAGCTTCTACTGGGTCAAAGAATAAAAATTAGTATGACTTATGATCAAAAGAGGGCGAGATCTCCACCTTGTCCAGTAGATATCGCAATTAAATACAATTTGAATTTAAATATATATTAATTTCAAAATTTGCCTAAACATTTATAAAAATAAATATACATATGAAATTTGTTATTTTTTTTTAATATTAAAAAATATTTAATTTGAGATTAATTATATGTAAAAAGATCAACTATCAAATAGATTCAAACTTTTATTTTCTTTGATTAGATTATAATTAAATATTATTTATATTATTTAAAAATTATTATTAAATTTAATTAATTATAAATTATAAATAATAAATAATAAATATTAAACCAGCGCATGTTTGGCTTTTTGTTGATGGCACCACGTCACGTGTTGGCGCGTGAGATTTGCAGTGTTAAAAAATTAATTCTGGTAATTTCAGCTAATCAATCAAGCTGAAATTCTATATATAGCAGTTTTATACAATTATTAATCATGTGAAAAATTATCAAACATATATCTTTATTTTTACGGTCACTTTAGAGGAAAAAAAATCAAAACGTTGTAGGTAATGACCCTCTTCCGGTTGAGCTACATTTCTCAAAAGTTGATAGAAAACTATGAATTTTGAATAATGTCCATGTACCAAATTTCATCATTCTAGCTCAAACCGTTTTTGCGTAATCTTGCCTACATACACACACACACACACACACACACACACACACACACACAGACATTTTTCTCAACCTTAGTGAAAATGATTCAGGAACCTTCAAAAAGTATAAAAACATCAAAATCTCAACATCGAAAATTTTCGTGATCGCAATACTATCTCTGGCGAGATAGTAAAAAATGATTCATTATTATTGGATTTGGCTGGTAATATTAATACCTGAGACACCGAGCTCGCTCTACCCTTTAAAAAATATTGATATACAATTCTTTAATTATTTATTACAATTATTAAATGTATTAAATAATATTTTATTGAAAAAATATTAAAAATTATAAAACTATCTAAAACTTAATTAATAAAAGAACAATGAATAAATAAATCACGAAAATAGATAAAAAAAAAAATGCACGCGGCGAGTTTCGATCCTTCGAACTCGGGGAGTAAAAACAATTGTTCTTACTGCTGGTCTATGATATTTTGATAATTACAAAGATATTTTTACCATCTTTCAAAGACATTTATTTGTTTTGTTGTTTTTTTTTGAGAGAGATTAATAAATATATATATATTTTATTAAAAATAAATATTTTTAATTTTATTTCGAAATTAAATAATGAATTTTAAAATATTTTAAATATAAAAAAATGTTAATACAATATCATTTAAAAAAAAGCGGGATTAATAAATATATATATATATTTTATTAAAAATAAATATTTTTAATTTTATTTCGAAATTAAATAATAAATTTTAAAATATTTTAAATATAAAATTTCGAAATTAAATAATGAATTTTAAAATATTTTAAATATAAAAAAATGTTAATACAATATCATTTAAAAAAAAAGCGGGATTAATAAATATATATATATATTTTATTAAAAATAAATATTTTTAATTTTATTTCGAAATTAAATTATAAATTTTAAAATATTTTAAATATAAAAAAAATATTAATACAAAATTAAAAAAAGGCGGGAGTAAAATTTCAAAATGGATGCCATTTACGTCACCCATATATAATTTTCAATTAAGAAATTTCTAATGAAGCTGTAAGTTTCAAGAGATGTAATCAATAAAACTCAATTTTTCTTTATAAATACTATATCTAGTGTGAATTTGAAAAAAAACGTTAGAGCGGTTTTTGAGAACCAATGGTTATAGATAAATAGATAGATATATACAATTTTAGCTAGCATAATAAGATAAGATATATATCGTGAAATAATTAAAATTCTCAAGTCAAATATACAGCGTGCACGCATACCGACGCATGTAATTGTGTGTGTGAACATGGTCGGCGATTCACACGCCAACACATACAGTTATGTGCGTCGATGACCATTCACGTTATTTATCCGAATCTCAACATTACTTTAACACTACTAAATCAATTTAAAATTATTATTGCATTTAAAACTGCTTTTCTCTACTCCACAGATTTCACTATGCCGAAAAAAAATAACGACCAAAATTTAGACGATATTATTTATTTCATACACCTTTCACTACTGGTTTATAGCCACACAGGTGCTAATGCACTTGAACGAGGCGAAGATAAAATCCCTCTAATTCTCGGGGGAGATTTTAATGTAAATTTTGGATCTGATGATTCGTTGCCGTTGATCAACTTTCTTCGAGAAACATTTGGTCTGCTTATAAATAACGATCCCAAGGAATCAACAACAAAATCTGGAACTACAATAGATGCTGTTTTTACACGTTATATAGAAAATATCGAATCACGAAAATATATATCTTATTTTAGTTATCACAAGCCATTAATATCAGTATTACCAATTGAAGCACCAACCGACAATAGTACAGGCAATGTAGATATGATGATAGAGTAGATAATAATAATAATAAAGCGAATATTTGTTACGAAAATTTTATACTGTTATATGTCTTTCGAAATGATCCCTTTATTTTTCTCTATTTCTCTCTCACTCACACTCTCAACTAAAATTTATCTTATTCTCTAGATTGTAAGAAGTTTCACTTCCGCCACGTGTACGATGCTGCACATTTTGCTTTTTTTTTTTTTTTGCATTATTTTCGATTTTTTTTGGCATTATTTTTGTATTTTGTTTTTCTTATTTTGGTTTTTCTTTATTGTATATTTCTAAAAAGATGGAAAACTGAAACTCTGAGTCTGTGATTATGTAATTAAAGACATTTATGATCGTTGATTGCAGAGTATTAGTTATTATGTAAATATGTTTTGCTTTTTTTTTTTTTGTTTTTGTTTGCTTTTTGGATGTTTTTGCTATTTTTTTGTCACCACCCAAAAAGGTGGACTGAAATAACATACAGAATGATTGTATATATATTTCTTGAATAAATAAATAATATTTATATATTTATCAAAAAATATAATTATGTCTTTACCTTACTCGCTCTCAACGACAGCTTATTTATATTAATTTAAGTTAAGGGGCAGGTGATGGTGAGGGGTTAATTTGAAGGGTGTAAGGAAAAGTACTCTCTTTCCAAATGGTCAAGTGCAATAGTGCATTCTATTATTGTTACCTATTCAAGAACTATTTTATATAGAACCCTCAGTTAATAAATAAAGATTTCGGTATCAGCAGCATAATCAGCATGAAAAATAATTTGTTTTGTTTTCCCGGGAAATGTTTTATTTTTTTTCCCGGGAAACGGGAAATAAAGCTTGGGAATTCCCGGGAATAGCCCGTTAATTCTAATATTGAATATTTATTTTGTAGATAGAATGGTATTGTATATATTTGATGTCACCTTTGATCCTATCATATACTTCATAAAAAAAAACTATTTTTTAATGTTTTTTAAAAATGTTTTTTCAAAGATTAATTACTAATAGTTATTTTGTGGATTATTTGTTAATATAAATTGTAATAATTTTAATTTTATTAAAAATTGCATTTTCTTTAGAAGATCTAATCCTTTTAGACCTACTATTTTCTGGTGTTTTTCTCGAGTTTGTTAGTTTATAAAGTTGTTTTCTTAAACAGGGGTTGGAGGTAGTTGCGTTGAACCTCACAAGACCACTGAGCTTTCTCACCTTATATATAAATATACTTTTTGAAATAAAATTCAAATTAAAAGTGAAAACATCTTCATCAGATAATGAATCATCAGACGACAGGGATGGCGTTTTAAATATTCATAATCATAAAAATAAATTTAAAATTTAAATTTATTAACTAATTATCATATTCAATGATTTTTTATTATTTATTCTTAAATTTAAACTTTTCTAATTTAAGCATACCATATCTCTTTTAAATCAAGATAAAAAGCAAATGATAAATCCCATTGTTTCATTTGAAAAATTATTATTCCGTTTTTAACAGAATGTAATCATCCTGAGATTTATCTAAGGAAAATAAAACTTCTTTTTGTTGCAATATATAAATAAATATTTTTCTTTATAATTTAGTATTTCTGATTTGTATTTAGATAATAGATTTTTATTAATATATTCAATTTTTAAATGGGCACTATTGATTTTATCTATATTAATTAAAAATCTTATTTATTTTCATATTTCTAGAAACATCAAACAATTATTAAATTGAAAATAATCTACTTTCAAAAATAAATTCATTATATTCGATTTTCAAAAATCTTTTCAGTAAAAGAACATTTGATAACTAGCATGTGCTTATGGTAGATTGCACTTTGTTCGACGTTTTCATGTCAACAACCCCTAAACTGAAATTAAAATTAGTTTACATAAAAATAACGTTTGTTATTGTTACAGTATATAAATCATAATAAGATAATGTATTTATGTATCAATAGAGGTTATAATGTTGTTAACTTGCTATAAAAGTATCCTCACTTGGCTTTTGTGAATGACATGATTATCTTGTGAACTTTAAACCTTTCAACAAAACCCATATTCCAAAACTAAAAATGCATTCGCAAAAATCAAATAAAGCTTATTGTGATTATGCTTCTGATTTTGATTTTGATTATGATTATGATTTTGAAACTAATGACAGATAAAATAGTTAATTTCCGAAAAATTTTAAAATTTGAAATCTTTTTTTAAACGAAAATTTAAAAAATTTCAATTTATGAATTAAGGCATCTGTTTATGATTAAGAGTATTTCTTGTCAGTATAAAAAGAAGCAAATTTCTTATTCTTATTGTTTCTTGTTTAATAAATGAAGCTTGACCAAACCAAGACCAATTGGATTCATTAGACCTTTTCTTCGTCTGTATTCTTTAAAGAATCATTAAGATGCGAGTCATGTACGTCTGGTTTGACAAGTAAACAGCTCCGCCCCCGCCTGCTATTGTCTTCGTCATTCCTTCAACTCACCCACATCGTCTTCTTCATTAAATATCTATAAATTTAAATCAAAATCAATCACAAAACAACCATCATCTGAATGTTATAATTAAATTAATACTTTACCTGAACGTGATTGGCATTTCTATTAAAATTTGAAAGCTTTTCTTTTGCATTCATAATTAAAAGCACTCTAATGTTAATTAATGATAGTATTCTGTATAAGATCTCACAAATAAGTATTCTTTTATAATTTGAGTCGATAATTATGGGAACATGGTTCGAAATACAATATATTTCTTTATGTAATATATTTATGTAGTGATGGTGGAAAGGGTTGGATCATTGTCTAGGGGTATATTATCTCGATATAGCAACAACACTTCTTGTTTGGGTTTTTCTATAATATGGTTTATTTTCAATAAATATACATAGGCAAATACACACACACTCTCATCATCATAGCCAAGCAATCGAGCAATCAAGCATCTGACTAGCATCCAAAACGAATCGTCACAAACGATTAGAGTCCCTTGCGGGGGTTCGCATCTCAATTTATATATTAATCCCGCCCCCTACTGAGCATGTCGGGAGAAGGGGGTGGGAGACTTTCTCCTGACTGTGACCAAGGCCCGTCTCAGGGGATCGGGCATCCCGTGGCGTGAGGAGGTTGAAACACCCTTGTCGCCAACATCCCTTGACCTCAATTTCAACTCCCACATTTATATGTAGCGTAATGATAATCAATGATTCGAGTTAATTTTTCAAATTTGCAAAAGACTATTTTATTTTAACGTTTAAATATTGAACCATTATTATTATTATTATTATTATCTCGTTTTAGTTTATTTACATTTATAAAACTACATCAATATGTTAATTTGTTTATTAATTTATAAACTACCACCCAAGTAACCTTTTGGCAAGATCTCAAAACCACTCTTGTATATAACGATTCAAACACATATGAATCATCATCATTCTAAAGTTATATAAATTTAAGTATAAATTATTAAACTTCATTAACTCTTAACATTTCTTCTCTTGCCTCTTATAGTTATTATCCTTCAATACACACACAATACATTTTTTCTTGGAACTTGGAAGAGATATGATTTAAAATTCTAATGTGTAAATTTATAATTATAAATGACAAGTCAAAAATATAAATAAATAAAATAAAATAATATCAAAGATGCTTTCATTTTAAATAAAGAATATAATCAAATTTATAAGAATTACGTGTGTAAGAAAATAAATTTGGGCTTAACTGAACTTGAAAGTTAATAAACGTCTCAATCAAAATAATAATAAAAAATAATAAATAATTATAATTTTCACATAATTTATAATTTATATATATTTACATTAATACAATCTTATATTCTTCTAAAAATTATAAATAAATTAAAAGCTAATGCAATGAAAATTTTTTTTGACAATACAGATTTATTAAGATATATAATTTATTTTAAAAAAATGTATTAAAATTTATCACCTCCAAACTTTTTAATAAGTAAATAAGTCAATTAATTATTTTTAATTTAATATTAAATTCTTATTTTTCATATTTCTATTTGTACATTTATTTATTTTTTAAATTAATTTATACATGTATTTACCTGTATAAAAATTTCTTAGTGTAATAAATTGCATATCTTACTTTATTTAATATCATTAAATGTAATATAAATCTAAGTTTTCCATTTCAGACGGAAAAGTCGAATGATTTTTATTTTAAATTTTTTGTGATTATCAAAACTAATTAAATTCTATTCTATATTTTCTTTAATATTATTATGAATTTCTATATAATTATTATTATATTTCTATAAATCCTTTTAGATTTGATTATAAATATAATTACCAGATGACACATGAATAAAAGTTCATTAAATTCATGACCAGGCTTATAATTTAATGAATTAAATCTTTTTATTTTTTTAGAATCTATTTATTATTAATTCAAACTGATATAATTTTTATTTATATTATACAATAATTTTAAGAGAAAGACGAAGAGTTATTATATCTTTTTTAATTTTATTTTGACAGGTATATGAAATCACCCACGTGATCATAAAATGCGCCAACTCTCCTCGACCAGCCAGTTGGATTCTTGAACGTTCCATTGACGGCCAGACATTTCATCCTTGGCGTTTTTTTGCACCCAGCGAGGCCGAATGTTGGGATCGGTACGGATTACCTGCTACGTTGGTCAACAGTCTCTCAAGACGTCAACGAAGACGTCGACAACGACGGGGCAGACGAAAAACGAAACGATCCCGGGGTGATCATAGTATTGAGGATGATGAGGATGATTTCGATGATGAGGAACAACAAATTGACCATGATTCGCAAGTGGAAATCATTGGAGAGGAGGAAGATGAGGAGACTGGACCCCGGCTACTAGAAGAGGATCCCGTTCTTTGCACAACCCAATTTAGCAAACATCATCCTTTGGAAGGGGGAGAGGTAATAACTAAATACATTATTATGTTCTTTTTTTATCATTCAAATCAAACAAAAAAAAAATTAGCTGGAGTGTCTCCACACGACTATCTCGCAATTTGAATTGGATTAAATAACATAATATATTATATTTAAATTAAATTTAATTAATTATAAATTATAAATTAAAATTAATAAATAATATTTATTAAACCAGCGCATGTTTGGCTCTTTTTTTTGATGGCACCACGTCACTTGTTGGCGCGTGAGATTTGCAGTGTTAAAAAATAATTCTGGTACTTTCAGCGATTCAATCAAGCTGAAATTCTATATATAGCAGTTTTATACAATTTTTAATCATGTGAAAAATTATCCAACATATATCTCTATTTTTACGGTCACTTTAGAGGAAAAAAAATCAAAACGTTGTAGGTAATTACCCTCTTCCGGTTGAGCTACATTTCTCAAAAGTTGATAGAAAACTATGAATTTTGAATAATGCCCATGTACCAAATTTCATCATTCTAAGCTCAAACCGTTTTTGCGTAATCTTGTCTTCATACATAGACACATACACATATATACACACACAGAGAGACATTTTTCTCAACCTTAGTGAAAATGATTCAGGAACCTTCAAAACGTATAAAAACATCAAAATCTCAACATCGAAAATTTTCGTGATCGCAATACTACCTCTGGCGAGATAGTAAATAACAATATAAAAAATAATATATAAATAAATATAATATAATAAAATATAATAATAAAAAATTTTAGAATTTGGTTACATTTATACAAGGGGCGTAATCAAAGTGCCTCTAGAGTTCAGGCCTATCTTGATACGAGAAATATTAACAAATCTGAATAATGGCAATTTATAATAGGCCAGAGCAAATAAGTTGATTATTATTATTATTATTATATACCATATATATATGAGTTGTCGAAAAAAACGATATAATTACAATGCAAAAATAATAAATTTGTATTCATCTATCATTTTACTAATTATATAATTTAACATTAGTTTTGCTTATTTCAATTAAAAAATTGAAAAATAATTGATGAAAAAAGTCGCCATCACTTCATTCGTTTTCATTAGATTATTAAAAAATTAAAAAAAAATATTTTATGTTTGGATTTAACTCAATTATTTATTAATTACAATCTACAACTATCTGATTAATTTCATTGAAATTCGCAAAACATGTTTATAACTGTCATAAAAACATAAAAGATCTATTTAGCAAGTTCATTACTAAGTTATTAAAATTATCTTATGGATTTAGATACATACATATTTAATTTTAATTACTTAAGTTACTTAAAATAATAATTAATTAATTAACATAATTTATTAATCTAATCAATTTATTTTAGTTTTCCTATTAATTTTTTGAATAAAATTAATATGATAATATATGTTTATTCTTATTTATTTAAATTCACAGGCATTGAATTTTGAAATCTGAAAAAAGTTAAGTTGAGGGATATGGTGCATGTTATACTTCTCAGTTCTATAGATAAGTTTATTTGTGTGTGTGTGTGAGTACTACAACACTATAAAAGTTTTTTTAAGTCTAACCAAAAATCGTTCATGAAACAAAAATTTCAATCTTTTTTGCGTTCTTTACTGTATGTATAGTGACGAAAAAATGTTATCGCCATGGGAGCGATTTTAGCAAGCAATGGCTTTTCTCAACCGTCTGTTTTCCCGACAACTTCGCCCTCATGGCGATAACATTTTTCCGTCACTATACATATTTGAAATGTTCAGAATATATTCTCAATTTTCTAATACTATATAATACTATATAAAAACTATTTTAAAAGAGTTTATTTAATTAAGTTGGTTGCATATTTTTACGTATTTAATTGTTACAATTTTTTCACCCCTGTTCAGATTCATACGTCACTTCTAACGAATGGAGGTAGTACAAAATGGCGTTTAGCACGTTTTATTCGTCTTCGTTTCCAAGGAATGCATAACGTAGCTTCCTTGAGTGGGGAACAAACTCGCTCTCTTTATTACACAATTCGCGATGTAAGTGTAGCTGGACGATGTAACTGTCATGGACACGCGTCACATTGTAAACTAGGTGATAAACTTAAGGTAAGTCTACATTTTAACTAAATATTACAAATTCAATATTTGAAATTATTTTATTATATTTTTCTTTGATTTTATACATTTTTTATTAATATAAAATTATATAAGTACTTATTAGTAATAAAAAACATTTTAATTAAATAATATAGTATGAGAAAGAATCTAAGTAGAAGAATAAAAAAAATAAAATAAATCTTATCATTATAAATTAATTAGTTTATTGTTTGTTAACCTATTTTTAATGAGATATATTTATTAATTAAAACAACTTTACAATTAACAAAATTCCTAAGTATTTTATTTCAAACTAACTTCTCAGATCAGTTTTTGTGCTCTTCAACTCCATATACGCTTGAAATTTTATTAATTTCAATCAATATATTAAAACCTTTATCACTTTTTCTTTTTTTTTTCTTTTTTTAATTTAATCACTAAATTAATTATATTTATTAGTTAATGATTCAATAAAATAAAATACCCATATTATCTATAGTTAATATATTTTTAATTTGTCAAATTATGAATAATGAAAAGTAAACAAATTTATAAATATGAGGCACAGAACCGACCGACGATTTGAAATAAATTAATTTCCAAACACATTATATATATATAAAGTATCAAAAAAAAAAATTATACTTGAATTAAAATGACTAAATTATATTATCTTGGTTTTTATTTTTAGTTTAATTACTCAATTATTAATTACTACTATATTTTAAGTGAAATATTTTCCGACAATGAATATAAAATTAATACTTTGTAAACTACCACTTCCGCTATCTGGATATACACCAAAAGTTGATGAATTCATGCTGCTGATGCATTAAGTAAATATACCAAATTTTATCAAAATTCGTTGTGCCTTTCAAGCTATACGCGTCTATAAGGACACACATCGGACGGACAGACATCATGCTAAAAATACTTTTTTCTGTTAACAAAATGCATGATTTGTGGAGAGATGTAAAAATCTCCACATGTGAAATTTGGCGTGAAAACAATACCTTCCCTTTCTAAAATATAAATTTCACAATATATTAAATTAAATTAAAATTATAAAAATTTAAAATATAAACCTTTAATAAATTAATAAAAATTTATTTAATTGATTTATTTGTCTTTCTTATACGTATTTCGTTGTAACTAATAATTATTTACTGGTTATATAGATTTCCCTTAAAAGAAACTTATAAATTGCCAAGTCCCCTTCTCAGCCAAATGCATTCGCTCATATGTATTATGATTGAGATTCCTAAATGAGGCATCTAACTTTCTGAAATCAGAATAGAACATTTTCCTACTCCTTAAATATTTTAAATAACTTACAAATATCCGAGTATTTTTTTCTTATTTAATTTTCATTTGATTGATTATTTGCAGTCTTTCTAATTCCATTTCATAACATATAGAAATTATATTCTCTCTCTCTTCTACTATCAAATAAATTTTTTTATGAATAAATATAAAATAATAATTTTCAATTAATTATTAGGCTATAAAAGTAAATAAAGATTCTATAATCGTTAATTTATTAATCTCTATCTCTCTCACAATATCAATTTTTTTATTTCTTTCTCTACTATTTATGGGTATATATTTATTTATTGATTTCTATTAATTATAAATTTATCTACATTTAATTATCAATTAGATTCAAATAATTTATGAAGCGAGAATTTACAGTTTTTTTTTGAAATTGGTATCATAGTGCATCATCCTGCTTAAAGGACAATGCCCTGAGACTTAACCACAGACCAATTTGAAAAAATAGAATCAGTTCATTAAAGTTCTTTGAAATAAGTGAAGTAAGAAAATATCACAAATCTATCTAAACCACCTTCCAATAAAATATTGTTCACTGGCTAATTGAATTATTAATATTTTTTTTACTGGGAGATTATAAATAAGCTCATATTTTCTCTTACCTCTAAAAGAGTTCTATTTATATTTAAATATAACGAAAAAATTAAATATTTTTTTTATTTTTTATTTAAATGAGTTTTGTAATATTGAAGTATAATAATAATATGAAATGCTTTGATATATCGTTAAACAAATTTAAAAATGTATTTTTATTTTAAGAAATGGGAATTTCAGGGATAATTAATTTTATGAAAATTTTTTATTTATAATTATTTGTTTTAATAAATACAAGAAAATTTTACGATTATTACATCTTTCTATAATTCTCGTTCTGCTTATAACCATTGCAAAAGGCTTATTTCCAATAAAGTAGAAAATTAGTTGTAAAATAAAAGTACTATTATTTATGATGTATAATACATATCATATTTAGAAATTTCCTATAATTTTTATATTTCATGTTTTAATGGAATTTACTAAGAAGAAATCTGTAGATATATCTTATATATAAAATTCTCGTGTCACAAAACTTTGAAATCATACTCCTCCGAAACGGCTGGACCGATTCTTATGAAATTTTTTATGTATATTTAGTAGGTCTCAGGGCATGTCAGACTTCCTTTAGAAAACCGCTAATTGGTAAGGTGTGTCCAGGAGATGCTAATTAATTAAAGATAGTTAGTTACCATACTAGATCATAGAGGCGCTGGTGGCGATAATTTGACATGTATATAAATTCTAATAGAAGACTTGCAAACAATACTGCTTCATGGGTGTACCGTCTAAGGCGTTATTTTATGACTTTGCACTCTCAGTTCGAAACTCGCAAAGGCACATTTTTTTTTAAGTATTATATAGGTATTTTTTTTTACAAATTTATTAATTTTTATTATTTTAATATTTTATTGAATTATTTTATTAAATTAAATTTTATTATTAAATTTTATTTTATTAAATTAATAATTATATCAATTAATTTTTTGTGCATAAATAAACATATAAAAAACTATAGAGATGGGACAGGGTAGGAGTTAGATGGTTATAGCTCAGAATAGGGACACTCGGGGGGGGGGTACAGGGGGCGGAGCCCCTGTCTAGGTGTGGAGAGCGCCGAAGGCGCTCGGAGCAGCTAGTAATTATATATAATCTTATTTGTAAAGTGACAATGTAATCTTCCCAATATTTATTCCCATTTTCCATATTTATTTTCATTTTCATTATTTTATGATAAAGTATTTATTTATTATTATAGGAGCCGGTTTGTGAATGTGAGCACGGTACCTGTGGATCACAATGTGATCAATGCTGCCCTTTATTTAATCAAGATTTATGGCGCCCTTCGATCCCATGTCGGGCTTGCCAATGTTTCGGAAGGGCCGAATCCTGTCATTACAATGTAGAAATAGCCAAAAATCAACATTCCATAGACGCCCTGGGTCGAAGACATGGAGGTGGTGTCTGCAATAATTGTACGGTGAGTAATCAATCAATTTATTTTTTTATTTCAATGGAAGAGGAAAAAATAGATAAATGAAAATTTATCATTTACTATAAAAAAATTAATACTCATCTAACCATCCATATCTTGAGCTTCCTCCATCAAATACCTTTCTTTTCCTAATTTCCCCAGATCTACCTATTTAATGTCAATTATATAAATATATATATTATATTATATATTATATTGTTATGAATTATTATCTAACATTTCTCTTGTAATAATTGAATTAATTAAATTTATTTATAAGATTCAGACCATACTAATATTTATTTTATAATATTTTTAAATTTTAATCTATTATAAAATGATTAAAGTCAAAAGAAAAAAAAATCAAAAACAAAAAAACTAATATATAATAATTTTTATTTTAATTTAATTATCAAAAAAATCTTAAAAAAATAATTGTTAAATAACTTTTATATTATTAGTGGTTGTTTTAAAATAAGTACAGAAAGTTAATAAAAATAAAAGCAATGCCTTGTAGTCAGTAGCCGCGACAGTGGATGTGGATGACCAGAAGATGTCTGCCCTTAAATGGGTAAAGAATCCGGCAGACAAACATAAACACTCCTCGAGAGAGCGAGAAAGAGAGAAGAGAGAGTTTCCCACATTCACCCGTCTTTGTTTTTTCCCTTCTCCTTTTCTTTTAAGTCCATTTATAGAGAACAAAGGGAGTCTTAAAAAATAAAAAAAAAAAAACAAAACAAAACAAACCAAAAACAAAATCACATAAAAGAATCAAAAATATAAAGAAAAGAAATAAAAGTTATATATAAAAACAAAAATGTTTTATTTTTCTGAATTAAATTAATTATTTATTTCAAAAATTTTGTTTTTAATATTTTATTATTTTCTTATAATTTATTATTATTTTAGAATATATAGAAAAAAAAATCATATATTATTTAGATTATTTATTAGTAGGAAATAATTAAATTTAACAGAAAAATGTTTTATAAGTGAAAATTGAAGAGACTTAAATGCTCGAACATTATTTATTCATGAATATATATTCATTAACAAAGATGTTAATACTTTTAATTTTTGGAATATATTAATTTAAAGAATAAATAGTCTAAATGCCATAAGCTATGTTTTTTTTTGTATTTATTGAAATTTAATTAAATAAACACAATTCAAATGTTAGATTTTATATTTTAGGAGATTCAAGAAATTCACTCAATGATATAAAAATTAAATCTTTCGAGTTCAAAAAATCCTTAGAGCTAGATATAATTTAAGATTTTTAGTGAAAAGTCGATTGATTATAAATTTAATATTAAATAACAAATATTAATAAAAGATAATTTATAAAAAATTAAATTGTAAGACTTATATATATTTTATTCTATAAATATTTCACCAGCGACCCGAGAATTGTTTATTAATGACGATAGTTTAACAACAACAATTAAATGTTTCCGTGTGTTTCTATCATATAAACTCGAAATGTTCTCGAAAAATATAAATACAATATTAATCAGGAAATTTTTTCATGTAACCCATGTTGAATCTGGTGAGGTTTTCTCAAAGAAGATAATAACTGATTGTTATGTTTTCATTCAATATATAGTAATTAACCTAATGTATATATTTATAATTTATTTAAATTCAAGTCTAAATTCTCTACAATAGGAGCCTGCAATCTATTTAGTATTCTAGCATATTTATGAAATATAAAATTTCTGTGCACATTCCAGTTTAAAAAAAAAATTTTAAATCTGGATATTATATTGAAATAAATATTATAAGATATTTAAAATTCAATTTAAAATGATTGATCATTTTACATAAATTATATTTTTATTAAAATAGAAAAAAAAACATCCTATTTTAATTTAAAAATTTAAAGCGTATAATAAATATTCTAAATAGAAATTAAATAATAAATTTTTATTACATTTATTATAAATTTATAATAAATATGGAAGTATATTAATTAAACTAATGTTATTCTTTTACGTCCATCTTCTTATATTGTAATGATTTTTTTTCTCCTTTTGATCTTTTTTCTTCCTTTTAAGGTAATATTAGAAAGTGAGCAGTGATTTTTTGAACCACCGTACCATATTTAGAATTACATTCAATCAATTGTATAGTACGAGTATATCAAAATGTATTTAGAAAGTTGTTTTCGTAATTTTAATTTTTCAACATTTTTTATTCAAAATTATTTTGAATGTTTTTTTTTTTTATATTTTTAGGATAATACAACTGGCGTCAATTGTGAATTATGCATGTCTGGATGGTTTCGTCCAGATGCACTTGATCATGTTACTCCATGTCTTCGGTGTCCAAAAGAATGTATTTCCGGGACCTCAGGTACCACCGGGCAATGTCACGTGGTTCCAGAAAATTTTGGAGAAGTATTTATTATATATTCTTATTTTGAAATTTTATTAATCAAAAACATTTTTTTTCTTCAATTTATCAAAATTAAACTTATATAACTTATACAAAAATATAATATAAATCGTGTCTAATTTATTATTATATTTTCTGAATTAATATTCATTTATCACCAGAAATGTATGCATCAATTGAATCGCATATGTATCTGTCAATATTTAGGAAAGCTATCAATTTAAATGTCAAAAATTATATTATTATTTTAATATAAATATTTTACAATAAAACTAAGAAAAAAGTAAATTTCTACTAATTTTAAAACGAAGTAGTCCTTAAATAATAATATTTAAAATATAACGGAATTTTGTAAATTAAACCACATATTGATATACTTATGTTATTGTAAATTTATTCAAAAAATAAAAAAATATACACAACGTTTCGATTGCACAATTATCAATATGTGGTTTCATTTACATCATTCCGTTATATTTTAAATATTATTATTTAAGGATTACTTCGTTTTAAAATTAGTAGAAATTTACTTATTTTTAATTTTATTGTAAAATATTTACTTGCTACTTCTGCAATCGAAACGTTGTGTATATTTTTGTATTTTTTGAATAAATTTACAATAACAAATATCAATATGTGGTTTCATTTACAAAATTGTTATAAATAAAAACAACCACCAAAGCTTTAATAATTTAATATCTACAAAATATTTAAAATATAAATTATATGAAAGCATAACCCAAATGGCATATTATGAGTTGTCACTTGAAAAAAAAAAAAAAAAAAAATAAAAATAAAAATGCAAATTATTATTATTTTTATTTCAGGTGGTTTGCGATTGTCATGAAGGATACACTGGTTCGCGATGTGAACGTTGTGCTCATGGCTATCGGGCTTGTGATTCTCGTGGATCGTTAACCATCCCAGAGGAGATCGCCAACAAGAATTTCACATCGAATATAAACACAGGATTACACTGCGAAATAAAATGCAGATGTAAACAAGGAACGGAGGGGCCTAAGTGTGACCGATGTCGTTCTGGACATTTTCATCTGGCACAAACCCATCCACACGGATGTCTTCAATGCTACTGCAGCGGTGTTAGCCAACATTGCAAATCTGCATTAATTAATTACAAAGATGTAATTTTATTTAAAAATCATATAATTCCTATCAAAATAATTTTGTTCATTTAACTAATATAATAAATATCCTGTGACTGAAAATATTATTTCATTAATGAATGTTCAATGTATTATTTTATTCTTTTTAATGAACCTCGATATTTATAAAAAATTATATTAAGATTTATATTTACTGCTAAACAATAATCATATAATTATAGAACGAATAGTTTTAAAAAAATAATACTAATTTTTAATATTATGAAATAAATAATAGGATATACCTAAATAAAATAAAATTTTCAAAATTAAAAAAAAGTGGCCTTAAATTTATAATAATAATATTTGAAATTAGTTTTGTATATTTTCCATTTACCAAGGTTGGTGTGAATGTACTTATAAAAAAGTAGTGTAAAGAGCATTTTAATTAATATATAAAATTATAATATATAGGGATATAATTTAATATATGTATGAGGTCTGTTCAAAAGAAAAGGTGAATTTTGAGTTTTGGATTATCGAAATTTTTTTTTTTGTTATGTGGCATATGTTTCTAATATGTTGACATTATCAGCCATTTTGGATTAGTAGTTTGTTTTTGACAACTGCAAAAGCTAGTCACGTTTTTGTGTGTTCTTCGATTCTTTAAAGAATTAAATTCTGCGTTAAAAATGGAATAAAGTGCCCAACACTCTTAAAATGTTGACTGTGGCATTCGGCGAGTTTAATTTGTCTCAAAAAAATGTTTATAAGTGGTACAAGCGCTTTAAAAAAGCACGCCAAATACGCATTATATCTGAGGGGAATTACTTTGAAGAGGACAAAATGGATATTGATGAATAAATAAATACTTTTCGAAATAATTCAAAATTTACGTTTTCTTTTGAACAAACCTCGAATATAATTTAGGTTGAACTATTTTTATTTTTATTGATGAATTTTTCTTAATTTAATTATGTTAAGATTTCTGTTTGTGTGATTGTTTTTTATTATTTAATTTTATTTCTCTCTTGGTGTATTTTAGGTTGATGTTTTGGATGGTTGGATGGTAACTGATCTTCGAGTAGCCCATAAAGCTTCGCCACTTCTTGATGATGACACAGGCAAATGGACAATTGGCAATTATGAATTGGCAGCAGACAATTATTATTGGCTCGCTCCTAAAGATCTTTATTCTGGCAATCGACTTACCAGTTATGGAGCTAATATTTCATTTGTCCTTGGCTGGGTTTCAATGAGGGGTGACACCAGCGGAAAACCAACGATTGCTCCTGATGCCATTCTTTTTGTAAGATCTATTAATATTTATTATCTTCAATAGTTATATCAATATTAATTTGGTATACCAAGTATGTCGGTATAATAATAATTCTTTCTAATAGAGAAGCCTAATAGATTTATAATAGATTTGTTTGGAAATGTGGAGTTTTATGAGTGTGTATCTTGTTACTTAAAAAGAGAAAAAATGTTGCAAGTGATTATTTGCTTTTAGAAACTTTATGGTGAGCATGCTCCAACCATGGAAACATTTGAAACATTATAAGCAATGTCCTTTCTTTAGCGTAAAACTGCAATGGAATTACCCACACACATATTAATTACTGAAATGCCTATTAAATATATAAATTATTCAGTTTGAAACAACTCCCAGCGTTTCACTTCATTTTATTATTAAAATATGTAAATATTATATACTAATAGTATTGTGTATATCTAATTTTATTAACAGCTTTAATCCACTTTTAACTGCAGAATTCTTCAACATATTTCAAAATTTTCTTCTACAAAATTATCAAATTACAAAAAAGAATTTACGAATTAATAACATAATCAACGACCAATCATCGGTTTTTTCTAAATTATGATAATATATTATAATATTTTATTTTAAAACAATTAAATTAAACTTTATATATGAATATTTAAAACAAAAATTGATATTTAAAAGTTTTAATTGAGTTTCAAAATGATTTTATTTTAGATTATCAACTTGGGTGTTTAAGGGTGTTTAATTATGTAAATTACTAAAATTCCTTTTAAATATAAATATATATATAGTTTATTTAATTTGAAATTACACCAAAATGGTCCATTTCAAATTATACCTATATAATAATTATTTTTTTAAATTTAGTTTTAGATTTACAAAATAAAATATTTCCTTATACTACCCTATACCTACTAATTAACTACATTTATTTTTTAAATGCTTTATTTTTTCATAAAATAAAGATATTTTGATTATTTATTAAATATTTTAAATATTTAAAAATAAACTAATCATTAATTAACTAAGTAATAAGTAATAATATAGTTTTATTTTAAAATAAATAAATAATAAATATTATTTAAAAGTTGGAAAAAATATATAATAATCAACTAATTTTATATTTTATTAATATTTAATATACTATAAACTAAGATATATAACATAGTGTGGTAACATTTTTATCTATATGCTAAAATAGCAAAACATAAACATAAGAACATTTTTGTGTATTTCTAATATTTAGATATTTATGTGTTATAATTTTTTTAGGGGTCTAATGGAGTTCGTTTGGCTTCGGGGGATTCTTCATACAATGGACGTCGAGCTTTTATTACCATTCCATTATCTGAAGAATATTGGTACCTTTTGGATGAAAATTTAGATGATATTCCAGCCTCACCTGCACCTCCCTCATTTAAGGGTCCATCAGCTACAAGAGCTTTGATTATGAGTGTTCTATCCGATCTTAAATATCTTTTATTAAGAGGTCGGTTTCACACTGATCAAATTGAAGCAAGGTAAATAATAAAATTGATCATTTTATTATTTATTTGATATAGTGATAGATTTTTGGTGAATGATATTCTTTTACAACACAAATACTACCAAATTATGATAGCGTAATATCAACGTAATTTAATATTTATATTTAATTGAATTTTAATAAACCCAAATAAAGTTTTTCTGATCTTGTAAAAAATTGCCATTCTATTAGTTTTCTTTTTTCTATTTCCTATTTTAATTGTAAGTATAATTGGAAAGTAAAAAAAAAAATATAATAATAATGATAAATTTTGCTAATAAGCTTCTACAGTTTTATGTATATAATGTTATTTATCAATTTAATCTAATTGTCCAGGCGTGCATTCTGACGCCATCTAGCAGTTCGTGAACCTACCACCGTTTCCCCTTATTTGCTTGCCGAGCGGTTGTTATTTCTCCATCTCTTGCACCTCTTTATCTGCCTTTTTGGTACCACAACCACCCGCCAATCTCCAAATCCCATCCTCTTCATATCCTTTTCCATCTTAATTGTTAAAACCAACAATTCGCTGTAAATAAATAACCGTCCATCTAACAAATAAACAATTCTCGTTTCTTTTTATTTAATTCTACTTTTTCACCCGGCCTATCAGCCCTACACTAATATCAAATTATTATTTAATTATTTTATTTTTTAAATATTATTTCAGTTTGGAATCGGTTAATTTACCTGTTGGAGAAGTTTCTCAAAATTCAGCTGGATCATCAAGTGGTGCTGGAACTGTCGAGCAGTGTTTATGTCCTCCTGGCTATGAAGGACTCTCCTGTGAAGCCTGTAGCTATGGCTACGTGCCTATTCCAAGCGATGATACCCCATCGAGGAGAAAATGTCACAAATGCGAATGCAACGGACACGCAAAAGCATGCGACCCAATTACTGGTCAATGCTCGGTAATAATTTTGTCCAAATTTCCACTTTATTCTCTATAATTAATCTTGTTGATATATAAGTCTTCATTTTGTTTGTCCCTTATTATTGTCTGAGTAAGAAGTCACAAGTGAATAATAATAAGATTCCATTCAATTAAAATAATTTTCGAAATATACCAGTATTTTAACATGAAACAAAATGAATATTATTTTAATATATTTTATTATTTAATTATAGTAAATATCTATTACACTGTTTGGTACTTTTACTAAATATTGAATAATTAATTAAATAATTATATTATTATATTTTAGTTGTTTATATCTCATTTTAGTTCTAAAATATTCATTGCAAATCAAGACTCAAAACCAAAATTTCAATTTTTTAATTAGTAATTATTAATAAATATTTCTTTGAGAAAGTCACAAAATAGCCTTTAATGGAAATTATATGTTCAAATGAACAATTTGAGTTACTATCTCCTCATAGGAACTTAATTATTAATTAATATCAATTATTAATTTGAATGTGATCTAAATTTAAAAATATATTTCCACACTTACTTGAGTAAAATGTTTAAAAAATTAAAAAACTTTACAATAAAATCATGTTATTAAAATACTTTATAAAGGTTCTGAATATAAGGAATTCTAAAATAAAATGAAGAATATATATATAT
Organism: Labia minor; assembly: GCA_963082975.1. Lineage (NCBI taxonomy): Eukaryota > Metazoa > Arthropoda > Insecta > Dermaptera > Spongiphoridae > Labia > Labia minor. The sequence goes on from OY720347.1 coordinate 69,956,710, forward strand.
TTGTATATATTTATTACAGATTTATTTATATTGATTGTTTATTTATATTAAATTCGAATGTAAACCTCGCGAGATTATTATTCTCATTCTAATATTTTTTATTTTTTATAGGAATGTCAACACAATACAACAGGTATTGGATGTAGTGAATGTTTAGAAGGTTTCTATGGAGAACCCAGGCGTGGGTTGACCTCTGATTGTCGTCCCTGTGCCTGTCCATTAGAAACCAAAGAGAACAACTTTAGTCCCACATGTCGTCTTGCAGATAATTCTCCTGATGATTATGTATGCACTGCCTGTGAACCTGGACATACCGGAAATAAATGTGAAAGGTAAAAATTAATTAATTAATAATACTATTCTTAAATTAAATTAAAAAGATACATAGAATAAATTTTAAATAATTCAAAAATAATATGCACAAAAAATGTGTACGGTGTTGAAAGTTGTTGACCAGTCGTATTGCATAGCCAAGAAATTCTTACTAATTGAATTTTTCGTTCAATACTTGTTTCAGTTTTTGTTTATTTTTACCGACCGACGATAGTAAGGGAGGTATTGTTTTCACACCAAATTTCACATGTGGAGATTTTTACATATCTCCACGAATCATGCATTTTCTAAACAGAAAAAAGTATTTTTAGCAAGATGTCTGTCCGTCCGTCCGTATAGATGTGTACAGCCTGAACGGCTCAACCGATTTTGACGAAATTTGGTATATTTACTTAATGCATCAGTGGGATGAATTGATCAACTTTTGGTGCAAATCCGAAAACCGGAAGTGGTAGTATTAGCGATCGACGATAGGAAGGGAAGGGTTATTTTCACACCAAATTTCACATGAGGAGATTTTTTTATATATCATCACGAATCATGCACTTTGTATTAGTTTTATCCTCGGGAAAATCATATTTATTAGTTTTTTCTTGATTTAAAATTATATGACGTCATCCAGCCATTCATGACGTCACAGCCTGGTCTTGCATATATATTATAAATAAAATAAAATTAAAAATGTTTATATTTATTATTTATGTATCCATATATGTTTTTTATTACATTAATAGATATATTAAAATTATTTGAAATTGTTTCTGTAGCTGCTATTTAATTTACTTCAAACCGTCGGTCGGTTCGGACCTGGCCACAGGTCAACTTATTTTGTATTATGTGATTATTTCATCGATGTCTAAAAAACTTTATAATTTTGTAAATAAATTTTAAGATTACAAAGAATTACTTTAATTTGTTATTTATTAAACACATTACAAGAAATTTTAGAAAACAAATATTGATAAAACGATAATGGAATGTAAGACTTTTGAGAAAAATTTGAAAAACGTGTTAGAGAAATTTCATTAATCTTGAAAATATATAGAATTAAAAAAAAAGAAATCTTAAATAATAAGATGAGAAAAGGGAATATGATATATATACAATTTATTTAATCTTATTACACATTAATTAAAAATTAGAGTATTATTTAAAATCTGAATTTATTTAAAATTCTTAGTCGCACCATCCACATTCATTTAATCATGTCACTACCTTCACCCAACTGCTATCCTTCAGTTGGACGTTAAATTAAAAGTTGAAGATAAAAGCTCACAATTTTGAACTTAGATTTAAATAGACTTTAATCCCAATAGTTTTAAAAAAATAGAAAAAAATAATTTAAAATTTAATAAAAATAATAATATTAAATACAATTCAACAATATAATATCTTTTAAGAGAAAATTTGTAAATATTTTTTTAAACATTTATTTCTTTCATTTTAGATGTGGTCCGGGTTATTTCGGATCGCCATTAAACGGTATTGCATGTACTTTATGTGATTGTCTCGGGGGTCCTTGTGACCCTGTTACTGGTCGGTGTCTAGAATGTCCCGGAAATACTGAAGGATGGTCTTGTGAAAGATGCAAATCCGGATTTTGGGGAACACCAGAAAATGCATCATGTTCAGGTTAGTTTGAATATAATTTTTTTAATTTATAATATTTTAACAATATTTTAAATATTTTTCAAATTAAAATTAATCAGTTTATTTAATATTAGTATATATTTCTAATATATTTCTTCATTTTTAATTGTCTTTTGTTTTTCTAATTAATAATAACTATAATGTAGCCAGTACGGGATTGAATAATAAATAAATTTAATATAAAAAAAACAAACTTCCCATAGAAAGAGAGGTCTCAAAAAAAAAACTAAAAAAAATGTGGACAAGAAAGAAATTTTTCTCTCTGAATTCCCCCTCCACGTCTATTTTTTCCCTTTCATTAAAGAAGACTTCTCCGCCATCTCTCATAGATATACTTTTGCTAGTTGCTTAATTATTTATTATTAATTATTATTAATTAATTAATATTAATCTGAGGGATGATATCATTTATTGTCTATATAACTTAAATAAAGCAAAAATCCTTTGGAACAAACAACTAATCCAATTAATTTAAATTAATACTTTTATTGAAGATTTTTAAAGCAAATTTCTAAAGTTTTATATAGAAACTTTGGTTTGTTTTCATTTATTTTAGTTTTATAAAATGTCTCCTATCTCTAACTCTCTTTACATTTCTTTAAATTTCATTATAATAAAAATTATTTAATAAATCAATGATAATAAAAATCTTATTAATGATTATTAAAGAATATTATATCCCATTATAACATATAGGTACAATAATTTATGTATATAAATAATTTACTGATTAAATGCAAAAATAAAGAACAGAATAGAAATGTATGTTATAGTATACTGATTTAAATAAAATTAATAAAAAACTATTTCAAACAGACTTTCCACCAAATGGATCACTCCGGAAGTAAAGGGAGCAGTCTGAGCAGCTAGTTTTTAATAAACCTATATTAAATTATTGCAATTATTATACATTTATTATGAAAAATAATCCACAATTAGAATTTAAAAAATAAAATCCACATTAAATTAATCATTACTAATTAGTAGTTTATAGATTATATGGATTATATTTAAATTAAGGAACCTTCTCTTTATTTATAAAGTCTCAAGTAAAATGTTAATAACTTAATTGTCATGATCATTAAATGGAGATCATAAATAGCATCATAAAAAATATTAAGAAAAATCGAATAATCAGAATTCTATTTAAATTTTCAATTATAATATCACAGTGCCTAAGGATTAGGCAACCAATACTACTTTTTAGTTTTATGTGAAGAGATAATACGCCTATAATATAGGCAACTTTCCAATATTCTGAGTTTATTGATTTATTACAAGAATAAAAAGATTCTAACTTTAAAACTATTATAATAATATAGTTCATGTGTATTATGTTTTATATTAAATAAACTAGTAATATAAGAATAATTCAATCACTTTAAAAAATATTTTATTATTATATAGCTTAAATTAATAATTTTTTATATTTACAAAGATTCATAAATATTTTATAAAGAGTAAAAATACTTTAATTCTTAAATAATATATTAAATTATAAATATTATTACTAATTGAAATAAAAAATCATTTTAATTATTTTAGCATGTGACTGTGATACATTGGGTTCGGAGGGATCCACATGTAATCCTGAGACAGGCCAATGTTCTTGTCTGGAACATTTCACGGGACGAACTTGTAGTGAGTGTTCACCTGGACATGGAAATGTGACTGCGGGTTGCCCAGCCTGCGCCTGCACTGGTTTAGGTGCTGCTTCACGCGAATGTAACTCGAAAAGTGGAGCATGTTCATGTCTACCAGGTGTTGATGGAAACAATTGTGAATTTTGTCTTGAAAATCATTACGGCCTAGAGTCATCACGTGGCTGTTTACGTGAGTACCTAACTAAATTCATAAATGTTTTAAAATATTACAATTATATTTTAAGAAATATTTTAATTTAACCAGCTAAATGATTAAAGTATTTATTTATAATAAATAAATATACATTTTAATCGTTTGAAATGAATATGAAGATAATTTATGAATTTATTCAATGTTTTATTTTTAAAATTCATATAATAATTATAAATATTCTAGAAGAATTAAAGTTAAGATTGTAGAGTAGCGCCAGTAAATTCATTTAATTAAAATTATTAAAAAAGAGTTTTAAATTTAAACAACAATATTATTAAAAATTTTCTTTAATATTTAATTAAATAATTAAAACTTAAACCAAGACTATTATTATATATGTCAAAATACACAAATAATGAATGCTTACTGCTCTTATACACACATACCAAAGTAATTTATTAAAAATTATATAAATAATGTTAAATCGAAATTTAATTAATTAATAAACTATTATTTAGATAGATTATATGGGTATAATTTTACAACAAGAGAAAACAAAGGATTTTTATCAAACTAAATTAATAATTATTTATTTTTAAGAATATTAAAAATACATCACAATTAAATCTCTATTTTATAATTCTATTTTACGATAATACTTATATTCCTCTAATTTCATTCACTCACTAAAACTATTTTCTTACAAAATATATATAATCTTCAAAAATATAATTTATGATTTATTTATTAATTCTACTATAGATACTACACTATACTATATACTATATAATATTATATTAGTTTATTTCAAGATATAATTACTTGTCTATACAATTTAAAATATAATAATAAATATATATTATAAATTGAATATAATTTATTGGGTTGGGATTGATTTGATATATTTAGAAAATCTATTTTATGTAGAAATAGTAACTTATATAATCAAGATAAACTTTTCATAATTTTTTTATGTCAATGGGTTCATCAGTTTTGACATTTATGTCAGTTTTATGAATGAGCGCATGGATTGAAAGGATGAAGAAAAATTTGTCTAACATAAATATTTATTTTATATTAATATTAAATTGATGCATAATTTTTATATAAACAAAGTGGTTCTGGAAATTTTTCACGATTTAATTCAATTATGTAATTATATATAGGTATATATTACTAAACTATAAGATCATTTTTAATGAGTTACATGAGACTGAATACACCATATAAAACAATGAAGATCAGAAAGCAAAGGGTCAGGGTCAGGGTCACGCTAGGTTTGGCCTAGAAATCATTTGACACCACGCTCTCTCCTTCATTCTTTCAATATTTTTAAATTCAGGCTCAAAATTTTTTATAAATTAATAACTTGGATTTAAGACACTATGGTATTTATAATTTAAATAAAATAACGTAAATTAAACAATTAGCTCAGTTTATTTTGACTGAGACATTTTTTAATTATTATTATTATTATTATTATTTTTTAATTATTATTATTATTATTATTATTTTTTAATTATTATTATTATTATTTGCGTTTGGACCATCTAGGATCACGCAAAGCTCCCATATACAAGGGTATTGATGTTAAGTGGGCCCATATATGAATGTTCTTTAAGTGTTAACTTTATTCTTCTTTTTGTGTGCTCGTGAAGATCCGGATCCTCCAGGTGACGGGTAGATTGGGTACCACCTGGAGTTATTCCCATCACGATCCATTGTTGCTTATGGTTGCTTGTTTTTGAAGTAGTCCTGCTGGTGCAGGGTTGTATAGAACCAGGGCTTGTCTATTCCTGGAGCCGGATGCAGCTTATGTTAAATTGAATTTATTAGAAAAATCCGTTCTTGGTTCGAATCGAACGCCGACTTCTTGTGTAGAAGCTTGCCACTCTACACTCTCGGCCAAGCCACCTCCTAATTATTATTATTTTTTTTTTTTTATTGATGGCTTAAATAAAACTGATATTTGATTGATTCAGATTCCTAATTAATAAAATAGAAGGTACGGATTGATTCAAATGTCAGTGTGACTTTAATTTGCACAATTAAAAAGTAAAAATATTAGATTTTAAAAATTATTTTTTTTAAATATTTTCTTTTATGGTTTTTGAGATCTAAAGCTATTTCAGCGATCCTAGAAATTTTTATTTTTATTATAAAATTTATTTTTGCCATTTTAAAATTTATCAACTTGCTGGTGTGTGAACCCTCGTCCTAAGTTTTATTCTTTATAGCACCTACCACTTGTTTGGTTACGTTAATATTTTATAAAATTTTTTATTACAAGTTTTTAATTTTAAAAATATATTTATAGGATTGTTTTTAAGATGTAAATTATGCTATATATACAGGTAATAAGTATAACTATTTTTAGAACTAAACTAGATAAAAATCAAAAATATAATTTCTATTTAAATTAATTTATATTCTCGTGTCAAAGAAGTCAAATAAGTAAAGGAGAAGAGTTGTTTATTATGATAATCGTTCTGTGATCGAAACCAGAAACTGGCATCTCCTTGAGAGCAAAGCGAAGGAGGAAAAGAAAGAGAGAGACAAAGATTTCGATATTTATTTTAATAGTATATAAAAATAGAATTATTAGCTAAAGAGAATATAATTTATAATCTAAAATATTTTTTATCTACTTTATTATAGATCATAGATCAAATATTATCCTTTTCAAAATAAATGAAGATAAACCAAATAAATATAAGATTTATATTTATAATTATACTAATACATCGTAATAGATATTTAAAGATTCTTAAGAAATTAAAAAAAAAAGATAATCACTTGGTTTAAATCAGTTATCTAGATTTCTAGTAATGAATTATAAAACAAAAAATTATTATCTGATTACTGTAACTCTCCATATTATTTTAAATTATTTATATGTTATAATTAATTAAAGCTTTATATAAAATTATCAATGTAGATTAATTCTGATCCCATCTAGGATATAAAATACAACATTAAATAATGAATTAATTAAAGCAATAAAAATTAAATAAAAAATACATAATTATCAAAATATCTTCCTTTTAGAGATTTAATATATACATGTAATTAAGTATTTTCACTTTACAATTTTAATAAATTGTTGTTATTGCATCTAAATAATTCTTAATCTTTGCCCTCCTCCATATTTGTGTCATATGATACTTATTTATAATACTCATATTGACCACAGCTATTTGTCTAATTTTCTTTTGTTACCTAAGGTGTAACAATTCATTTATTATCTCGTTGTGAAATAAAAACATAAATTTATAATTAAGAAAACTATAAATTGTTTGAAGAAGATATTTATTTTTGTATTTTTAATTTAAAAAATCTTTAAAAATCAAAATTAAGTGAGTATCTTTATAGTTTAAATGAGAATTATATGACTATTCGGAATGACTTGGTTGAATCGAGACAAAGGGAACGGGTCAAGGGACATCGCTATTATAGGCGCCAGCCTTCAAGGCGCTTAATTTCATTTACTTAGAAAAATTAAATTTATAATTTTATATATAACATTACTGTTGCAATATTTTTTGAATATTTATGGTAAATTATGTAATTGCGAGAGAAATTTAATTTAATTTGGTCACTATATCTATCTGTTATAATATGAAGTTAGCAACACACTCGGAATATTTTATTAATTTTTATTGAATTATATATAAATATATCTTATCTTATCTACGCTTATTATGCTAGGTAAAATTGTTTGTTTGTTGGAGTGTAAATGGGTTCTCAAAAACCGCTCTAACGATTTTCACAATTTTTAAATTGCAGCTAGGAAATTTACACATGTAGATAAAAAGAGTAATGTTTTATTTGTAATATATTTATTTAAAGAAAGATAAAAAAATTAAAACAAAAATTGCATCCAGCAGATTTGTAGTCAACCCTGGTAAAATGCTTCCACACTTCACTCTTCGGCGGAGATATGTTTTATATATTAATATTATATAATAATTATTATATATTTATAATATATATATTTTATATATTAATATTATATAATAATTATTATATATTTATAATATATATATTTTATATATTAAAATTTATATATTAAGATTGAACGGGCGTGTTTAGAACGAAAGGTCTCAATTCTCAACGAAATGACCAAATGGCCAAAATAGCGTCGGCTGGTCGACTGCTTGGCTCAAAGATCAGGAAAAGAGAAACGATATTCCGATAATATCGATACTTTTTTAGTGTCCCTATATTCAAATAAAACTTTTAACCTTAAAAATTTATTTACTAAAAAATTAAAAATTAAAAATTAATAATTAAAAAAAAATTAAGTTACAGTGTTTTATTTATAAATGCACTAAAAACTAGAAAATAATTTTTCACTTCAACAACAATGGTCTAGATACTTTGAATAAAGAGCATAATTAAAATGAATTAGTTAATTAATTTTCTAGGGATCTCTCAAATAAAACGCTTGCATTTAATTTTTAATTTTGACACCAAGCGTTTTATTTGAGAGATCCCCAGAAAATTAATTAACTAATTCATTTTAATTAGGCTCTTTATTCAAAGTATCTAGACCATTGTTGTTGAAGTGAAAAATTATTTTCTAGTTTTTAGTGCATTTATAAATAAAACACTGTAACTTAATTTTTCTTTAATTATTTATTTTATTAATATCTAATTATATTATAATGTATAAATAAATTTAAATAATTTTAATAATATTCCTATATTATCCGATATATATATATAGATTTTCCAAAATATATTCAAATTGCATCACATATAATAATTTACTCTATGATTAAATCTCTGATTCGTCTTAAACCTTTAAGATCTTTGTCCGCTGTCTTTTTTTTACTTTTATTTTCCCCTTCTTTATATTCTTTAACTATTTATTGTATGTCTATTCGTATATATGCTTCATGTATCCGCTGTTTTGAATCTCAAATTATCAATGCCGCCTGAAATTTTTTTTTTATTTTATTAGATTTTATTGCGATATTCCATCTCCTTCACCGTCAATCAAGATACACGGTTATTTACCTATAATAAATGAAATCGTTGAAAAACAGTTGGAAAATTTTCTTAATAAAAAAAAAATCAAATGAGAAAGTAAATTTATCATATTAATTTTATCATTTACGAAATCTGATCTTTATGATTATTAATTAACATACCCAATTCAAAAAGAAATTTAAATAAAGTTTATTTGTTAATTAATTAAGAAATGATGCTACCTTCATTAGAATGTTAATAAATTATAAAAGAACAAATAATTAATATCCTATTTTATTTTATTTATTTAATTTAAATATGTTTCAATCTCAAGAAAATTCCGTCTTTTTATACTCATATATTTTACCATAAATATAATAAATGCTTAAATTAAATTGAGATAAATGTAACAGTTTTGTCATCCCATAGACATGAATTTCAGATTTTGTAATATATAATATAATTATTCTTATCAAAATATTTCATACAAAACAGAGTTACTCACTTTTTAATTATTTTTCACCAATTATAGTTATAACATTTTGAATAATATTTTTACTTATATTAAATTAAATGTTTAATATTATGATTCTAAACAATTTAATAATAATCCACAAGATTTATTTCAAATTATTCCTTAATTTTGTTTTATATATTGTAGTTTAACAAAATTAATATTCTCCCCTGGCAATTATAGGACCAGCATTATTTGCTGCTGTTGCCATTATATAATAATTGTTTTTTTTATTAATATAATTTTCTAAAATTTATTAAATATATTTGGAATATTTTATACTATAAATAGTATTTAAATTAAATTTGATTAACTACAATATTCCTCTATCTATTTTTTAAATTTTCAGATTTTTTGAAAAATCTTTTTTTCATTAAGAAATATTTGTTTTGTATTAAAAACTATTAATATTTATAATTAATTAATAATAAATGATTGTCTGAAATAAAACCCAAGGCATTAATCATTTAATAATTGCAAAAATGTGATGGAAATTATATCTTATCTTATCTTATTTTATTATACTAGAAAAAATTGTATACTCGTATATACATATTTGTATTTTTGAATTATTTAACCGTTCAAACGATTTTTTTGAAATTCACACCAGAGATAATTTTTATAAAGAAAAATCGATCTGTATTGTTATCACCCTCGGAAAAAATCATCTTTGTTAGTTTTTTCTTAATTTAAAATAGGAATTTTAATAATAAAAAAATGGCGTCGGACAACGTCAAACATCCTTTCCTTAAATACAAAACATTATGAATAAAATAAAATTAAAAATATTTATGTTATATCCACAGGCCATACTTTTCTCTCTTTCAGTGCAATAATACGTATGTTTAAGGGCTGAATGTTTTATAACTATTTTTGTTTTAAATTATTTGAAATTGTTTCATATATTTTTTAATATTTAAATTTTTTCTGAAATTTGCCAACTCTCGAATTGATGTTTCGTAGCTCAGGACAGTGTCGCTTGAGTTTTACTTTGTGTTCCTATTAATAATTATTTTGTCTTTATTATGTTAATGATGTATATACTTGTTTTATATTTTGTAAGAACCTCGGGTTCTGATATTTTAGATAAGTTAATCAATATTTTTACTTGTTGATGGTTTATTATTTATTGTAAACATTCAACATTCAATAAATTTAACAAAGGCAAAATATAAAATAAAAAAATTAAATTACTAAATGAAAAGAGTCTAATAGAAAGCGAATAAATTATTTAAATAATATTTATATCTTTAAAGAAAAAAATCTGTATTTGAAATATCATCTTAATCATTCTAATTAATATTTATTAGCTTTAATGGGATGAGAAAATTTTTGTTTTACTTTGAAATTATACCTTATTAAATACTTAAAAGTCAGAAATTATAAAGAATTTCGCTTATTAACTAAAAAAATAAAATAAAAAATAGAAATAAAAATAATAAAAATTAACCCAACAATTAAGGTATAAATTTAATAATCTTTCCTTGGTTTTACATCCTTATTTTTATAATTATATCTATTTAGCTAATTTAAATTCACACCCGTTCATTTCAATACAGATTATAATTTTTATCACCTGATTTGCAATAAACATGCAAAAACAATAAAAATGTACTTCATTTTTCAAATGGTATTTCATTCAATGATCCATTCTAGGTGTTCAGCAGATGTTTTCAACTTCTCTCATTTATATCTCTATATACATATATATATTTAGAAATTTTCGGTTCACTTTAAATATAATATATTGAGTATATAAAATGTTAGTAGTTAATAGAAAATTGCCTTCAGCGATACCTTATTAGGATCTTTTCACACTCATTCAAATTTGACAGAAAACATTCATAAATTTTATAAATAGGTTTTATATATATATATATAATATATATATGAAATATGATATAACCGCATTAATCACTACGGGCTTAAATTGAAAATTCAACAAAAAATTTTAAAATCTATTAAAATAAAATCTTTTATGAAAGTTTTATTATCCCACATAATTTTTTACCGACCGACGATAGTAAGGGAGGTATTGTTTTCACACCAAATTTCACATGTGGAGATTTTTACATATCTCCACGAATCATGCATTTTCTAAACAGAAAAAAGTATTTTTAGCATGATGTCTGTCCGTCCGTCCGTCTATCCGTCTGTCCGTATAGATGTGTACAGCCTGAACGGCTCAACCGATTTTGATGAAATTTGGTATATTTACTTAATGCATCAGTGGGATGAATTGATCAACTTTTGGTGCAAATCCGGAAACCGGAAGTGGTAGTATTAGCTATCGACAATAGGAAGGGAAGGGATATTTTCACACCAAATTTCACATGAGATTTTTTTACATATCACCACGAATGTATTGGTTTTATCCTCGGGAAAAATCATCTTCATTGTTTTTCTTAATTTAAAATTATATGACGTCACCCAGCCCTTCATGACGTCACAGCCTCGGGTAACGCCGTGCAACGCCGGCTACATCAGCTATATATTATAAATAAAATAAAATTAAAAATATTTATGTTCTATCCATATCTGTTTTTTATTACATTAATAGATATATTAAAATTATTTGAAATCGTTTCTGTAGCTGGAAATTAATTTATTTCAAACCGTCGGTCGGTTCGGACCTGGCCAGAGGTCAACTTATTTTTTTTTAAATTTGAATTATAAGAAATTTGTAATCTAATTACAAGAGAAATCCCTCTGAAGGTTGTTTATTATATTATTATTATATTCTAAATTATAAAGGTTAAGAATTATTCGTGGCTGCTCAGAAATAATGAGACTCCTCAGAATTTGCTGGGCGATCAAAATTAATATTTTTTTCACAGTAAACTTATATTCATATTTTATAATGACATTCTTTAATATTTTTTTTAATTTAGAAAAACACATTTAAAATTAAATTACTTAAAGATGAAATCTACCTTGATTCTTATTTCAAATAACTCTTTCTAATTAAATAAAACTTCAATTATAAAAAAAATAAGTTGACCTGTGGCCAGGTCCGAACCGACCGAGGGTTTGAAGTAAATTAATTTCCAGCTACAGAATAATATATAATATATCTATTAATGTAATAAAAAACAGATATGGATACATAAATAATAAATATAAACATTTTTAATTTTATTTTATTTATAATATATATGCAAGACCAGGCTGTGACGTCATGAATGGCTAGATGACGTCATATAATTTTAAATCAAGAAAAAACTAATAAATATGATTTTCCCGAGGATAAAAACCAATACAAAGTGCATGATTCGTGGTGAAATATAACAAAATCTCCTAATGTGAAATTTGGTGTGAAAATAACCCTTCCCTTCCAATCGTCGATCGCTAATACTACCACTTCCGGTTTCCGGATTAGCACCAAAAGTTGATCAATTCATCCCACTGATGTATTAAGTAAATATACCAAATTTCATCAAAATCCGTTGAGCCGTTCAGGCTGTACACATCTATACGGACGGACGGACAGACATCATGCTAAAAATACTTTTTTCTGTTAAGAAAATGCATGATTCGTGGAGATATGTAAAAATCTCCACATATGAAATTTGGTGTGAAAACAATACCTCCCTTACTATCGTCGGTCGGTAAAAATAGATTTATAAATTCATAATATTTGATGTAAATTATTATAATAAATTACATATAATAAATATACTAATATAATCATTTTTTAATATTTCTTTAGGTTATTTTTGGATTTAAAATGATTAAGAAACGTTATTTAATACGGATAATGTTTTAGTATCATAAATATATTAAATATATTCTATAGCAAATCTTTTGAAATGCATATATACAGAATAAAATTATTTAAATAAAATAGAATAAATTGGTACCTATTTATTAACATTTTCATATTCATAAGTTTATTTTAAATTTGAATAAATAATACCAAAAGGGTTTTACAAAGGGTGGTAGCTATGATTGCATCATTCTAAACAGGTAGTTATATATTTATATTAAACTTTTTAAACATCTGTTATTTTTTTTTAATTAATTTATGGGATTTTATGGATATTTTATGTAAAGTGTTTATGAATATGTATGTGAAAAATGATTAAAGGAGTGAGCTTTTGAATGTGAGATACAATGAGTGGCTGCCGAGAGATTTCAAAGGATTGCGAGGTAAAAAAGTTTTATAAGAAAGTGGAGAAGATAAATAACCAGACCAAAAAGAATACCGCTATATATTATTTATTTATAATCAAGCAATAAATACTGAGAAGAAATAATAAAAAGTATAATAGAATTAAATTTCATAAAAATAGCTATAATTAATAATTACAAGTAAAAAATATCAAAATTCAAACATTTTTACTATTGGTAGATATATGAAATGAATACTTTAGCTTTTTTTTCAAAAATGCTATCTTAACACAAATTTTAAGAGATTTTATAAATTTATTTTGTTTTTACTATCTCGCCAGAGATAGTATTGCGATCACGAAAATTTTCGATGTCGAGATTTTGATGTTTTTATACGTTTTGAAGGTCCCTGAATCATTTTCACTAAGGTTGAGAAAATGTCTGTCTTTGTTTCTCTCTCTCTCTCTCTGTGTGTGTTTGTGTGTAGACAAGATTAAGCAAAAAGAGTTTGAAGAATGGTTCTAGAACACGGATGGCGAACCTTTTTCAACGTCCGTGCCACAAAATTATAAAAAATCTTTTTGAAGTAACTATCGTGCCACAAAATTGTCATTTTTTTCTCTACCCTTTTAGCTTGAATATATGCTTCTAACTATCTTGTATAACAGTGTTATAATTTTAAATATTAAACTTTATACTAAAAAAATAAAATGATTATTAAAAAATTTGAAATTTATTTTTGGTAAAAATATATCTTTCCTAAAAATTTATTTTTTATTTTTATTGTATGGAAATTCTTTAATTTTTTTTAGTTTGTAGTTTTTAGTTGTAGATAATGACAAAAAAAGCAAAATTTATATTTGATACTGTGAACCACTTCCATTTTCTTGTTTTGATAATGATATTTTAAATTCTAGAAAAAGATTGCGATTCTGGCACTATTCTAGAAACCGTCCTATGCGTAAAGTAAAGCTTGATATAAATTTTATAAAATTAATTTTTCTTCTTTTTTTAATAAATATTGATAAAATTTACAGCATATATTAAAATAAGAGCATATAAGAATATTTTGGTAATAGGTGTATTTCATCGCCCCAATCAATTTTGAGTTTATAACTTCACAATTTCCCATACAAACAGACAAATAAAATGACAGACACGAAAAATACAAAAGTCATATTTGGGTTCCCCAGGTCATGAAAAGTAAAGATTTGCAAAAAATTTTAAATCCTAAACGATGCTATTTGTACGGTAACAACACGCAATGACATAATAGAAGTCCAAACGGTATACACTGAGTCTATCTATCATATATTTCAGCTTAATAAAATGTATAATTTACCGGTTTCATCTACTAAGATAGATAAATATTCGGTACTTCAAATTTCATAAATTTTAATTTTAATGTGATTTATTCATTTTTAATTTATTTCTATTGTAAAAAGTTATAATTATTAAAAAAAATAATTTTGTCTTTATGCGTGTCATGAAATTTTTCAAACGTGCAACTTTTGGCACGCGTGCCATAGGTTCGCCATCCCTGTTCTAGAATAATGAAATTTGGTATACGGGCATAATTCAAAATTTGTAGTTTTCTATCATCTTTTGAGAAATGTAGGGGGTCATTATCTACCACGTTTTCATTTATTTTCCTCTAAACTGACCGTAAAAATAAAGATATATGTTTGATAGTTTTTCACATGATTAAAAAATGTATAAAACTGCTATATATAGAATTTCAGCTTGATTAAATAGCTGAAAGTACCGGAATTAATTTTTAACGTGGTGCCATCAACAATTAATTTAATAAATATTATTTATTAATTTTAATTTATAATTGAATTAATTTAATTTAATTTAAATATATATATATGTTAGTTAATCCAATTCAAATTTGTGAGATTGTCGAGCGGAGACACACCAGATTTTTACGAATCTAAAAGTATTTAAATAAATAAAAATTGTATTTAAAAGAAACAATTGGTTATAAATAAAATATCATTTTTTCAATTCAGAACCAATGATCTTTCAACCAGATACAATACAATCGACAATGAAATGAAAATGTTCAATTGACTATATATATATATATATATATATAATAAATCTCTATCTATATACATATATAAAACAATCTCTCTTTTACTTTCCTTTCAATTCCATTAAGATGTGAGATTTTAATTGAGCTTTGTTGATTTGCATACGTTTCGGTCAACAAGATAGCTATCTTTCGAATGCCCCTCCTCTAGTTTTAATTGATCCTGATCGGTTATCTCAAACCCAATGCTCGCATTTTATATCTCCATTAATGTAATTGGAAGTTTTAATTGGGAAGCCGATAGCATGCCAACCAATAAAACTGCATTAAAAAAGAAATTAATTATTCTATTCGAACAGTTTCCTTTAAGACTCTTCTCGTAAATTGACTAAAAAATAAATAAATAAAGTATTAAAAAAATACATAAATAAAAAAATTATTCGTATAGTGGTTACATAACGATATCATATTGTCATAGTATCAGTAACTTTTTGTAGATTATCAATTTTATATTTTTATAAGTTATTAAACATCGTAGCATGTACAGGGGTTGAACAAAAATATAGAAACACCTTGTGAAATGCATGTTTGAAAAGAAAGAATGATTTTAATGAAATATGTAGGTGCCGCTGGCGTTTTTGACTACTGACGCCACCTATACAACTTCGTAAATGTGCTAAACAGTTCAGTTGTTGTCCGAGTACTGTTATGTGAGGTTGTCATTGCATTATGTCAGAGTTAACAGACTTCGAACGTGGGCAAATTGTTGGAGCACGTATGGTAGGTCCTTCCGTAGGCAAGGTAGCCGAGGTGTTTAGTGTATCAAGAGGTACTGTATCGAAGATTTATTCCGCATATTTGAAAAGCGGAAAAACATTATCTGCTAAATCACAGCGCGGACGAAAGTGTGTCCTGACAGACGATCATTAAGGACAATTGCGACGAAAAATAAGAAGACCACAGCTGCAAAAGTTACTGCTGAAATGAATGTTGTGTCACCGAACCCTGTGAGTACCAAAACAATTAGAAGGGAGCTTCATAAACAGGGAATTGCTGGCCGTGCTTAAGCAAAGAAACATGTTTTTTTAAAGGTGTTTCCATATTTTTGTCTAACCCCTGTAAATTAAATATAAAAAATAAATTTATTCGTGATTAGAAAGAAATAGGGTAAATAAATAAATAGTGCAAATTTTCTTGAAATAGAAGAGAAATGTTTGCCTCTAAATAAATTTAAAACCGAATTATTTAAAAAAAAAACATGAAGAAAGAGGACAGACATAAAATTTGGTTATTTATAAGATACTTTAATTGTAACTCAGAATGCATTTAGAGTATTTTAATACTGTTGTTTTTAAATACGGATTAGCTAACCTTAAAAATAATGTTCCATATGGTTTGTTTCAAACGATTTAGTATAATTTTGTCCCTCTTTCCATCAATTTCATGTATTTTTAATCTTTTCGGAAAACATCCTAAATTTCCTCCTAATTTAAGAAGTAATAACAATAAAAAAATCAGCTAATAATAATTATTTAAAAATAAAAAGATAATAATTTTATTCTATTGACTTTGAATAGTTTAGCTCCCTTTAATAATATTATTTTTAATATATTTATTGCATTATTTACCCGCCTTTCCATAATATTTTTTGTAGAATATTAAATAAATATTTAATGTTAATTTTTAAACTAAATTAAGTATAAACAATTCTATATAATACTTTGGACAATTATAAAGGGTAATTTTTTTTCTAAATCTTTTTAATTGTATACGCTAATAATAAAGGGTGTTTCTTTTTGAGGTATAGAACTTTAAATTGCAATAAAACAACGATGGATGATTCGATTGACATGAATTTTATTTATACGAAAGATAATCTTGTGGCATTAATTGTATATATGATTTCTGCCATATAACCGCCACGGCTGGCTCGGATGTAGTCCAATCTGGACGTCCAATTTTCGATAACTTTTTCCCTACATTTGTGGCCGTATATCGGCAATAACACGGCGAATGTTGTCTTCCAAATAGTCAAGTGTTTGTGGCTTATCCGCATAGACCAATGACTTTACATAGCCCCACAGAAAGTAGTCTAGCGGTGTTAAATCACAAGATCTTGGAGGCCAATTCACAGGTCCAAAACGTCACCAAACGTGTCTTTCAATAAATCGATTGTGGAACGAACTGTGTGACATTTTGCGCCGTCTTGTTGGAACCACAGCTCCTGGACATCATGGTTGTTCAATTCAGGAATGAAAAAGTTACTAATCATGGCTCTATACCGATCACCATTGCGAATGGACTCATTCGGGTCTTCCTCAATGCTACGCTCTACAGTAGCAATAGCTTCTTCTGTACGCACCGTACGGCGTCTCTGGGGATGCGAGTTATCAATAAGAGTAAACGTGTTGCAAAAACGTTCCATGGTTAATCGAATTAACTCCTCTGATGGACGATTTTGTCGACGATAAAATGGACGTAGTGCACGATACGTATTCCGCACAGAACCATTATTTTCGAAATAAAATTGCACTATTTGCAAGCGTTGTTCATGCTTGAGTCTATTCATGATAAATTGCCAAACCCAACTGAGAATAAATCACTTGACAGCTGTTAAATCAGTCGTTAACTTGAACAGTAATGCCAATTTAAAGTTCTATACCTCGACAAAAAACACCCTTTATTATAAAATATATTTAAAAGTTAAAATCTAATCATGGTGCTATAAGAATAATTTTATAATTTATATTTTCTTTTCCTATTTTTTTAAAGATGGTTTAATTATTGAATAGTCTATTTAAAATCTGATCATTTTGTTTCCTGGATATTGGCGTCATAATAAAAACTGAATTTCTCATTTGGATCCAATAACATGGTTCTATAAATTTCTTCTTTGATATAATCCCACTAGTCAATGGGTTATTTGTCATACATAAATTCATGAGTTTATGCACATAAATAATAATAATTAATAATCAACTTTTTATGATTGCCTATATAACAGTTTAATTAATTATCAATGACTATTAAATTTTTTTTTCAATAATAATGTCTCCCTCTTGGTAAACCATCTAAGCCATCTAATATTCTTTATTTTTCATTTCATCAAACAATTTTATTTTATTTATATTTAAATCTGTATATTGTTTAATATTTTATTATTTTACTTTTTTTAAACTTAGTAAGTTTAAGCCATTGATTTCAATTTTCAATTGTTTTTAAAAATCAATACATATTTCATTCGTTTAACAGACACATAAGATGGTAAATGCCGTTTTTCTCATGATTCAGTTGATGTGTATTCAATGGATGTTAAATTAGAACTTTACTTGTTTTATTTATTTAGAAATTCGATCAATCTTGCTATTTTTTTTTTCTTCATCTAATATTACACCGACTTTTACTCACTTAATATGAATATCAATTTCCAACTTTTTCTACTCAACATTCAACGTATGAAACCGAGATAACTATTCGATTGGAGTGGTATCCAATTTCGTATACCCTACCTGAACATTCGATAATGATTAAGATGATGATCAGTTGAAATTTGAATGTAGAGAGCTTCGTGCGCAATGAGAAATTATCTTTTACTCCTACCTCCACCCACCTTTCTTTCCCTTACTCTTTCACAATCATATTTGTGTAAAAATTTTCAAAACAACGCGATGCTAAACAAACAATTCACCTTTTTTTTTCTTTCCTTTTCCTTCTCGTTCGAAATTCAATCTTCCACTTGGAGCAGATGTTTTCTATTTTGCACTTAAAGTCTGGTTTGACAAGCCGCGATACTTTTTTCTAATTTGGAGAATTATTCCTTTCTTCTTCCCATCCTATCTCTCTCTTTCCTCCCATATTTTCCTCTTACAGTTCCATTAAAAAAAAAAAAATAATAAAAAAATAAAAACCAAAAAGGATTTCTTCACTTATATGGTGAAAAATATTTGATTTCCCTTTATCCTTTATTCAAATATCATAGAAAACAAATTATATATTTTATTATTATTCCCAATGAGACTTAAAAAAAAAAAAAATTAGGTATCAAAAAGAGGTAAAGCGATGAGATAGGATCACCGGTTAGAATGGAAGCTTCCACCTCCATTAGAATGGAATCCTCGATTTGCATAAAATTATAGTTCGGAAAAATACAGACAGACAGTCAGACAGGTCAGAGAGACAGACACCCACGAGCCACTGGCCTGATGAAGATTTTATGTGAAACAAATCCAATTCAATTTGGTGTCAGCGACAATATTTTTACGCCTATCTTATTTTGAATGGAAATTTGCCATTCATCCAGTGCTAATGAACCATTAACATAAAGTTTACAATTCTAGATATTAATAATATATTTTAAGCCACTTTTCATTTTCTTGTTATTTTATAATAAAATTATTTAAATATTATTGATTAATAAATAACGAAAAAAAAGATAAAAAAAAAAAAATATTTAAAATTTTAGGACTAAAAGCTTAATTGAAAATTTCTATATTAAAAAGTAATAATCGAAAATTTTTAATAAATCTGATATATTCCTACATTTACGATTAATAAATTCCATTTAAAAAAAAGCCTTCGTTATAAAAAGACACGCCCTCATATTTGTATACAATTTTAATTGGAAATAAGCTTATTATACTAGATAATATACAAACATTATTCCATATTAAATTATCAAAGTTTTAAAGATGATTAATCCAGAATACTGAACGCCATCTACTTGAATCAAAAATTATAATCAAAAAATTGAAATTTTATACTTGGTACTGTCTTAAATATTAAAAGATTTTTTTTATTTTTAAATAAGCGCTTGCTTTGCCCCACCTCTGTACTTTCCAAACATGTACAAATATCTATTCTGCCCTTCAATCAAGGGAACTGTACCAATACTATTGTAATACTCACCCCACTGTAAATGGTGTCAACACAATGTAATTTTTGGAAACTTTTGATACTAAAATAACTTAATAAAAATAAAAAATAAATTTTTAGGAAAGATATATTTTTACCAAAAATAAATTCCAAATTTTTTAATAATCATTTTATTTTTTTGGAATATTAATATTTAAAATTATAACACTTTTATACAGGATAGTTAGAAGTTAGACAAAAATATTCGATTATATATTCAAGCTAAAAGGGGTACAGGTGGTAGAGAAAAAAATGACAATTTTGTTACTTCAAAAAATTTTTTTATAATTTTGTGGCACGTACATTGAAAAAGGTTCGCCATTCGTGTGTTAGAATATTCAATTTGTCACAAAATGTATTAAATGGCCAATTTTTACAAAAACTTCTTTAAATACTTTTTAAATACCAGATTATTTATTTATTTATTCTATAGTCGTTTATAATAACTTTTATTTATATGGTCCTATATAAAATATATAAACAAATGAAAATAAAAACCTAAAATATTATTTTTATAAAAAAAATAAAAAAATGTATAATTGTATGTGTTAATTAAGTTAATCATCGGACCATAATTTACATGTTTACGAATCTTTGAATAATAAAACAATTTTTTTTTTATAATTCCAACATCAAATACGACTGAATTCATCTCTTTTTATTTTTGTATACCTTTCTCGTTCATAAAAGTCTCATTCACCCTAGTTCCGATCCTTACAACCCCAAAGTTCAAAGTTGAATGGCATCCTGATCCTTAAAAAAAAGGAATGAATGAAGTGTGTGCGGCACGTGGGACCCTAAGGGCATTAATGGGTACCCAGTCACGCCCTTTTAACTGTACTCGAAGCATATAAAATAGCATATCTCAAGTGAGTTTCATATCGGTAAGACAATAAGAATGAATCAGACAAATGACAGCGCCTTCATTTTTTTCTATTTAACCTTAACCAATACCATCTCCGGTTCTCCTTGTTTTGGAGTTCAGGTTTCGTTTCATCTTTCATGAGATACTCACATTCAATTCATTCATTCATCGGAAATCAAAGAGGTGGATAATAATACCCTTGGAACACAATAAGATATGGGACGTATTTTTTTTATTATTTATTATTAATATATATGATAATATATTGTTTTTATGTAGTCCTTCCTCTCTTTTACGAATGAATATTTCTTTATATAAATCTAAGTATAAATTTAGTTATCAATAAAAATATCCTCAATTAAACTAAATGTGGCGATATTAAATAATAAAATTAAAATTATAATACTCATTATATTTTTAAAATTAATTTTTTATTTATTCACTAATATAATTTTAACAAGCTTCTTTCTCTAACTACCTTTGAAAATTAAGAAAATCCTCACTTTAAATTTTATTTAATCTAAATAAACTTTAATCTTATTGAACTTTTCAACCAATTCCATTTTATTGTATTATTATCATATTCAAATTATAAAATAATTATTATTTTCAAATCCGAAGTAAATTAATAAAGTAGATAAATGAAAAAAAATCTGAAATAATATAAGAAATAAAAGTTTTTTTTTTATATTAAAATTGATTATATTTTTATTTACATTTCTCTAAAAGTCGATCCAATAGCTAATTTGGGAGCATCAACCCGATTTCTTCAACCATCCCTGTACTGATCTACTTTGATTCAAAGCATTCTCAATTCTTTTATATATATATAAGTATTATTTATTTTCAAATGTATATGAAAGTAATGTGTTTGTATATCACAACTTTATTAGCTTAATCTTTTAAATAAGGCTAAAAAATAAATAAATAGAAGGTTTATTCTTTTTGATATTGTAGAGCAGATATTTAAAATAATTTAATTATGCCACATTTATAATTTATATATGCCTCAGTATATGTATATAAGTGTGTAAATTATAAATATATACGAGGTGTGGCTCTTAAATAACGAGACTGCTTACAAAAAATGGTTTAATTAAAAAAATTATGGTACAATCGAACTTTCCCCCTCAATATACTCCCCTCCACTCGCCACACACCGCTTCATCCTTTTTTCCACTGCTCAAAGCAGTGTTCGAAGTCGTTTTTTGTTAGGCCTTTTCAGAAGCTCCGCCGTTTTTCTTTTCACCTCTTCCATCCACTCGAATCGGCTTCCCTTTAGTGCGGGCTTGATTTTCGGAAACAGGTAGAAGTGGCAGGGTGCTAGATCAGGGGAGTAAGAAGGGTGTTCCAGCACTGGAGTACCCATAGCGGCCAAATAACGTTTTCCTGGTGCAGAATCCACGACTTGTTTTTCCACAACGCCGGCCGTCTCTTACGAACTCGTTCGCGCAATGTTGCCAGAACTGTCAAATAGTATTGTTGGTTCACCGTCTGCCCATCTATTTCGGCGTAGGAACAAAAACACGTTTATTTTAAACCGCTACAGAAAAAAACTACTTCATCGCCAGAAATGTGTTCTCGTACTGGAATAGTAGACCCTTCCAGCTGTACAACGGTGCATTAGGTTCCCGCCTACCCTCTCCTTGAGGCCGTCTGCGCGCGCAGTCTCGTTATTTAATAGCCACACCTCATATAATAGTGTTAAAGCATGTTTGGGTGAAGGAACGTTAGAGGCGCTAGATTTCCTTTATAATTTTAATTAATTAGTTTGTTTATTTTTATTGTTAATTATTTATGTTTTATCGTTCTCAATTTAATGGTTAAAAATAACTTGTAATTTAATTTATTCTTTTAGGTATTGTATTTCTATATTATTATTTTATTATTTATGAATGTATTTTTAATATTTGCTTTTAGAATTAAATAAAATCTTGTATTTCAAAAACCGACTTACAAGTATTTATCAGTTTACAGTTTATTACTGGTCTTTATTTTAATCCATGAAATAGTATAGGCATGCGTTATTATTATAAATTTAGATTCTCATAGTTTTATTTTATAAATTAATTTTATAAAATTCTATAGGTATATTTACCTTTGTTTTAATAAGACATTTTACAATATTAATCCTAAAGACTACTAGATTTCATATTGAGAAATTCAAAAGTTAGTGTAGATAATTTGTTCCAAAATATGTTCAAATTCGATTAATATAACAATAATATTTATTCTATAAGATTCTTTGAAATAGAGAGAGAGTGAGGTAGATTAATCATTCTTCTATCCATGTTAGTTTTTGGTCTTGTTTACATATTATTTAAATAATAATCCCACAACAACGTATAATATATTCAGTTAAGTAAATATCCATTAAATATTCGTTAAGCTAATCACAGATTGGAGAAGCTGCATGCATATAGAAGCAAAATTACCACGTATCACAAATTATATTTCTATAATCTATTATTAGAGATTCTCACAAAAGAAGAAGAAACTAAAAACAGAAATTAATTTTACTTCTTTTTTTTTCATTGATATCAGATCGTTATCATAAAAAAGGATAATAATTTGTATCTTCACTTCAATTTGTTTGAATTTCAAATTTGAAAATTTTTAAACTACTCAAAACTTTGCGCATATTCTCTATCTATAGTATTAGTGAGATTTGAGAAATCTTGAATTAAAATATTTTAATTGCATTTTTTAGAATAATAGAATTATTTTATTTTTTATTTTATATGTATTATTTTATGATTTTAAAATTTATCATATAAATTATAAAATAAAGTTTTTTTTCCCCAAAATAACATTATTTTTCTAATCATCTATTTTTTGGTATATCTTGGAAAAAATTAAATTAACTAAATAAATCACAAGTTATTGTTTAGTTTGTTAACTGTTTAACACCTATACAATACGTTGATATCAAAGAATCTCATTATTAAATTTCAAATTTCTTATTAAAATAACTTTTTGTTTATATTGTAATGCGTTAACTTGGCCAAAATTCAGACAGAAACATGCAATCGTACAACTTAATAATATAGAAATCAGATATTCAACTACGCCGTCTCATGCAGAAATAATTTTTTGAAAATATTCTTAATAATATTTTGGTATGCATAAAACCTCACAAAGGAAAAGATATTGATTAATCATTTAACATTCATTTTGAAAATAAAAAAATAATAAATGTATTAATTAATGTCCTCTTATTAAATTAATTAATTATTATCTTAATATAACGAAATTTTTTGAATTAAACCACATATTTGTTATTGTAAATTTATTCAAAAAATACAAAAATATACACAACGTTTCGATTGCTACTTCTGCAATCGTTATCAAGTGACTGCACTGTTCGAGCGTCCAGTGACAAGTGACGAATGATCCTTAATATAAGACCTAGGTCACCAACCAGATGGCGCTCGGAACGTGCTTACAAATTCAAAATTACAGGAGAAAAAATAATTATTCTTAAACAATTAATTTAAAGATTATAAACAAAACGTGAACAACAATTATTTTATGAATTAATATTTAAAACAAATGATGAAGTAAATATATTATCTAATATCAATTCTATGAATTAGTCAAATATATTTGATATATGAAAATCATCGACTTGAAAAGAATAACTTTAACATACCATTCGTTTGGACTAAAAAAAGCATATCTTTTCATAATTTGCGTAACGAATCCAAACAGAGATTGTGTCTGTTTCGGGATATTTTAATAAAGTCCATGAAAAAATCCACTCTTTATTTAAAAAACCAATAAGGCTTTAATTGTCTATGCTAGATCTGGAGCACAAGTGTTTACAGTTATTTCACCCACACAGCGCATGATTGAAATATCAAATCATCTTCGTTTCTCGTAGAAAGAGGAGTATAAAAAGTGAATAATTGGAAAATATATTCTAATTATAAATGTAAAATTGACATTTGTAATAATAGTTAATTATGTTTTACACTTTCATTAAAATATTTAATTTATAATAATAAAATTAGAATCCATCATATTTTCATATTTTTTCTCTGATTCTGAATATTACCTTAAATACTCTTCTCAATTTAATTCCTCCAATGTTAGAAATACAAATAAATATTTACATATTTGTTGAAATTTTTATTTTTATTAAATATTAAAAACAAAAATTGTTAATTTAATTTAAATATTAATATATTAATTAACTTTTTAGAATGAGGTCTTTCATCAATATATTTATTTATTTATTTTTTCAAATATTTAACTGTCATATCTTTTTATTAAACATTTATTTATTTATTATTACTTTTTTCTTACTCTTATACAATTTAATGTCTTGCACTTTTAATCAATGCTATTGGTGATAAAATAATTAATAATAATAATAATAATAAAAAATTAGGACTTATTATTATTAGTCAAGTTAAAATAGACCGCCATTTAATGAACTTCAAATCAGCTGGTTTTTCATGCTTTAAAATGAGCAATATAAAAGTAATTTTTCTTCTCCTTCTCTTCTTATTCCTAATTATTTTTCATATTACCCTTCTCACTTCCTCCTCTAATCATTAAGCGAGAAAGAGAGAAATGGAGAGGGGATAGGGAATGGAAGAAAGAGCGCATAATAAAAGCAGAGAATGATCACGCATCGTAATGCTAATGGACATCAAGTGTGGTCAAGGACCAGAATTCTTTCACGATGATTATTTTCATTCATTCAATTTATTATTCCTCAAGTTCGTTCTAATCTAATTGAAAATATCAATTTATAAATAAAAATCATTATTCAAATTTATGATTATTAAAATAAACCAGAAAAAAGAAAGCTTTCATTAAATTTAAAGATCATTTAATCTTTAATTTTATAATTGACCGATACTTATTTTTATAAAGCAAAAGTTCTTATTTTATTACAGAAAAAATACCCCAGAATGAATCTTTATAATATATCGTTAAAATAAGTATATTCTGATATAAATAAAAAAAAAATATTTTAATAAGATTTGTAGTAATTTTACTAGTTTAAATGAAGGATATACCGATATTTTTGTTTTATCCCGGACGAATCGCTAAAAATGTAGGATATGTAGGTTTTATTGAAAGTATTACCATTTGTTTCTAAATTAATTAATTAAAATAAATGAAAAAAGTAATATATAAATATTTTTATAAATAATTAATTATATGTTTTATTTTATTCCATTATTATTTATACACTCACGATGAATCTTCTTTGTATATAAACTTCCATTTTGCTTAATAAATATTATTATTATAATTTAAATTTACTATTAAAAAAAAGACTCATTTTATTAATTCTTATCTTGAAATTTATACTAAAAAAGAGACAATCGTAGATACGAAATTTTCTCTATCTATATCACAAATACACACTCACTTCATTTATAGATAAGTATTTATATATTATTTCTCTTTTCATTATTTTTATTAATAAATATAAGATATATTAAATAAAAATTTAATTTTTTTCTCATATCTCTATTCAAATTTTGTCGTGACAAAGCAAGAGTGAAATAGAAGAAATTTCAAGCCTAAAGGCGTCATCATCATCATCATTACCATCATCCATTTTTTTCTCCCTTCTTGTCTTTCGTTTATGAAATTCACTTGTGTGCTAACTAATTAGAAAATGCCTCTGTTAAAGTTTTTTTTTCATATTAATAATAATTATGTTACCTCCCACCTATCTAAAATGTTAATTTTTGCATTAAAATTATTATTTTAATGTGATAGTAAAAATTTGTATGAATCGAGTTAATATCTCTTCGAGGAAATTGTTATTAAAAGCGAGTTTTCGTTCTCCGTAAAGGGCCTTGTCCTTTTAAAGAGCAATCGTGGATTTTCGTTTTATATGAATATATCATCCAACAAGTTCTTGGCAATTTTCAATGGTTATTTTTATTCCATTTGTCAGAACATATATTGAAAAATATATTAATAAATAAATAAATTTTTCCTTTAATATGTGGGGTAACTAGTGATTTTTTTTTTATAATTTTCTTAGATTATTGCTGCAAAATTTCAGCAAAGTGCGATGTGTCAATAGTTTTCATATTTTCTGATAAATCGAAGTTCATGTTGTGGTATAGTATTTTGTTTTAAAAATTAAATAATTTTCCCAAAAATCTTTTCAGGCCTAGTGATTAGTATTTTTCTGAAAGTAATCATGTAATTTTAATGTAATGTTATATCAAAATATACGTGCTTCACAATAACAAAATTTACCTTTTTTCTTTTTTTTTTTAGAACCAAATTGAGAAAAATTTAGAAAAAAGTTCGGAAATGTCCTAAATGTTCAAAAAACGGGACGTTTGGTCACCCTATACATAAAAATGTTTTCGGGACAGCCTATTGTCCCGTTTTTTACGAGATTTCGTACTTTTTTCAAAATTTTTTCAATTTGGTTCTAAAAAAGAAGGTAAAACGTTTTTTGGACTAAGCTCTTAAACATTTCCGATTTTTTTTCTATTTTTTCTCACTTTGATTCTAAAAAAAGGTAAAATGTCCGGGTTTGTTGTTTTCAAAATATGGTCACCCTACCTATGTACCAATTTGATTTGAATCTGAACAGCAGTATAAGAACGTCTATATCTATAATAAACAGATTGAAAAATCAGACAAACTTCTTTTATTGGAATATATATATATATTTGTTTATTTATTTCTTAAATAATTATTATTATAATTAAATAAGAAGTATACAAATTATGTATACAAAGTAATAGAATAAAAGTTTTCAATAGGCAGATTTCGAATGAATAAAAAACATTTGAATAGTATGATTAACTAAAAACTAGTTGGAATCAGCTAGTGGTAGTGACTAGATTAGACAATGTATCTAGAGGGAATTGGAAGTGAATAGGAAATGGATGGAGATAGATGGGCATAGGAATTGGACAAATGTAATTGATGCAGCAATGAACTTTCGAATCATAAAAATATAAATAAAAATATTTATTTATTAAATTTTTGTGTCCATTGCTATATAGTTGAAGTTGAGAGATGGATCAAAAATTGAATGTTAGTAATTATATAAAGTTGGTTATATGGTCATATAAATTATATTACTTAAAATTTCTTGTTATTTATTTTTTTTTTAAATTTTTTCTAGTTAATTCATTTATTTATGATTTCCGACATTCCATTAACATTTCCAAACAACCTTATTAAAGTCTTCTGATTATTTTCAATCATGAAATTAACATGATCGTCATTTTTTCTTTCTCTTTAAATTCAAATTATATTTGAGATTAAACTTTAATATTGTTATCTTATGTATCTTTAAGAAAAATTTTGAACGATTATATATGAATTGTTTCTTCAATTATAATCTGCATTATTCTATTACTCCGGTTATTATAGCAATATATTTCTGCATCCTTGATGTGAATGGCCCCTCGAAGGGTTTTCTCGAGAAATAGATTTTTTTCATCTTCTATTCTTCTTAGGTTATTTTCTTCCTGAAGCTAATCACTATAATTTCGCCCCTTGGGGCCGATGGCTCACTGTTGGTGGTCTCGGAGACGCTTCAGCACTTCAGCACCTTCAAGGGATCTCCCCTATCAGGTAATCAGGTGTAAAATCGATCTCCAGATTATTATTACCCTAGTTTTTTTTTTAAATATTGAATTATAGATTTTTTTTTCATTTTGTTTCCACTAAATTGAAGGGTTGTCAAAATAGACATCAATCAATGTTATTTTTTTTAGTTTTTTTTTATACAATTCGGCCACTGCACTTTAACTATTTTTTTTAAAATCTTTTAAAATCTTATTTCATAAATAGAGTGATCAATTTAAATTACAAAAAAAAAAAAAAAATAATAAATTGAATTATTACTCTAATTAAAGAATGCTTCAAGATTACACATCAAGTTTCTTCTATTCATTACATTAACATTCAATTAAATTTAATTGACTTAGAAGAATTCATTTGTTAATACGTCAAAAGGAATATATATAACACATTTGATTATTTTTAAAATTTTCTTAACTAGGTTTTATATGAATCCTCGTCGTAAATCCAGTAGCCCACTGTGTTACGATTGGAAATATTTATAAATCATAATTTATATGAGCTTTAAGCTTTATACTTTTTACTAATTATTTATATGTTTAATAATTGAAAAAATAATTCTCATTCTCATTCTTATATTTTTTTTTTATTTTTAAAAGATAGCCTATTTAATGGCTTAAATATCTAAACAACCCAAGAAAGATATTTATATGAACAATATTTAAGCGTGGAGATCAAATTCTGATTATAGGTGGTTTAATTAATTAACCATATTTACAGTGGTTAAATAAATAACAGCTGACTTAATTCAATTTTTTAACATAGAGTATTATTTTATACTTATAATACTTATCACTATTTTTTTTATTTTATACTGATAAAATAAATGTTTTCTTTAAAATAACAAATTTAAAAAAACAAATCCACTTGATAAAACTATGGCATGAATTGACAGTAATATAATCGGATTATTAACATTCTAAATACTTTAAAATACTATATAATAGCTAGAAAAGAATTAAATTGAAAGAATATATAATAAAAACATTTAATATTGTTAAAATATTGATTCTATAGACTTCATCGGACTTTATCGTGGGGGAGGGGGGGGGGGTGTAATAAGAACAGAACATCTAGTCTGATATAATCTAAGTTAAATGATATCAATTAATAATTTGATTTATTCCATTTTAATTAAAACATTCGGCTAAAATTAAAAGGTCAGACACCCTAAACCCTTAACTATGCCTTTTTTAATGGAAATCCATCAATCCCCATTTTTTTTTAGTTTCAACATAAAATTCTAACAAATGACGCGTCTGTCAAGGGTAATCATATACCCTTTTCTTAATAATGGAAGAAACTAAAAGGTGCACTTCACTTGCTGATAATGAAACACCTCTTAAGGGAATAGAAAAATTAAGATTATTGAAAGTGATTGAGAAATTTATGTATCCCTTTTTTTAAAATGCATTCTTACCGCTCATAAACTAACTAATTTAAATAAGTTACCCTTTAATTTCAACATTATATTATCTTATTGACTTGGATTAATGAATTGTGGTGAAATCGTTTTCAATTAACCATCGAAATTATAAAGAATTCTATATTCGATTGACAATATAACTGATATATATAATACTATCTGCTCCGAGCGCCTTCCAGGCGCTCTTCACACCTAGACGAGGGTTCCGCCCCCTGTACCCCCGAGTGATACATGGTATTTGGTTGAAAGTCTGTATGTAAAAGGTTTTCATCCATTTTGTTTCAATCAGTATAAGTAGATAAGACATATATTTGTTTTCTTGGAAAATATATTTTAATTTAATCACAACAACAAATTTTCCTAGTATAATAAGTAAGATTTATTGACTATTTCATATTATTATTTATATACTTACTAATATATTTGTGGCTCTTTGCATTTATTTAAGTAGATTTTAATTAATTAAATAATTAATATTCTAAGTTTATGAACATTATTTTTTTTTTATAAATTATATTAATTAAAATTTATTTTCTTATTTCTGTATTTTACATATATATGTACAAAACACAAAACAATAACACAGACAGACACACAGACATTGCCTTTTATATATATAGATAGATTAAAACCTTCTCTGGGATGCCCACAACAATCCCTGAAAGTTTCACCGTAATCGGACGGGTAGTTTTTGAGTATTTGACAGAGACACAGACATTGCCTTTTATATATATAGATTAAAACCTTCCCTGGGATGCCCACAACAATCCCTGAAAGTTTCACCGTAATCGGACGGGTAGTTTTTGAGTATTTGACAGACACACAGACATTGCCTTTTATATATATAGATATATTATTGTTGACTATCAATTTACTAATTATATTCTGTAAAAATAATAAGTTATATATATATATATACAGGAATGGGCAAGTTACTCGATTTTGATACCAATTACTTCACATTTTTTTAACGAAATACAGGATACCAATTACTCACGGGTTTGTATATCGAGATACACGATACCAATTATTGAAAATACCAACTACAAACAAATTTTCACTTAATTTTAAAATTATTTATTGGTGGGGTAATTCTGGAACCCTCAATAAATTTAGTTAGGAAAGTGGTAACTAAACTTATATTGGAGAATACCTTTGGAAAATCGAAAACAATAAAATTAATCATGATATTAAAAAACATTTATTTATAAAAAAATGGGAAAAGGTTATTCATGAGGGAATTTTGTAAATAATTCGATAATACCACATACTAATATTTTATTGTAAATTTATAATAATAAATATAAATAAATAAATATAATAATAAAATAAATAATAGACAAAGAAAATTTGACATATAAATATATTAAGTATTATATACTTTGGAATTATGATTACCTTTCAAAAAAACACAAGTTTTCAAAATTTTTGTCGGATAATCTGGACCTTGATGGAGATGAATGATGAATGAATCCCGCAAATGAAAACAATCTTTCAACCGGGGAAGAAGAACAGAGATGTGTATTAAATCTTATAAATAATTCCTTTATTAAAGGATGATTGTTCAAAGAAGTAAAATGTTTGCTCTTATCATTAAAATAGAACACAATTTCTAAGTCCATTTTTGAGTCCATTTTATTTTCGGGTGAGCTCAATAAAACAAAAAAGTTGTCTTCCTCATCACTATTAGATGAAGAGTTGTCTGTATTATTCATGCATTCTTTAAATTGTTTTGAGGTATTTATACATAAATTATAAATTCTTATTTAAAAAAAAAGTATTTGGTATCTTGTATTTCAAATACATGTAACTGATTAACGCCCATCCTTTTATATATTATTAATTATATATATATGTAAGAAGGTGACGTGGAAGGGTGTTTTCTCGTAAATGAAACCTTAAATGATTCTGAAATAAGTGGGTATTTATTATTTACATTTTATATATTTACATTAGTTAATAAATTAATATTATTTACCTGAAATAAGTGAAATCAAATAAGTGTTCCTTCCGACAACTGATCATGACAAACAGGAAACACCTATTCAACGCCACCTATCTCAGACATTACATAACTACTTGACAATCATATTGGAAGGGGAAAGAGGGGAATAGTATTACATCTCCCTCGGTCAAAGACTATTTTACAACGGGAAAATAGTAAGGGACTAATTTTGATATGTGGTATCTTTTGGACTCTTCTCCTCTCTTCTTATTATCAACTTCGTAAATATTATTGGAGATTCTTTTTTTTATTTTATATGGTCCTTCTCTAATTTCATCCAATTTATTTCTGTTCAACTTGTTTCCAGTGGTCACATAGACTAGATCATTTTCATTGAAAATGTGTAATTTTCTTTTTTTGTCAATTCTTTCTTTATTTTTTTTATGACTTACTTCGGAGTTTCTAAAAGCCATTTTTCTAATATCTTCTATTTTTCTTTTATCTCCTATCAGCTCCTTCGGAACAATTTCTGATGTATTACCGAATAATAGATGTGCTGGTGAAAACTTTGTCGAGTCATGAATTGACATATTATATTCAGCAATGCATATTTCGGCTATCTTTGTCCAAGGTTTTTTGTTGTTATTGACTTCGTTGATTTTGCATCTAATCCTGTTTACCAATGTCTGATTAAGTCTTTCGACCATACCATTAGATTGGGGGTTATCCATCGTAGTATATACTAGATTTATATTTTTATTAGATACAAATTCGGTAAATTTTTTTGATTTTAGGGCGCTATATTGGTCAACTAAAAGCGTCTCTATTCTATTTTCTTTTGGAATCGTGTTCAGGAGTCTTATAAAATCTTCTGCCCTTTGATTTTTCGAAGTACATAACCAAGCATATCTGCTGACATGGTCAATTAATAAATGCAGATATTTTTTTGTTGAGTTGTAACCTGCAAAACCACCAATTGTATCCATGGAGACTACTTGGAATGGAAATTTTGCCGGACCAAGCCTTGATAAGGATCCCAAAGGTTTTATATTTCTTGTCTTATTTTTGTTACATATTTCACAATTCCTGCAATATTCTTTTATTATTAGATCCATTCTTTTTAAAAAATAAAAAGGTCTAATTTTTCTTGAGATTTGCTTATAACCAATGTGCCCATAACGTTTATGTATTTTATCAATCAGAAATGATCCGAATTCTTGAGAAATATAAATTCTTTTGTTGCCTTTGATTATTTTATATTTTAAATTATTACTTTCTACGATTCCTTTTTCTTTATCTATTTCTCTCTCCATTTTCTTTTGATCTTTAATTATGTCTTCAATTTCAATCATATTTAATATTTTGATACAATCATCCGTATTCTCATCCACTTCTAAAATTGGATTCCGAGACAAAAAATCGGCTTCTAAATTTTTATAACCTTCCCTGTAAATAATTTCAAAGTTATACTGCGATAGATAAAGAAACATATCACCAATAGCTTCATCTGGTCTGGCTTTTGTTTTGAGATTTACTAGAGGTTTATGATCAGTAATAACTACAAATTTCTTTCCGATCAATAAATATTGCCAGTATACCACAGCTTCTTTGATGGCTAAGCATTCTAGGTACATAATTTCTTTTTTTGCTTGACCAATAGTTAATTTTTTAGAAAAATAGCTTACAGGAAGAGCTGAGCCGTCGTCTTGTATTTGTTTCAAAACCGCCCCTACTCCAACTCTGCTAGCATCTACTTCAATAATTATGTCCTTTTTATCGTCATAAATAGACAGAATCGGAGGTGTAGTTAAATATGCTTTTATTTCTGTAAAGCATTTCTCGCATTCAGGGGTCCATTTAAATCTTGAATCTTTCTTTAATAGATTATATAATGGCATCATTCTTTCGGTACAATGGTCAATAAATTTTCTATAAAAGTTAATTTTTCCTATTAATTGTCTAACCATTTTTTTATTTTTCGGTCTTTGGATTTCCCTAATTGATTTTAAATTGTCTTTAAGGGGGTGTATTTTTCCATCTTTTATAAAATGACCGAGAAATTTTATTGATTGCCTCGCAAATCTACATTTTCCCAAATTTATTTTGAATCCTTCTTCTTTTAAAGTTTCCAAAACTATTCTTAAATGTCTTATATGGTCATCAAAGGACTTAGAAAAAATTAATGTATCATCTATATAGTTAATACAAAATTTATTCAAATTTTTTCTTCTCAAGATATTAGCTAACACTCTTTGAAATATGGCACTGCTGTTAACCATGCCAAAGGGCAAAACCTTCCACTGCCAATGTCCTGTTTGGGTGACGAATGCCATTTTTTTACGATCCTTCTCTCTAATTGGAATGGACCAAAACGCAGAGTTCATGTCTAATGATGTGAACCACTTGCAATCGTTAACATTCATAATTAAGTCCTCGATTCTGGGAAAGGGATGAGCTTCGGGAATTATATAACGATTTAAATGAGAGAAGTCAATACATAGCCTATTTTTTTTGTTTTCATTTTTCTTGAACGCAAGTGTAACTGGTGCCGCATAAGGAGAGTCTGATTCTTCAATCAAGTCATTTTTTAAAAGTTCATTAATTTGATATTCTATTTCCTTTTGGTCTCTAGGTGAACATTTATAGGGTTTTTTAGCAATGTAAATCTCCTCCTTAAGTTTTATTTGTGCCTCAAATTTTCTTAATTTGCCAACATCAAATTTATTTTTTGCAAAGCATCCTTCATAGTCAGAAATTATATCATTTAAAATTTCTTTTGACCTGTCATCTAAGATATCATCATGTTCATTTCTTATACATTTTGAGAAATTTTTATTGTCTTTATTATTGAAATTAATTATTTGTTTATCTGTTTGTATATTATTTAATTCATTCTCACAATCAACCTTATTAACTTTTTTTTGTGCTATTTCTAAATTTTCTTTTTGAATCAATTTAAATTTCTTAATGGCATCCAATCCCAAAAGCATATCATAGTTAAAATTATTGTTTTTAACAACTATAAATTCAATCTCATCTTCAATATCTCCAATTTTTATTTTTAGCTTTGCCCGGGTTCTGTAAAAATCCACTCCCATTATAGACTTTATAATGCTTTTGTTATTATATAATTTGGCATTAATCGCTTTTATTAATTTCTTATTTATTAAAGAGCATGTTGACCCACTGTCATATACTGCTTTAATCTTTCTATTTTTGTCTATAATAACTTTTATTTTTATAAGTGAAGTGGATTTTTCCGGGAACACTAGTTTTTTTTATCCTCGTCCGATGAACTTATAATCTCCTCAATATTAAAATTTTTATTTATTTTAGATTCATTTCTTTTAAATTTAGATTTATTCCAGCAATTTTCCATTGTATGGAATCTATTATTAAAACCTAATTTTACACAAATATCACATGGTTTTTTATTTATAGGTGGTTTACTTTTTGCTCGGAATTTTGTATTCATTGACAAATCATCAAGGGTTTTAATTTCCGACACAAGATTTTCCATCGATGATATATTTTCTCTATTTAATCTATTTTGAATATATAGAGGAAATCCTAGAACAATGAGATTAATCAATGTAATTTTGGACATAAGTCGATCTGTTTCCAAACATAATTTCTCTTTTAGTAGAATATAATCCACCATTGAACCGCCTAAATATTTATAATTGAATGCATCTCTTACTTTTGACCATCCTTTATTCACAAAATGATTTAAAAATGAATTTTTCCATTCATTCCAATCTAATGATTTTATATTATTTATATTTGAATCATACCAAATCATTGAAATATCTTGTAAAAAATTTTTTAGTATTTTTATTTTAATTTCATCTTTTTCAACTCCATGTTTTATACATTCTTTTTCAAATTCATCTAGCCATTTTTCAGCATTATGTATTTTTTTATCAAATTTTTCCAATATGAAGAATTTTTTTATATCCTCCACATCGTTAGATTTTTGTTTTAATTCATTTTCTAGTTGTATAATTTTATCCTGTAAGTTTTTTACTTCCATTGCATTGGATAGTATTTCTTCCAATGGTATGTCATTAAAACAAATATTATCACCTTCATCAAAATATTCTTTTTTTATATGTTCATTGATTGGTACAGAAATTTTTCTGAAGCCATCAATAGATTTTATTCCTTTAATTGAATTTTTAATTATTTTGTTGGATTGTAAATACTCATGGTGACTAAGACTTCGATATTCCTTTGGTAATTTGTACCATGTATTCTTATCCGTGGACAATCCTATGATATCAAAGCTATTTGTATCCATTTTTTTAATATGTATAAAAATTTTTTTGTCGGCCATACTTATTTGATTTGTAAGAAGGTGACGTGGAAGGGTGTTTTCTCGTAAATGAAACCTTAAATGATTCTGAAATAAGTGGGTATTTATTATTTACATTTTATATATTTACATTAGTTAATAAATTAATATTATTTACCTGAAATAAGTGGAACCAAATAAGTGTTCCTTCCGACAACTGAGCATGACAAACAGGAAACACCTATTCAACGCCACCTATCTCAGACATTACATAACTACTTGACAATCATATTGGAAGGGGAAAGAGGGGAATAGTATTACATATATATATATTTTTATCAACCAGAGAGTATGAAAAAAATTAAATATGTTTGTTTACTAAAATAATTATTTATTTATTCTGTTTAATTATTATTATTATTATTATTATTAATTAAAATAAGGTATAGATTATTTAATATTATTTTCAATGTAAATTTCGGTATATTTTATATTTATCTAACAGTATTGTATTTTTTACTTTAAATATAAAAGTGACAGTGTAATTCATTACAATATCCAGGTGTTCATGTGTGTAAACTAGACAATTTCAGACTTAATCTACTAGCCTTGTAAACCCATAAAGAGTGACTCTATGAATATATCTTTAGCCAAGTGAAGCGGAAACGGAAGTCATCAGAAATTAAATTTTAAAAACTTTTAAATTTATAATAATATGACATTTATATATATTATTTACATCCATTCATTTGAATAACAATTAAAATAAAAAATAAAATATAAAAATAACTATAAAATATGAATTTATTTATAAAATATTTTTTAATTGAATTAATAAATATGGAATCAAAATTTATAAATAATATAAATATAATAACGAAAATAATAGCAGATTTCTATTAAATTCAATATATAATATATTTTTATTCGAAGGTTTAACAGAAATTATTAGAAAAGTAAATAAATATTTTTGAATTTTTACTATCTCGTAAGAGATTTTGATGTTTTTATACGTTTTGAAGGTTCCTGAATCATTTTCACTAAGGTTGAGAAAAATGTCTGTGAATGTGTGTGTGTGTGTGTGTAACCAAGTTACGCAAAAACGGTTTGAGCTAGAATGATGAAATTTGGTACATGGGCATTATTCAAAATTCATAGTTTTCTATCAACTTTTGAGAAATGTAGCTCAACCGGAAGATGGTCATTACCTACATCGTTTTGATTTTTTTTCTTCTAAAGTGACCGTAAAAATAAAGAAAAATGTTTGATAATTTTTCACATGATTAATAATTGTATAAAACTGCTATATATAGAATTTCAGCTTGATTGAATCGCTAAAAGTTCCAGAATTAATTTTTTAACACTGCAAATCTCACGCGCCAACACGTGACGTGGTTCCATCAACAAAGAGCCAAACATGCGCTGGTTTAATAAATATTATTTATTAATTTTAATTTATAATTTAATTAATTTAATTTAAATTAATATATGTTATTTAATCCAATTCAAATTGCGAGATAGTCGAGTGGAGAAAGAGAGCTTTTTTCATCAAGAATATGGTGAGTTGATTAATCGTCTTTGACACTTTGTGGAATTTAGGAAAGACAATACAATTGTTTTTTTTAATTAATAATTTGATTACACCACTTTTAATTATAGGTCTTATGTTACAAGATTATAATAAAAAGGCAGATTAGAATAAAATGAAATTTTTTGAATATAGCTAAAATTACACGAAATTATAGTTAATTGATCGTTTTTCTTGATCGGGGTATAAATCAGCCCGGTGGCTTCCTGTCAGTCCAACTCCGTTTTTTTTTTCTTGAAACTATTAACTAATAGCGCGTGGAGGGGAGGGTGTGTGCCTCCCCTCTCCCGGAAGCCGGGCGCCGCCTACGCCTCGTGGCCCAGTGCGCTCTGTCAGTCCCGCGTCAGCCGCCGTCAGGGTGACCATGGAGACTGGACCCAGTCCGGATCGGAATCATGTGCCGGGTGTGATGTGATTGGACGATGCCTTGCGCGCTGCTGCTTTCGTTCGCATTGTTGTGCGGCGGCGCGCTGGCTCAGAGGCCGGCAACCGTGTATGTCGATGCCTCCGTGGCTCCTGCTTCACCCCTTTGGTGGTACAGTAACTGCGCGGTCCGACACTGTGGAAAAAACTCACCCTATAATACCTCCGTGTCCAATGCTGCACAAGCCAGGTGCCTCATTCGGAATTGTGCACCCCGGTACCCATATCGCTATCAGCGGCCCTACGCACATTACTGGTACTATGGTGAGTTAAATAAGAAACAAAAATTCGGTACTACGTAGTTACATCCTAGAATAAATAATTCGATATATTATAATAAATAACAAAACTTGAGAGGATAAATTCAAAATTGAGTTATAAATTAATTAATATTTATTTCAATCGTATCACGAAAATTTGTTTTAATTACAAATTTTCGAAAACAATTGAAATTTTAGTTTTTAAAATATGTTTTATAAATGGTAAGGGTAAAGAAATATTTTTATTAATTAATAAGATAAAATTTTAAGTTTTGGAATATTAATTAATTAATGATATTTAATAATTTTTTTTACTATCTCACCAGAGATAGTATTGCGATCACGAAAATTTTCAATGTTGAGATTTTGATGTTTTTATACGTTTTGAAGGTTCCTGAATCATTTTCACTAAGGTTGAGAAAAATGTCTGTGTGTGTGTGTGTGTATGCGTGTGTGTGTATGTATGTAGGCAAGATTACGCAAAAACGGTTTGAGCTAGAATGATGCAATTTGGTACATGAGCATTATTCAAAATTCATAGTTTTCTATCAACTTTTGAGAAATGTAGCTCAACCGGAAGAGGGTCATTACCTACAACGTTTTGATTTTTTTTCCTCTAAAGTGACCGTAAAAATAAATATATATGTTTGATAATTTTTCACATGATTAATAATTGTATAAAACTGCTATATATATAATTTCAGCTTGATTGAATCGCTGAAAGTACCAGAATTAATTTTTTAACACTGCAAATCTCACGCGCCAACACGTGCCATGGTGCCATCAATAAAAAACCAAACATGCGCTGGTTTAATATTTATTATTTATAATTTATAATTAATTAAATTTAATTTAAATATAATATATTATGTTATTTAATCCAATTCAAATTGCGAGATAGTCGAGTGGAGACACTTCAGCTTATTTTATTCTAAATTGAATTTTTGGTATAGATTAGAGGGACGGGGGGGCCTCTCACCTCGCAGAATTTGATGAAACTTCGCCAGTTGATTCTTTGATTAATTCTAAGAAACTTTTTCATTAGGCAATTCTTGGGTAAACTTCTAGTTTTCGAGATAAAAAGAATTAAAGATTGGATATAAATCCCATTTAGCTACCATGTCTTATCAGTTTGACCAGCAGAGGGCGCGGCTAATTTTTATGTTTTTTTTTCAGTTCGGATTGTATATAGAAAAATTAAAAAATTAATTAATTAAATAATTTCCCTATATCCAAACCGAACAGAAAAAAACAAAAATTAGTGAATATGTGAATAATTAGTGAATTAGTCAATAAAAATTACTTAATGGCTGCACATTTCGACATTCATAACCATCTCTAATTGATATCCAATCTTTAATTCTTTTTATCTCGAAAACTAGAAGTTTACCCAAGAATTGCCTAAGGAAAAAGTTTCTTAGAATTAATCAAAGAATCAACTGGCGAAGTTTCATCAAATTCTGCGAGGTGAGAGGTCCCTCTAATCCAGAGGTTCTTAAACTGTGGTCCGCGGACCCCTGGGGGTCCGCGAAGACTTTACTGGGGGTCCGCAAAGCCATCGTACAGGTGCACGAGAAAATGATGAGTCAGTTAAAACTTTATTTAATATAAAAGGAGCAATGGCATGGCTTTGTGAGGAGACAGAGATCAAATACCAAAATTCAACGAAATGTGCAAGAAAACTATTGCTACCGTTTCCATCTTCATATTTAGCTGAATTTTCTTTCTTCAATATTATAATTTCTAATAAAATGTGTTCTACAATATGCAAAAAAATCGTTATTCACCAATCACTGTTAGAAATATTCAACATATATCCTTGTTCTTATGAGATCGTAAGCCAGAAATTAACTAATAAAATGACGTAAAGTACCTAAAGTTGGGTTGGGGTCCGTCAAAAAAAATTTCTCCAAGTGGGGGTCCGCGGAGTACATAAGTTTAAGAACCTCTGCTCTAATCTATACCAAAAATTCAATTTAGAATAAAAAAAAAAATTATTAAATATCATTAATTAATTAATATTCCAAGGCTTAAAATTTTATCTTATTAAATAATACAAATATTTCTTTACGCTTACTATTTATAAAACATATTTTAAAAATTTAAAATTTCAATTGTTTTCGAAAATATTTAATTAATACAAATTTTTGTGATACGATTGAAATAAATATTAATTAATTTATAATTCAATTTTGAATTTATCCTCTCAAGTTTTGTTATTTATTATAATATATCGAATTATTTATTCTAGGATGTAACTACATCATTTTCATACGTAATATAGTATTTAAATTATATTTCTTAAAAATATATAGCTATGTAAATGGACTTATTATACTATTCATACTATATAGTTAAGTTCATTAATAAATTATATAATATATATTATTTAAAATGTTTTCATAAATAATTCTTAAATGTTGATTTATTTCATTCCCGATCATTTTAAAATAAATATAACCAACACAATTTCAACAAAATTTCAATTTTAATATTAAAAAAAAAAACAAACACGTTTTAATTTTATTCAGCAATTTTCAAGGACCATAACCTTTAAACGAATCTAAATTTCATGTTTGAACCAGGTTTTTTTTTACATGTGATAGGATATTTCAACAAAACTGACAGATTGCTAATTTGAACCTGATTCAATTTTCAAATGAATATTTAAACGTTACTAAAGTAATGAATAAAAAACTTTATTTATTTCTAAATGATTTCAGGTAATCGTTTGATTGTCGAAATATAAAATCCAAATCATCAACAAAACATGCACATTTTTTTTCTTTTTGTTAATATTAAAGCTACATTGTATTGAATGCTTAATAAAATACCCACGTCTTCTTTTTATTTGAAAAGAGCTTGTTTAATGAAATATAATATTAAATGACATTTTGCATATTTATTGTAATAAATATACCTTTAAAAGTTAGAATAAAATAGAATAAACATTTTTTTTATTAATGTTATATAAAAATTTTTATATATATAAACCTATTGAGATTAAATCACATACCATCCAATTTAGACTTTTTTTATTTTTTTTTTTAGTTTATTTCTAGAAACAAAACAACGAACATTTTCCCTTCTAGCGTTTATTTAATTATATTTTTTCTTTTAATTTTATTTATAATAGATAAATAAATTAATGGTGATATTTTCTATTCTTAAAGGAAGGTTAATGGTTACGAGGAAATAATTCACATCATCAATAGAATACAAAAATTTTATATAGTTTTTATAATTATGATTTATAGATTTCAACCCTTTATATCATTATATGAAAAATATATTAAATAAACATTTTATATTATATAATAAGTTGACCTGTGGCCAGGCGCAGAATCGACCGACGGTTTGAAATAAATTAATTTCCAGCTACAGAAACAATTTCAAATAATTTTAATATATCTATTAATGCAATAAAAAACAGATATGGATATAACATAAATATTTTTAATTTTATTTTATTTATAATATATAAGTATGAGCTGGCTGTGACGTCATGAAGGGCTGGGTGACGTCATATAATTTAAAATTAAGAAAAAACTAATGATGATTTTTCCCGATTATAAAACCAATACAAAGTGCATGATTCGTGGAGATATGTCAAAAATCTCCTCATGTGAAATTTGGTGTTAAAATAACCCTTCCCTTCCTATCGTCGATCGCTAATACTACCACTTCCGCTTTTCGGATATACACCAAAAGTTGATCAATTCATCATACTGATGCATTAAGTAAATATACCAAATTTTAGCAAAATCCGTTGAGCCGTTCAAGCTGTACACATCTATACAGACGGACGTTCGGACAGACATCATGCTAAAAATACTTTTTTCTGTTAAAAAAAATGCATGATTCGTGGAGATATGTAAAAATGTTAAATTTAGTGTGAAAACAATACCTCCCTTACTATCGTTGGTCGGTAAAAAATCGTTATTTTATTAAATTCTATTTATCTATTAGAATAGTGTTACAAAACTATAATTTATCTATTATTTTCAATTATTTTGGAGAATTAACTATACGATATAGATATATATACACTATATTAAATGATTCCTTTCTAATTAATTATCACGATTTAATTTAAAAAATATATATTTATATTTTAAGTTTATTTAGAACAAAAATATTTTTATTTAATACATTCGGCATTTATATGAAAAAATATACTATATCTTCGACTTTGTAATATTTACTAAATTTAATTATAGTTGTAGAATTAAAATTGTATTTTGTTTTGTAAATGTAAATTGGATCTTAAAACCAGAGATAATTTTAATTTTCATTCTCTGTTAAAATAATTGTTTATTTTTTAAGTTTTAATTTTAATAATTTTTCCAAATTAGTGCATAAGTGTAAATAAGAAATATATAAAAATAGTTTTTTAAACAATATTCTTCCGGGAAAATAATATTTAAATTAAAATTGTTTATAAATATTAAGATCATCACCTATAAATTATTCAATTATTCATAGGAGAATAAAATATCTTCTATTAATTGGGTGAAATTGTTTAAAAATATTATCAGTCCAAATAAATCTTTATCCCATCTAAAATTGCATTTCTTCAAATTCTTTTTCATTTCGCCGGTTTATTTGATTTTAGAATCATTTTTTTTTATTTTTATCTTATATCAAATCATTTTATTATTATAAAATATCACAATCCTTAATCATTTAGAAATACTACAAACATTGACATTTTTTTATTAAATTCTTTTCCATCATAAACAAAAAGTTGGTATATACATATCTCTGATCTGCGAAAAAACATTTACAGATAAGATAAGAAAGGAGGGAAAAAATAAGTTGTTTAATTTTGTTATTATCACCCAAATCCGTTTGTTCTCTTGTACAGCATCCATTCATTCATAAATCACTCTCATCTTGTTCAATATTTACACTAACATTCAGTAATATTTCCATCAATGAAAATAGAAAAATGAGAAGTCACAAGGCCATTTTATAATTAATATATTATTTTTATTATTATTTAATCAATTTATTTATTTTTAAAAATAACTTACACTTTTGCTAAAACTTTTTATTGAAATAATCAATGTATTTATATAACGTTTAAGCCAACATTATTTTAAAATATTTAATATATTAATATATTAATATTGTTTTTATAACCCCATTAGATGACCTTTCGATTTCTAATGACAAATCTTATAACAAAATGAATATTATATTATCTATCCATTTTATAGCACTAGCTGAATCATTTTAGTTTTTGTAATATATAATAGTATTGGTATTATGATAATTGATAAAGGCGCCATTGGGTGTGCGGGTAGCGAACCTGCCTCACATTCACATGGTCCCGAGTTCAAGTCCCGGGCCTGGCAAGGGAATTTCCCTAGCTGGGGTCTATGGGTCGGAGTCAACCCAGCCTCCGGGATCAACATTGGGGAAAAGCTACTTGATAGCGCCTCCGATCAAGAAAATCAAGGTAATGGTTGAAAGGACCCGTTCTACTGATCATAGGACACCTCTCATTGATATAACCGGCTTGATAGGCATTGTCCTTGCGTAGGACGTACAAAGTCAGAGTATTTTTATTATGTAATTGATTCATAAAATAATTTTACAACTAGTGCATTTCCTAAATAGTATAAATTAAGCGCTGTACTGAATGTATCCCTCCCTCATGTTCTAGTTGAATAAAGTCGAATTTAGTCCAAAAGTTGTTGCAGGGTTAATGGTGCAGGGTTGTATTGAACCACTTGTCAGTTCCTGGAGCCGGAGGCAGCTGGTGTTAAATTGAATTTATTAGAAAAATCCATTCTTGGTGAGAATCGAACGCT
This sequence comes from Labia minor, assembly GCA_963082975.1. Classification (NCBI taxonomy): domain Eukaryota; kingdom Metazoa; phylum Arthropoda; class Insecta; order Dermaptera; family Spongiphoridae; genus Labia; species Labia minor. The sequence goes on from OY720347.1 coordinate 70,001,244, forward strand.
GACTTCTTGTGTAGAAGCTTGTCACGCTACACTCTCGGCCAAGCCACCTCCATTGAACATGTAAAAGATATAATTTAAAATATTAAATTTTACCTAGTAGGATTAAATTGAATTCTCGATTATTTTTGATATATTAAATATTAATATCTTATTAATATATTTTTTTTATTCAATTATGGCTCTTTATTAAAGTTTAATATACACTTTTAAAATTAATAATAAAAATATTAATTATTATTCTTTTTATTAATTTGCCTTGGTTAAAATTTTTTTTTTGTTCAATCTTTATATTATTCTTATTAATACAACTATATATATTTAAAAAAAAATTTAAATTGAATTTTGAGTAATTTTCATCTTAACCATTTATATTTTAATCAAAAAATGTTTTTAAATTTGAATAAAAATCTTACGATTATATTCACACAGGTGTCGCATTAACTTGAAATTTTAAACACTTTTTTAATAAGGAGATTCTGTATATGATTCCTGTTTTTCCATCTTAAATTTATAATATTGAATATAGTGAACCCCCCCTCCCCTTAGAGTAAAAACAACTTTGTTAATTATTTTCAAAACGTGTAAGTCATGAACAGCGCATTAAAAACCTGAACAAATATTTTTAACAGCAAATCAATTAGCACTGAGTGATTCTCTTCCTCATTTGAAGTTGATTTCTTGTTGTTTTCATTTGGAATGTCAAAAAAAAACAACTTTTAATTAATTAATCAAATTTTCAAAAAAATTTTAATGATATAATAATAATTCAATATAAATAGAGTATTTTTTCTTCTTCTCGTTGTGTGTTAAGCCTATAAATTAAAATCGTATAAAACTAATAATTATTTTTGAAGTAGAGATGAGCTGCCAGAGGCTGCATAACATCATTAAATCAAATATGCTCTTTCTTTTTTCTTCTCTTCTCCTTCTTCTTACCTCATTTTCATCTACTTTGTCTTATTCTCGTTTTTTTGCTCTTCGTGATGGGAAGAAAACGAGAAAACTTAAAATATTATTATTGGGGTTGAGGTAAGAGATGAGGGAGAGAAATATAAGATTACTATAAAAAAAACCACAGCAGGACAAAATAATAATAATAATAATAATAATAAAGCTATGAATGAATTATAAAATAAAAAAAAATTATAATATTTTATGATTTATGAATGATGAATATTGATTTAGAAAAAAATGTTGCTCGACATGTTTTTTTCTTGCCCTCTAATTTATTTTCCTCATTAACAGTTAATCCGTTGGTCCTATGTTAACCGACCCTTTTGCTCGATTCATTCCGGCTTTAATTGGACACCTAATCATCTGAACTTGGTACTTGAAAAACTCGGTTTTTTTGAATTTTTTTTTTCTTTTGTATTGATTAACTCGTAAATTAATATTATTTATATATATTTTGTAATGAACATACAATTCAAAAAACCTATGTAAACTTTAAATAATCGTATAATCGTATAAATATATTCTGAATAATATATTTGATATTTATTTTTAATTTATCAAAAATATTGGAACTTTAATAATTTATTTGATTTAAAAATACAATTATAAAATATTATTAAATTTATAATAAATATATATACAAAATAGAATTAAAAGTAAATAATTAATAAAAATAAATACATCTTTTTTTGGATAATATTTAGATACCCTCCTCAAAGTAAGAATAATAATAATTATTATTATTATTATTTGCGTCTGGACCATCTAGGATCACGCAAAGCCCCCATATACAAGGGTATTGATGTTAAGGGAGGCAGCTGATGTTAAATTGAATTTATTAGAAAAATCCGTTCTTGGTTCGAATCGAACGCCGACTTCTTGTGTAGAAGTTTGCCACGCTACACTCTCGGCCAAGCCACCTCCTAAGAATAATTATTATATCATTTTTTAATTTTTAATTTATGCAAAATTGATTTTCATTAGAATAGAATAAATATATTAAAATTTAAAAATAGAATCTAAATACAATTAAGAAAATTAAAAAATTATTTAATCTATTAATAAATAATACGGGTTGTGGATTAAATCCTCATTCTTTATGTTTGTAAATTATCTTCCCTATATATAAATTTTTCGATAGTTAAAATTCAATAAACTTAATATTAAAGAATCTAGAGAACTTTCTATGAAATATATTACATTTATCTATTTTGTAGTATACAAATATGAAGAATATTATATAAAATATGAATGTTTTGGATTCATGTTTTTTCAATTCAATTATACTGTCAAGATTTTTTTTTTATTTTGATTTTGATTTTTTTCAATTTAAAGAATGTGCAATAGCCGAAACAACAAATTTCACAAATAATTAGAATAAATTAATTTTATTATAAAATAATTAATTTTTTTATTAATCACTAGCTGCTCAGAGCGCCTTCGGCGCTCTTCACACCTAGACGGGGGCTCCACCCCCTGTACCCCCGAGAGGTACATAGTATTTGCTTGACAGTAGTAAAAGGTTTTCATCCATTTTGTTTCAATCAGTATATTACATAAAACATTCATAGAGATATGTAAGAATACTGTGATATAATTAACGTCAAAATTTTTCGGTCAGACAGACAAATATAAAAAATTCTATACTCACTTTTGGCTTCCAAAGATCATGAAAGGTCTGCAAAAAATTTTAAATTCTGAGCAATGTGCAGACAAAAACCTTTTTTTATATATATAGATAATAATAATAAAAAACATTTTAATAAATTTAAAAAATATACCCAATTTAAAAATGTCAAAAATTTAAAATAACTTTATATCATCATATTTTAATTTTTATATATTTTCAATTCATAAAATACTAAATAATATTTTTTTTTTTATTATTCAATGATAAAATTTATATATTATTATATTATATATATTATAGAAAAGAAGAAATATTCAATTAAATAAAAAATAATTTATGATAAAAATATGATCTAATAAATATTTTATTAAATTAATTAAAATGAGAACTTTTAGAATAAATGATTTAAATGCATTGATATTTGAATATTAGAATTTAAAATAAAAAGTGAAATATTATAATAATTCTTTAATTGGGAATCGCTATGATAATTCATTGTTTGAAATGATTCCGCTAGGGACAGTGGGCCACGCCAGGCTCTTGAATGAACAACACGGAGAATTATATAAACTTTAAAAAATTAATTTCTGCGGTTATTGATTAAATATTAATAAAATTTATAGCCTATGTTACTCTAGAGGTATATAAGAATATTGTGATGTAATTTCAAAGAAATAGGTTCAGCCAATTCTGAGTCTATAAAATAGTAATTTTCCGGACAGACAGACAGACAGACAGACATGAAAAATTCTAAAGTCACTTTTGGATTCTAGAGGTCATGAAACGCGAAGATATGCAAAAAATTTTAAATTCTGAGCAATGTGCAGACAAAAACCTTTTTTTATATATATAGATTATAGATTATTTAAATTTAGTCTAGTTGTTAAATTAATAAATTGGTCAATTTAAATTTATATATTATTACAAAAATGGTTAATAAATTAATAATAAATAGTATAACTAGAGCTAGAATATAAATCCTACTCTTTTTAATCATCTAATTATTTAATTAACTCTTTATTAATTCTAATAATAATAAATAAAAATATTGTTTTTTTCTTTTATTTGTAATTGTGTACTTAGAAATAATTTAAGATGTTTCTTATGTCACATTGCATTCCATAATTGGGCATAAATGTAACCAGATGGAATACTAAACTAAAATTTCTTCAATCTTCTCGTCGATCTCAGTCAACCTTTCCAACTGGATGCACACACCGACCATATCTTTATGTCCTTGTTTATCATCACACACTACGGATCTATCTTCATCCATCACCATTCATATTCAAGTTTCTCTTCGCTGACAAATCAGTCAGAGATCCGTGCCATAACAATTTATCGTTGTACTTCTCAAATCACATGGCAATCAGACCAACAGAAACCTGGTTTGGATAGGTTTTAGATTATATATAATATTTTAATAAGTTAAGGAAAAAAACATTTTCGTTTATTCGCGTGTAAAATAGCAAAATTTATTTCAATTGATTAATAATAATAATTAAATAAGATTAAAACATAAAAGGTGAATGGTTGAAAAAATAAAATCTCTACCTAATATTCATTTAATTACGTAATTAGATTTTTTTGCCAATAATTTTTTACTATCTCGCCAGAGATAGTATTGCGATCACGAAAATTTTCAATGTTGAGATTTTGATGTTTTTATACGTTTTGAAGGTTCCTGAATCATTTTCACTAAGGTTGAGAAAAATGTCTGTGTGTGTGTATGTATGTAACAAAGATTACGAAAAAACGGTTTGAGCTAGAATGATCAAATTTGGTACATTGCATTATTCAAAATTTATAGTTTTCTATCAACTTTTGAGAAATGTAGCTCAACCGGAAGAGGGTCATTACCTACAATGTTTTGATTTTTTTTCTTCTAAAGTGACCGTAAAAATAAAGATATATGTTTGATAATTTTTCACATGATTAATAATTGTATAAAACTGCTATATATAGAATTTCAGCTTGATTGAATCGCTGAAAGTACCAGAATTAATTTTTTAACACTGCAAATCTCACGCGCCAACACGTGACGTGGTGCCATCAACAAAGAGCCAAACATGCACTGGTTTAATAAATATTATTTATTAATTTAAATTTATAATTTAATAAATATTATTTATTAATTTAAATTTATAATTTAATAAATATTATTTATTAATTTAAATTTATAATTTAATAAATATTATTTATTAATTTAAATTTATAATTTAATAAATATTATTTATTAATTTAAATTTATAATTTAATAAATATTATTTATTAATTTAAATTTATAATTTAATAAATATTATTTATTAATTTAAATTTATAATTTAATTAATTTAATTTAATTTAAATTAATATATGTTATTTAATCCATTTCAAATTTGCGAGATAGTCGAGTGGAGACACTCCAGATTTCTTTACATTATTTTCTGAAATTTAAAATGAAATAATTACGCCCTTTTACAATATTCTACATATATCAATTAACGGAAAAACAATGAATATTCTTTATAATTTTGATTTACGCTTTATTTTTAAAAATTTTAATAAAACAAAATGAAATTATCATTTGTTGTTTTATCAAATTACTTACTTATTTTGATATTTCGAATTTTTAAAGTTTATATTTTAAAAAATATAATATAATCTAACTAATTAGAACAAAATCGCCAAAATATGAACCTGTTATTTTCAAATAATATATTTTGATTAACATTCATTGGTTATTGCCTTTTGCAGTTCACAGACCTAGAATAAATTAAATTTCGTTCTTTTTAACGAGCGATAGCCTTTGTACATTGCATGTAATCAATTTTTATCCCCCAATTAATTATATGATAAACAAAATTAGTAAGAAATAAGTATAAATCTATTTAATTTATAATAAAAATATAAGAATATAAAATTCACAATAAAAAACTTATTTTCAGAGTTATTGTATAATATATAGAGATTAAAAAAATATCTTTAAAAATTATCATTAAGTGTTTAATACATATATATTATAATTGTCTTTTAATTTTAATCAATAAAGAATTACAATTTGATTCATATTAATAAAAAAGAAGATATCATTGACTAAATTTGATACTCAGTAAAATGAATAGTAATTTTTCTAATTTAGAAATGTTTGGTGCTGAATAATCTCTACCCATTCCCCTTCTCTTTCTTTTCTGGTTCAATTTCAGCAGGAAAGATTGATTCTTTGGCTGGCTTTATTGAATAGGACCACCCAAAGTGTAAATAATTTTTCATTAAAATTTTCAATTAAGTACAATAAATATTAATTAACATTTTTTTTATTTTCATTTTTATAGCAGTACTAAAAAAACGAATTTGGTTTTAATTTCCGTTTCCTATTCTTATCATATTTTTTAATGTTGTTTTATGATAATTGTCCATTAAAAGAAAAAATATTTATTATGTATATTTAAATGGAAAAAACATACTTAGTCCCACTCCCTCTCCTCTATTTCTAAAACTTATTATTTACCATACATATAAATATTACTAATTTATTAATATTATTTAAAATTATATATATGCAATATTTATTTTTTATGATTATTTACTTAAATTGAAAAATATTACAAACGTCTTTGAAAAAAAAAAATAATGATATAATTTTTATTTTTGAAATAGAATATTTACATAATAGTTTAGTTAATATTAAGATAGTATATCAAACAGTAAGTATCGTAGTGTATCATTTGCATCGTATGACTCTTCAAAGTATAGTTTTCATTTAGTTTATATTTTTAATGCTATTCACTGAACATTAAGAAAACAATAAAAGGATTTAGTAAAGTGCTTTCTAGTAAAAAAAGTTATGATTGTGAAATTCCCTATGGTACATACAGGGGTTAGACAAAAATATGGAAACTCCTTGTGAAATGCATGTTTGAAAAGAAAGAATGATTTTAATGAAATATGTAGGTGCCGCTGGCGTTTTTGACTACTGACGCCACCTATACAACTTCGTAAATGTGCTAAACAGTTCAGTTGTTGTCCGAGTACTTTTATGTGAGGTTGTCATTGCATTATGTCAGAGTTAACAGACTTCGAACGTGGGCAAATTGTTGGACCACGTATGGTAGGTAAGCAAGGTAGCCGAGGTGTTTAGTGTATCAAGAGGTACTGTATCGAAGATTTATTCCGCATATTTGAAAAGCGGAAAAACATCATCTGCTAAATCACGGCGCGGACTAAAGTGTGTCCTGAGTGATCGTGACAAACGATCATTAAGGGCAATTGTGACGAAAAATAAACCACAGCTGCAAAAGTTACTGCTGAAATGAATGTTGTGTTACCGAACCCTGTGAGTACCATAACAATTAGAAGGGAGCTTCATAAACAGGGAATTGCTGGCCGTGCTTAAGCAAAGAAACATGTTTTTTTAAAGGTGTTTCCATATTTTTGTCCAACCCCTGTATAAGTTAATTTGAAATCAAAATCCTAAAATAACTTTTTTATAGGCTACCTAAAAAATTTCTTTTAAATTGGACAAATGACGGAGATGGTATCACTCACGTTCAACAGAAATTATTTATGACAAATAATATTACAGGTATATCCTCTAAGATCTGAATTATATAAATTTTTTAAATTTATTGTTAATATCTTCAGTAAAATAAAATAAAATTTAAATATCATTTCAGAATTAATTAAATCTTATAAATAATAATTACTTGATTGTATATTAAAATTACAATTTTAATTAGCTAAACTCTTAGACTGCTTTTATTTATGAAGCAATATTTTTAATCATTAGAGTTGTTTTTAATATCGTATGGCTCCAGGAGAATATAAATATGCAATGTCGGTTGCGGTAATTCAGGGGCAATAAAAAGTAAATAAAATTATTTTATTATTTTACTATTAATATGTAATATTATATATAGAGAGTGAATTGTATATTTTAAAAAAATATTAAAATTATTACAGTGTTTATATAGCCTTATTCTCTCTATAGAATTTATCTACTTTATTTAATTTAACTACATCTTATTATTATTAGATATTTTATTTCTTATAAGGAAGTTATCAAGAATATAACAAATTGAGTTTGTTCCCATTTTCTTTACAAATATTGAAGCGTATCTCAAATCTAACGAAACAATAATGTAAATACTTATTCTTATAATTTATAAGATTACTAAAATAATAAAAATCATAAATTAAATATATTTTCCAATTATAAATATATATTTAAAACAAAAACTGATCTTACAATTTATTTGTTTTTTTTTAATACTAATTTCCATTTATTTTATCGTTCGATGATGAAATTCATTCAAGCATGCACCTTTGATTTTTTATAGGATTACTGATAAAAGAAATGGAATTTTGTTTTAAAACATAGACTAATGAAAAAAATTAATCCAATCAAGTTTAAAAATTTTTTTCTTAACGAATAGAATTTTTATTATCTTTATAGGACTGAATAAATAATAGTTTATATTTATTATTAATAATATAATAATAATAGTTGATTATTTATATAGTTTTTTGTATGATTTATCATAAAATAAAAATATTTTATTTTATATCTCATACTGATGGAAAATTTATTATGTTGAGAACAAGTGTAAGTACCGTTTTAATTAATCTGATAAAATAAAAATTTGTATTAACTACTTGGAAGTACCAATTAGATAATATATTATGTAATACATAAAATAGGATTGATATTTCTGTTATAGCATATAATCATAATTAATATAATTTAATTTTATTATTTTTCATATTTTTTATTAAACAATTATTTTTCATTAAAAAAATATTCAAAATAAAAGAAATTATTGCCACTGATTATTGTTGTTTAAACATCTTCAGTAAATTCTAGCATATGGGAGATTTGATGAAGTTTTATCATCTACACCGTTTTTTTTTTATTTTATTTTATTTTTTTTTTATTTAATATAAAATTTGTATTACAAATATTTCCCAGGGTTTTTAAGTAAAACGGAATAAAACAATAATTAATAATTAATTCCCTTTTTATTTTGCATATATATTCCATAATTTATCTCATTTAATTTTATTTGACATTTAAAAAAAAAAAATAAAAAATAAAAAATAAATATTATAAATCAGTAACAATGAAAAATAATTTCATTTTAAACGATTTCTTGACATTTTCATAATTTAAAACTTTTTTTTTTTTTTTTATCTCAAAATTCCCAAATTCAAATCAACAATAAAAAAACATTTATTTTTTCTGTCAAATCGAAAAATAATTTAGAAGAAAGAAGCGATAATTTAAATTAAAAAAAAGCTAAATTTTATATATATATAAGTATAAAGACATGAAAAAATTGCCAATAAATCATAAAAGCAAATAGTCAAGTCTTAAGTTCATAAATTTGAAAAATATATTTTGTATTCCGTCTCTCTCTTTTTTTTTAAACTTTTAATAGTATTTTGGAAAAAGAAAAAAAAACCAAAGAACTTGGAAACATTCTTGAACGAATGGAAAGTATTTATACAAGGCAATCGCATGGTGCTATGCTCATCTGTTGGTAAATAATAAATACAAGGCATACTATTCATTCATTCGTTTCCAATTGGCTTCGAATGTTATTCCACCCGTTCATTTTGATGGCCACTTCATATAATAGACTCGATGATAAGAAACGAGAATGAAAAAAAGAGAATAGTTTATTGCCTGTGAATAAATTTATCGCATTCCCTTTGCATGCATATTAATAAACTTTAATAAAGATGCTAATACATATTATAATGTTACTCAACATCATCAAAAATATAAATACATTGTAGTATTTTGAAGAAAAGAATATAAAATAATAATAATTTTAAATTAATATATACAAAAAATGTTTTCAAAGTTTTGACCCAGACTAGAGGGTAATTTTTCCGGGATTATTTTCGTTCCCGGGAATCCCGGGAAATTTAAAAAAAAATAATAAATTTAAGGTGGAAATTGTCAAGTTAAATAAATGTTGTTTTTGCAAAAAATACTCTGAGTCTGAGATTATGTATGTCTTCAATTAATGACATTATGATTGTTGATTTCAGAGTGTTAGTTATTATGTAAATATGTAAATATGTTTTGCTTTTTTTTGTTTTTGTTTGATTTTTGGATGTTTTTGCTAATTTTTTTTTTTTGTCACCACCCAAAAAGGTAGACTGAAATAACAATAATAATAATAAGGGGTGGGTGATGAAGAGGGGTTAATTTCAATAGTGTATTTTATTATTGTTACCTGTTCAAGAGCCATTTTATATAGAAACCTTACCAAGGGGGTAGGTATGGCAATTAAAACAGACCCAAGCTTGTGAAATCGAATCTTAATCCTAATGGTTGATTAACAGTTGTATGTTATACCAATTTCGTGAAGACATATTATATATATATATAAAAAAAAGATAAATACAAAATAATTTGGCAATGGCAACTGCCGTCTACCAGAGTTCACTGTAAATAAACTCAAAAATAGAAAAATTAAAGGGAGAGAAAGAAAGAAAAGCAAAAAAATTCTAACAAAAGACAAATTGTATTTTATATTTATTACGACTATTTCAGTTAACAAACAAAGATTTCGGTATCGACATCACAATCAGCATGAAAAATAATTTGTTTTTTTCCGGGAAATGTTTCGTTTTTTCCCGGGAAACAGGAAATAAAAATTAAAGAATTTTCCCTGGAATAACCCGCTAACCCAGACATACAATGTGTTTCGAACCCTGTAATAATTTAGTTTGGTAAAAACTTTTTAAAAGGGTTTTTGAGATCTAAATTAATATATATGACTCATATATCAAAATTTTATTAATTTCTTTATTAAATATTTATTTTAAAAGTTTTCTGAACTTAATGAATTTAAACCCTGGTTTTCATCTTTTGAAGCTCATGACTATTATTAATTTCTATCTATCTATCTATCTCTGTGGCTCTACGGAACTCGAAAGTTCTTGGCTGCAGCAACCACACTTCTCCAAGTGTCCCTATTCTGAGCCACAACCCTCCAATCCCTAACCTCTCCCATCTCTCTCACGTCCCTTCCTACATTGTCCACCTACCGCGTCCTTAGTCTTCCAAGCGGGCGTTTCCCACTTGGTCTCCCCACCAATATATTTTTTGCCATTCTTTCTTCTCCCATTCTAGCCACGTGCCCTGCCTATCGCACCATTTTATAATTCTAACTATATCTGGAGATACATAGAGGTCATGCAATTCCTCGTTATGCAGTCTCCGCCATTCCCCGGTGACCTCATCTTACTTTAGCCCATAAATATAATAAAAGTAATTTATTTATTTATTTAAAATATACATATTTTAATTAAATTATATAGTAATAATAATCAAAATCTTCAATATTTCAGTTTCAATAACTTTTAATAAATACAATATTGTTCTTGTAATTTCAATTGCGAATTAATAATAAATTATAGAAAGAATTTCTATAAAACAGCATTAGTATTTTTTTTTCTTAATTACCATATTCAATTCTCACGGATTGTATTCAAATAGTTGAAATATTTTATCGATGAATAAAAATTTTAACTTTCATTGTATGAATGATTGGAAATTCTCTTAACCAAGTGGTGATTGTAATTCAAAGCAAACTTCAACAGCTGCTGGATTTCTTTCGTTAGGAATTTTGATAGGGCTTTTGTTAAACGAAGTAGATTTTATGGGAGTGAATGAAAGAGAGAGAAAGAGAGTGATTAAGAATATTAAGTGGCGCTTACTTGGTTGCCCTCTCCATTTACTCACTTTTCTATTTTGTTTTTGTTATCTCTAGCTGATGCAGATAAAACTAAAAGAATTAAAAATGCTCTTACTTAGAAATAACGCTTACCATTTTAGAATGTTTAGAGATCATTAAAAAAATTATGATTAGAGTGAATTTGAATAATAAATAAATAAATAAATAAATATATATATATATATATATATATATATATATATGTATATTATTTTAATTAAAATAATTTGATAATTTAATAAAGAAAATTACGAGTAAAGGTTGTTGCAAATTTGTCAAGCATATTCATTCAATCCCAGTCATGTCTGAATCGCATTACATATTTTACAAAATATTTTTTTTTTATAAATCAACTTACTTAAATATTATTATATTAATATCTTTCTATTAAAAATTTCATTTAATTTCAACCCTCTCCGACCTCTTGGCTTTAGCTTTAGAGTTTTCAATTAAATTATTTACAATTTCTATATTCATGTTATTTATTTCTGAAATACAAATTATATATTATTTATATTATTATGACATTAATATAGAAAAATAATTAAACTGGAAAGGTCGATTTTTTACAAATGAAAATATAAAAGAAAATTAAATTAAATTTAGTATTATTTAAAAAATATAATAATAAACAAAACCTGAATAATTTAGAATCAATTAGAGTTAATAATTTTATTAATTTCTCTATAAATTATTAAGCATCAAATGTGTATAAAGTATTAATTATTAAAAAATTAGCATTCTTCTTTTAATCTCATAAATGGGAATACTTATCGATACGTTATATAACTTTTATTAATCTGCTAATATTGAAATAATATTCATGTAAAAAAATATAATTAATGATTTTCTTATATATATACCAACGTATTAAACTATTTTCAATTCAATTTTAATTTTTTTATACTAATTTATACTGAAACCTTCTTTTAATCAATTTTCCTTTATTTAATTCATTAAAGGTTATAACGCTTAAAATAAATTTATCAAAAATGAATCTAAAATTTACAATTTGCAAAAAGCATCCCCCGGGCAATAATGCACTCCTATTTTTATCCCATGCATTAAATGAATGGCGTATTCAATTTATTAACCATCCTTATTAAGTGAATCTCATTTCTTTTGCAATAACTACTACATTTAACCTGCTTGATTTTTTAAACAAGTCATGATAAAATTAATTTAATTAATTCAAATTTTAATTTTCATAATTAGTTCATAATCAGGTATAGTTGGTCAATCTAGATTCTATTAAAATCAAAAAATATTAGTGGTTTATTGATTCATTCATATTCTCTAATTTATTTATTTATTTACTATTATTATTTGAATATTTTTCTCTTTTTAAGTAATGTACAAAATGTTTAAAGTAGTATCTCTATTTAAGGAATCAAAGAGAAAATTCCGTTGCCTTTATCTTGTTGATTAGATATAAATCTTGAAATAGTCTTATGAATATAAATTTTATAAAATTTCCGAGGCTTTCATAACTTCCAAAAAAAAAGAAGATAAGGTATATATGAAATGAAAAGAGTGAAAAAGAGAGAAAAGTAAGAGAGGTGGAAAGAGTCAAGAGCAACGACCTTTACATTCTCTCAGCCACTCTTCGCTCAGGGAGAGAGAGGAAGATATCTGCTCTGGACTCAAGTCTCTTCATCATCTGCACAATCGTGAATAATTAAAAAAAAATTATATTTTTGTCTATCAATTTGAAAAGATATCACTTATATTCCATTATTGAATTATACATATATAGAAAACTCCATTATATTTATTATTTTCATTTGTATAGACTCGAGTTAAATCGTCCGCGTGACTTACTACTTGTTGATTAATTAATTAATTATTTTTTTGTTTAATAAGTTTTGGTTCAAATATTTTCTAATTTTTCTAATAAGGCTTGCTTCTAGAACAGGATCCTAACATTTAAAGCAAATTTATCGAAATTGATGGAACCGTTTGGCCGTGATTCGATAACATTTAAAAAGTAAAAAAAAAAAAAACAATTTTATATATAAGATGAACTCGGATATATGAATAGAAATGATTTCATTCTGAATGAAACACACAACGAAATAAAAACAAACATTATCGCTTCAAATATATATGTATATCATATCTTATCCATTTCTGCCAAAGATTAAAAGAAAGAGTGATGATTGATTTATGTTGAATACCATCCAAGAGGTCATCGTATGCTAATTCTTTGATTTAATAATAAACATTCAAATAATACATACTTTCGGTTCATTCATAAAAATACATTTCTTTTTTTTTACTTTTTATTTAAAAATTAATGTATTTTACATATATGTAAATATTTTTTTTTTCATATTTATAATAAATTAAAGAAGATCTATAATTAACTTATCAAATATGAATAATTTGATAATAATGGGATTTGTATATTTTTATTATTTGATTAAAATTGCAATAAAAATCTAAACATAAGAACATTATTGATTTGCGTAATTTGATGGATCAATTTAAAAATTTTAAAAATATTTAAGCACTATTAAAAATAAAATGCTTATATTCACGGAGCATATTAAAATTAGAAAACCTTTTAAAATAGACGCTTGGGGAGTTAGGAAACCTAATAAAGTTAATTTTAATTCGTACAGTAGATACAACAAAAGACTTTTAAACTCTAATAAACCCTATATTTAAGATCAATTTCCTGAATATGGCATTGAATAGAAAGAGTCCTTTCAAATCATCTAAAATAGACTAACTTCTTTTCGAACAAAATTTAAAATTATAAAAAAGATGATTCATATCTGAACGACACAATTATATTACATTTAATAATCATGTTAACTTTATTTCAAACTAGCTGCTCCGAGCGCCTTCGGCGCTCTCCACACCTAGACGGGGGCTCCGCCCCCTGTACCCCCCCGAGTGTCCCTATTCTGAGCTATAACCATCTAACTCCTACCCTGTCCCATTTCTCTCACGTTCCTTCCTACAATGTCCTCCCTGTTCACAATTGGTCTTCCACACGGACGTTTTCCAATCGAACTCCCCACCAATATATTTTTCCTCTCCCATTCTAGCCATGTGCCCTGCCGAACCCAGCCTTCTCTATTTTATAACCTATATCTAGAGATGCATAGAGGTCATGCAATTCCTTGTTTGCAGTCTCCGCTATTCCCCGGTGTCCTCATCTTTCTTTGGCCCATAAATCTTGGGAAGAATCCTTTTCTCAAATACTCTGAATCTACTCTCATCTCCCAGGGTTATAGACCATGCCTCCCACCCATATAATACAACAGAAAAAATAATTGTTTTATATATTTTAATTTTGATCCCCTTTGATAATAATTTCCCGATTGCAACCTCGATTTAAATTCTTTGCAAATATTATTCGCTCTGATACTATTTATTTTGCATTATCACTATTAATTTCAAACCCCATCACTTTTCCTGCCTCGAAACCATTAATACAAACCTGCCTCGAAACCATTAATACAAACAAACAATTTTAGCTAGCATAATGAGATTAAAAAATAAAAAATATATAAACTTACCTGAAAATAATTAGATATTTATTTAATAAAATTAAATTTTTAAGTAAATAAATAAATAAAATCAAAATTCAAAATTAATCAAGTAATAAGTTGACCTGTAGCCAGGTCTGAACCGACCGACGGTTTGAAATAAATTAATTTCCAGCTACAGAAACAATTTCAAATAATTTTAATATATCTATTAATGTAATAAAAAACAGATATAAATATAACATAAATATTTTTAATTTTATTTTATTTATAATATATAGCTGAAGTAGCCGGCGTTGCCCGTGATTATAATAAGGAGGCTGTGACGTCATGAAGGGCTGGGTGACGTCATATAATTTTAAATTATGAAAAACATAATGAAGATGATTTTCCCCGAGGATAAAACCAATACATTCGTGGTGATATGTAAAAAAATCTCCTCATGTGAAATTTGGTGTGAAAACAATACCTCCCTTACTATCGTCGGTCGGTAAAAAAGGCAATCGAAATGTTTTAAATTATCTAAAAAAAACAATTATTAATATAAAAATACAAATAAAATGATCAAAAAATAAATAAAATTAAATTAAATAAATAAAACGTTTTAAATAGAAATTCAAACTATTTGATATTATGAAAAACAATTTTAAACAAATGTATTTAATTAAATTAATAAATTTAAAAAATATTAAATGATATTTAGCTTAAATATAAAAATTAAAATAAAAAGAAATTACTTAAAAAAATTAAAACTATAATAATAATATTAAAATATATATAAAATTAGCCGAAAATAATTAGATATTTATTTGATAAAATTAATTATTTATCTTAAAAATATTTTATAATCTATAGAATAATTTAATTATTTTAAAAAACGGCGGTAATCATTTTTTATCCCTAGCTGTGACGTCATCAATAAGAAAATGTTAAGAAAAGGGCTGTTTTTAGGGTTTTCCCGACAATTATTCGATTTTTTCTCGCCGGAAAAACCATCCTTGGACTTCAACGAACATTTTAAAAAAAGAATTGTCAAAATTGGTCCAGGCGTTATTGAGTGATGCAATTACAAAAGTCATTTTTATTTATAAGATTAATGAAAGATATCTCTCTATTCGTGAAGAAGAAGAATTCTTTTTAAATTCTTTATGCGCTGTGTATTCTAATCAGATAAATTAATATTCAGTTATGTTCTCAGTTTACAAATAATTTAGAAATAATAAATAAATATCTTTATTTTAATTTTATGTTTATATAAATTTGTTTTAAATGTTTGTATCCTGTTCTAGAAGCAAGCCTTATTAGAAAAATTAGAAAAAATTCGAACCAAAACTTATTAAACAAAAAAAAAAATAATTAATTAAACAAGTAGTAAGTCACGCGGACGATTTAATTCGAGTCTATACAAATGAAAATAATAATAAATATTTCATTTTTTTAGGCCATTATTATAAGATTAATTTCAATCTGATTAAATTATTAATCCATGTAATAAAAATAATTAATCTTATAATTATCTTATATGTGTTAATGCTAATGTGTATAAAGTGAAAGTAAGGACTACTATAGAAACAACCGAAACTCCACAAAAATAGTAAGTCTCTTTTAGAAATGTATTATTTACCTACAAAAAATTAAATCTGGAAACGGTGTATATAATAGAATGAAATTCATTAAATTTCTACTCATCTTTTTTATATTTATTATATTTATCTCTATTATTTCTATTTTCCGTTCAACCTATTTAATCTCAATTTTTCCCGTTTCGCCGGCCGCGGATGTTTGTATTTTGCACTTGACTGTTAATTCCTTCTGAAAGCCTCTCTTGTTTCTTCGTTTGACTCTTAAAAAAAATATATATATCATCTAAAAGTAAAAGAGAATCAGGAAAAAATAACCTAATTCACATGATTCGGAAATAGATATTTATACATATTTTAATTTATATATACATTAAATATATTTTCTTTTCACATAATTTGACAAACCAATTTAAATAAATGATAATGATGTTTATGAAAAAAAATAAAGTAATTTGAAATATATTATGTATAATAATATACATTTGTACTCTTATGATTATGACATCCAGAGTTTAAAATAAGTAAAATACATATTTAAAAAATCTGGAGTGTCTCCTCTCGACTATCTCGCAATTTAAATTGGATTAAATAACATAATATATTATATTTAAATTAAATTTAATTAATTATAAATTAAAAATTCAAATTAATAAATAATATTTATTAAACCAGCGCATGTTTGGCTCTTTGTTGATAGCACGACGTCACGTGTTGGCGCGTGATTTGCACGTGTTAAAAATTAATTCTGGTACTTTCAAGCTGAAATTCTATATATAGCAGTTTTATACAATTTTTAATCATGAGAAAAACTATCAAACATATATCTTTTTTTTTACGGTCACTTTAAAGGAAAAAAAAATCAAAACGTTGTAGTTAATGACCCTCTTCCCGTTGAGCTACATTTCTCAAAAGTTGATAGAAAAACTAAGAATTTTGTACCAAATTTCATCATTCTAGCTCAAACCGTTTTTGCGTAATCTTGGTTGCATACATACACACACACATACACACACACACAGACGTTTTTCTCAACCTTAGTGAAAAATGACTCAGGGACCTTCAAAACGTATAAAAACATCAAAATCTCAACATCGAAAATTTTCGTGATCGCAATACTATCTCGGGCGAGATAGTAAAAATAATACTTCCTAAAAAAATGACTTTTTAAAATTGATCTTTGTATTTGACTATTCAGGGTTTATCTTTTAGCCATGTTCAGCCCATTTAATTTAAAGTTTGTTATTTCTTTAACAGATATAATATAATAATTTACATATAATACATGCATACTAATGTGATTTTTTTAGTTTGCAAATAATGCTTTTTTTCCCTATTATCAAATAAACATATAAACTGTTCAATATGGGCTTACTATACTGAAAGTAAATAATAATAATAATAATAAAACTAAATTGTAGTTTCGTCCTAGTTTTTAAATATTTTATATTTAACTGAATTTTATTATTAAATTCTGATGTATTTATAATCGAATAAAAAAAAATGTCAATTTGTGAAATGCAAGAAGAGTTTAAATAAAGGTCGTGGTGTTAAAATTTGTTTTTCTTTCCATTCATTATTTCGAAATTATCTTCTGGTAACGATTTTCGCTATTCTTTTCCGTTAGCACGCATCACTTTATGATGGATCACCTATTAATGATGGATGTTTCTATAAATGTCGCGCTATCTTTTTTCGGCATCCCCCTTTTTATTCCGATTGTAATTTCGAGTGGGTCGCTTTGAATAAACGGACAGCCGCCCACTGGGGATATTCACCAGGTCACTTGTCCTATCCCCACAACAACGCCACTCCTATCTTTCTCTCTTCCTCGTTCCACACACAAACACAGACATCAATTTTTTTTCCATTTATCTATTTATCCTTTATTCAAAACACTCCGATTATATTCGTCTCCTATTTTGTCTGCTCGAATGATGAATTTCAAACTGACAAAAATTCAATGTTCTTTTAAATGAGTATTGTTTCTTTTTTTATGATCTGATGAGTATTTTTTTTCAACATCCCCCTACTGAGATTAAAATAAAAAGGAATAGAAGGATTAGATTGTTTATCGAATTATACAATCCTTAAAGCGATCTGGTTATAGTCAAGGACTATTATTGTTAGGAGGAGATTAAAAACATCTCGAAGATCATAAAGGGTGTTTTTTCATCGAGGTATAGAACTTTAAGTTGGCATTACTGTTCAAGTTGACGACCGATTTAACAGCTGTCAAGTGATTTATTCTCAGATTGGTTTGGCAATTCATCATGAATAGACTCACGCCTGAACAACGCTTGCAAATAGTGCAATTGTATTTCGAAAATAATGGTTCTGTGCGAAAACACGTATCGTGCACTACGTCCATTTTATCGTCGACAAAATCGTCCATCAGAACAGTTAATTCGATTAACCATGGAACGTTTTCCCACCACGTTTACTCTTATTGATAACTCCCCAGAGACGCCGTACGGTGCGTACAGAAGAAGCTATTGCTACTGTAGAGTGTAGCATTGAGGAAGACCCGAATAGTCAATGGTAATCGGTATAGAGCTATGATT
This sequence comes from Labia minor, assembly GCA_963082975.1. NCBI lineage: Eukaryota > Metazoa > Arthropoda > Insecta > Dermaptera > Spongiphoridae > Labia > Labia minor. The sequence continues at coordinate 70,020,201 of OY720347.1, forward strand.
ACTAACTCTTTCATTCCTGAATTGAACAACCATGATGTTCAGGAGCTGTGGTTCCAACAAGACGGCGCAACATGTCACACAGCTCGTGCCACAATCGATTTATTGAAATACACGTTTGGTGACCGCATAATTTCACGTTTTGGACCTGTGAATTGGCCTCCAAGATCTTGTGATTTACTTTCTGTGGGGCTATTGGACTATGCGGATAAGCCACAAATGCTTGGCCATTTGGAAGACAACATTTGCCGTGTTATTGCCGATATAACGGAAAAAGTTATCGAAAATTGGACGTCCAGATTGGACTACATCCGAGCCAGCCGTAGTGATCATATGCCAGAAATCATATATAAAATGTAATGCCACAAAATTATATTTCGTATATAAGTAAATAAAATTCATGTCAATCGAATAATCCATCGTTGCTTTATTCCAATTTAAAGTTCTATACCTCTAAAAGAAACACCCTTTACATTTGACTAATTCTATAAAAAACTTTGAATTTTTCAAATTTTAACAAATAATAAAAAATATTGATTTATTCTACTTATAAATTTTTGTAAACATACATATATTTATATATATGTATATATACATAGGAATAGATTTTTCCAAAAAAAAAAAAAAAAACTGAAAATTAATTTCTATTAATATTACAACGCAGACTTAGAATTTGCCTCCGAAAAGAAACTGGAATTGTATGAGAATTGTTTAGCTCCGGATATGCTTTATCAATACTTGGTCCATTTCGAATTTCTTTGCTGATTAGTTAACCCCAATCCCTTGTTTTGTTAATAAGAAGAAAAATTTCTTGAAGTCCCTTTTATTTCCCTTTGAAGCTATTTATTTAATTATGTATACATCATGTTTAAAGCTTTTTATTTATTTTTATTCTGTATAATTTTGTATGTTCGGGATTCAAATATAGAAAAACTTTTAGGGAAATATTTACATAATTGAATTTTAAATAATATTATCGTATATGATTTTGTTCTTTTCTTCCATTCCAAAGACATATTACTATAAAAATAAAAAATATAATTTTTAAATCATAAAAACTATCCATGATTCTAGATTTCAATTAATTTGACTAATTTTCTAGGAAATAATCAAATTTTTTTCATGGAAAATAAATAATTTTACCTTTGCAAAGTATTAGCGATATTCGTTTTAAAAGGATAATGGAGAAAAGGAATTATTAGAAGAGTATAATAGCAATTTTGAAATGTAAAAACACTTTAAATGTCTGATTAATTTGACTAAAAAGAGTTTTTCTCTTTAATTAATTTACGTTACTTCATCTTATATAAGTCATTTCTATTTAATTAAGACTTTCTTTTTAAAGTATATTTTCAATCTCATATTTTTTTGAATTTATTAATTTTAGTAAACCTCTTGAAGCTTGATCCCTCGTTCTCAAATTTCGGATATATCTTTCAGAGCTATGCTAATGTAAAATATATATATATATATATATATATATATATAAATGTATAAAATAAAATTTTTTGCTTTTTAGTAAGTGTGGTTGCCTATAATCTAGGTATAGGGTAATTTATTATACCAATTTTTTATGTACTTTTAAATTTTCTCTTATCATTTTAATCTTTCAAGTACATGTTTTATCTATTAAATTCCAATTTTTTTATTTAGTTTATTTATACTGTATATTTTAATTAAAAAATCTTTAATATTTTTATGTTTGTTTTTCTTTTCAAGTGTTTTCAATTAATCTATATTTTAAATATTTGATTTTTTTTTTAAATATTTTTTGAAATTTAAAATTGATTCGGTCGGTTCATTATTTTTGACATTCTCATGAATAAATAAAATTAAGAATAATTATTAATATTAAAATAATCTATTTAAGTGGTAATGCCAGACGGAAAAATATGTAATCAAATTGATCATGTAATGGTAGACAGAAGATGCCAGTCTAATATTCTGGATGTTTGAGTTTATAGAGGGGCAGATTGTGATTCGGATCATTATTTACTTGTAATAAAATTGAGAGAACAGCTCTCGACACGTAACACGAATTAGGAGACATTAGTCAAAAACGATACAATTTAGATAATTTTAAAAACGAGGAATATAAATTAAAATATCAAATCGAAATCAAAAATAGATTTAATAGTTTGACCCTTGAAGGGAATAACGAGACGAATGAACCGGAAGAAATATGGGATAAGCGAAGCATTTATGGGCCAAAGAAAGATGACGTCACCGGGGAATGGCGGAGACTGCATAACGAGGAATTGCATGACCTCTATGCATCTCCAGATATAGTTAGAATTATAAAATGCTGCGATGTGCTGGGCACGTGGCTAGAATGGGAGAAGAAAGAATGGCAAAAAATATATTGGTGGGGAGACCAAGTGGGAAACGCCCGCTTGGATGACCAAGGACGCGATAGGTGGACAATGTAGGAAGGGACGTGAGAGAGATGGGAGAGGTTAGGGATTGGAGGGTTGTGGCTCAGAATAGGGACACTTGGAGAAGTGTGGTTGCTGCGGCCAAGAACTTTCGAGTTCCGTAGAGCCACACAGATAGATAGATAGATTTAAGTGGTAATATTATGATTTTCAAAAATAAAAAAAATCTTACTAAAAATATTATATTAAAAAAGTTTTGCCTAATTTATAGATTAGTTCTCCGCCAACTCATCTATTTGAAAATAAAATATTTCGTTAACTTATAGTATTTTAATATAATTTTTTTTTTATATTTATATAAAATGTATGTAATTTTCTTGTTCATATTATAAAACGTGAATAGTGATTTGATCAAAATATCTTAATGTGTTTTTAATTCATTTTAAAATCTTTTTCAATCCATCAGCACCCATCTGTTTTCATTTAATGTTTCTAGTTGATAAAGACTCGTCTGTGTTGATATTTTTTTTTAAGTGATATAATTCAATGTTTCTGCATTTGGCCAGGTTGGCGTTTATATATCAAATGCAAATAAAATATGAATCAATTTAAGCACACTTATTCAAATTGGGACTCGAGTTTGTCAATTTAATGTGTGAACATCTAAATTGAAACGCTCCGAGTTTTTAATCAAAAAGTGTGAAATAATATTGAGATTATATGAAGAAACTTGAACTTATAAAAAAAAAATAAAACAAATATTTAATTGCTAATTAAATTACCACATTTTCTTTCTCTGGATAAATAATGATAATTGTTTTTTTGAATAAGGTAAAAATAAAATTAAGAAAGATATAATAATAATAATGGTAATAATAATAATTAAAAAAAAAAAAATAAATTAACAAAAATTATATGATTTGATAGGATATGATTCAGTAAGTTTTGTTTTACTAATTTAAAAAAAAAATGAAAAATCATACATTTGTATTCACTTAAATTCAAAGGAAAACTTGAGTCAATTTTAAATGTTTTCATTGAAAATTTATTGAACCAATTTACTTTTTTATATTATATAATATAAGTCAGTAAATTTTTTATAAATTTATTATAATCAATCAATTTTTTGTTGTAAATGTGATACTTTATTGGAACAAATTTTCATAAATTTTCATAAATGAATTCATACTTGTATTTTAATTTGTAATATTGTTTTAGGTAATTTTTAATGTTTTTTTGGGAGAGGCATTTGCTCTCAGGGGCCTGGTTCCTCAAAATTAATGTAATCAAAATAAAATACATAATTGTAACAAAAAGAACCAAATAAAGGCAATGAATAAATAAATAAATATTCAAATTGAGCTCTTCCCAATTCCAGATGTATTATAACGCAATAATTATTGCCTATTTTTTCAAAATTATCATAAAATCAAAATAAATATAACCACTCTTTGATTTTGATTATATGTATAATTAATTAACACTAAAATTAATTTTAATAAGGAAAATTTAATAATAATAACTTTACCCTGAATTATACTTTTAAATAATATAATAAGTAGTATAATTATTATTATTATTATCTCGTAAGAGATAGTATTGCGATCACGAAAATTTTCGATGTTGAGATTTTGATGTTTTTATACGTTTTGAAGGTTCCTGAATCATTTTATTTATTTATTAATTTTAATTTATAATTTAATTAATTTAATTTAATTTAAATTAATATATGTTATTTAATCCAATTCAAATTTGCGAGATAGTCGAGTGGAGACACTCCAGCTTTTTTTCCTTGTTATTTAATAAATTTATCTCAATTTTCATTCTGACTGTCCACTGACTACTCATTTATCTATTTTAGCAAAGGGGTTAAAAAAATAATCTAATTTTCCGTCAAATTTTTGTCTACTCAATTGGAGGATAAATAGGCGAGAAACAGGATTCAAATAGGTGAGAAATCGGGAAACGACCAATAAGTAGACGAATATTTAAGGAAATTAGAAGAGGATAGGAATTGGATGGAAACGATTAGAAGAATGTTGGTAAAGCGGATAAGAATATTTGATCCACGGAGATGAATAGAGTTAGATACTTTAAAATTTATTTCTTTAAATAAATATAAAAAAATATAAATTTTATTAAAGCACAATTTATTATAAGCTTCCATTAGATGTTTAATAAAAATACCGTGGGAGTAGTAAGATAATAACGTCATGATTTTCACATTAATGTTTTTACATTTTATTAGGAAAATAAATAAAACAGATTATTTTTAAAAATAAAATGGGTCCTTCTAAAAAAATTTTAAATTTTTAATTAATAGAATAAATATGAAACGCACCATTCCTTTTAATTTTTAATTTTACTGCCATTTTAATAATCTCCTTCAATTTCCAGTGATAATAATTCCCTTTCATTAATATAAAAATGCCCTCGTTGAATAGGAAAAACTCTTTAACCCATTAAATATTTTTATATACATTTTTTTTTTGTTTATTTATTTATTTATTTCAAAAAAATTCTTAAAGAATTCTTTATTTCTTTAAAAGATATGTACATTCACGTAAAATTGAGATAGGAAGCAAATATATATATATATATATATATATATATATATATAAGACTAAAATAAATAGATAAGCTTTTTATCGGTCGTTCCCTTTGGGTTACGCCAACTGAATGTTTGTTCTGGTTTTTTAAATTGCTCCTGAACGCCAAGGATAGACAAGCATACTGACCTCTTCCTATAAATTATCTTCTACGCTTAGCAACTTGTTTCACTATTGTTACATCTCATTGAAATTTATCCCGTGTATTTTACAATTTATTGTTTTTTTCACGGATTTTTTTTTCCTAATAAATATGTAAATAGCCTTGTCTATCTCTTTTTCTTTAATGAATCATTAGTTATCTCTCTCCCACTTCTCGAATTCTTACTTTCATCATGCAATCACTCTATCTTTAATTCTCCATTTCTCTGTATTCGTCTCATCGATCTAAAAAGATTTATTTATTGATATATTACATTGATATGTTATGCTACATTATTAATAAATATCATCATTTGAGTTATTCATATAATAAAAATGTTTATTTTGTAACCTAACACTCAGATGACTTTCATAATAATTTATATTAATAGTTAAGTATCTGTTAAAGCCTCTCCCTGATTTAGAATTATTTATTTTAATATCAATTTATTTTTATATAATTATTATAAGTTTTTTCTTTTTATAAAGAGTGTCCCAAAATTAACGCAAGATTTGAATTTGCCGCCATTTATGCAGTACAGTGTTGCCAACCCTAAAAACAAAATAAATCGACAGTTGACAGTTTAGGGTTAGTAAAAATGGAGCGTTACGCAATAGAACAACGTGTCTTCATTGTTGAGCAATATTTCAAAAATAATGAATGCTTGGCGGCCGTAGTTCGAAAATTTCATTCAAAATATGGTCGGAATAGTGTTTTAACTTCGTCAACTGTGAAGTGATTAATTGAAAAATTCCGAAAGACAGGATCCGTGGGAGACGCCAAACACACTGGTCGTCCAAAAACAAGCCGTTCATAATTGGACCATACTTTTTTGAAAATGAGGCTGGTCAAGCAGTGACTGTTACTTCTGCTCGATATCGCGACATGATAACACGGTTCTTTTTGCCGAAATTGGATGATATTGATGCGGCTAATATGTGGTTTCAACAAGACGGTGCCACATGTCATACAGCCCGTGAAACACTTCAATTACTGCATGAGACATTTCCAGGTGGTGTACTCTCTCGTTTCGGTGATCAGAATTGGCCCCCTAGATCGTGGGATTTAACACCATTAGATTTCTTTTTATGGGGATATCTAAAATCACACATATTAATTTTCTTTTCATTAAATATTATAACTTGGCAACGAACCTTTTTCTTTTATTTGTAAAAAAGTGGATCTAATTTTTCCTTTGCAGATACATATGTTAGCACCGGATATTTTGATTAATTTGATTTGTTATTATTTCTTTCCGATCTTGGTTCTCCAAGGCGAACCGCCTAAGCACTAATAGTCAAACGTACTGCACTCTTTGGTGAAATTTATTTCAGGGCTCACACACATTTCCCAATTAATTTTATTTTACTCCCCGTGTGAAAGAGTTGAGAATTCTTTTTTTAACTCCTTCACTAGTGGCACAGGTGATCCGACAGGCTCAACAATATATTATTTTGTTTCGGTTTGATATTTTAGTATCTTAACTTCTAAAAGATTATAACTTCCACCTTTTATATATCTATACTTATAATAAAAATAATATATGTTCAAATGAAAAGTCCAAAAATATGTAATATTTTAAACCAATATATTTATTATTATTATTTAAAGTAAATTTATATATATATCAGTGGTTCTACGGAACTCGAAAGTTCTTGGCTACAGCAAATACATTCCTTCAAGTACCCCTATTTTGAGCTACATCCATCCAACTCCTATTTTCTCTCATCTTCCTCACGTCTCTTCCTACAATATCCACCACCGCTTCCTTGGTCTTCTAACCGAACGTTTCTCAATCGGTCATCGCACAAATATATTTATTTCACTTATTCTTGCTCCTTGTCCTGCAAAGTCAGGCAATTCTTCGTTATGCAGTCACATCTCTCTCTTCTCCGTAAATGTTCGAAGATTCCTATTTTCCTTAATATATCTCGATAATAATTAGAAATATATATATATATATATATATATATATTAATTATCTATAGATATAATTTTGTAAAATTAATAAATATAAAATTTAAATTTGATTTAATTAATAAGTAGTTGCAATGAATACTATATATAATTATGACCAGGGCCGTGAATAATGGTTACTGTTCTGGTTTACTTAAATAATAATAACTAATTTAGGGAAAATTTGGTATTTTAACTGAGATTTATATCGAGCAAATTTTATTTACAATAAACTCTTTTAAAATAATTATAAAAAAATTCGAATACAAATGATTTAATCTTGCTGATAGAAAATATCTGAAAGATTATTAAAGACAAATAATAATATATATATTTATATTAAATTGCTTGAAGCATATTAAAAAATAAATATAATAAACATTATATGGTATAAATAAAAAAAAAAAATTAAATAAATTTCCCGTTGAAAATAAAATTTTTATAACATTTTATAATATTGAATTATGAAAATGAGGTGAAGAAACTAAAAGATTTATTTTTAAATCCTCTTTTTCATTTTAGTAATAAATATTTATTAATATATTTATATATTAATAATAGGATTTATTAATAATCATAAAAAATAATTTTTATTTCTGTCTAATATAAAAATTTAATTAATCCAGAATAGATAATAACATATATTTTTATATTTGTAAAAAATTGTATATAATTTCTTATTTTAATTATAATTTTAAAAAAATATAATAATTTTTTTAAATAATATATTATATATTTTTAAAATATCAGTAACATTTGTGCCTTATTAATTTTGTTATAACTTATTTTTTATTACAACAATATTTTATACGAGTATTCAATTAATTATTGTGTTTATGGTTGCATAAGTTTCTGGCGAAGTTAAATGTACGATGTGTTTACATTTTTTTTTTTTTTGTTTATCTAATTATAATAACTATTTAGAATTTTTATAAGAAAATGTTATTTATTGAACATTTGATTTATCATTTCCTATTTAATGAAGAGGGCTAATCCTTTCCATATATGGAAGTAAAACTATCTGTGAATGAGATATTTTATTGCACTTGGGCATAGTATAAAACAGCATGAATGAAACAGTTGTAGTGAAAACGAAAAGAGGGGCGAGTTTATCTCGTGGGTTGTCTATCTCTCGATATTCTAATATATATATATATATAAGAACACGCCTTTGCTTTCCGCCACCCACACATTTATTCGATTGGAATAAAAACGAGACAAGTGACTGCCTATAAATAGACTGAGAGACATCAAAAAACAAACCTGAGAGCCGACCCTAATTTACCTTAGTAAAGAAAAATTCCTCTGATTCGTTTCTTTCCAGTCCATTAGAAAAACCTAAAAAAAACAAGAATTTAATTCTTACAAACGATATTTATGTAACCTGAAGGATCGTTATTTGATTTAGTTAAACTTTGAAATAAATTATCTTTCATATCTAATAATATTATTAATCATATTAATATTATAATAAATTAATATATAAAAGAACAAACAAATAGTTAATTCAAATTATACTTTTTAATGTTTATTTTGAACAAGACTGTAGTTTAATAATTATAGTCTTGGCCCGCCGCACTTGGGAACGAATGGTCGAAGCTCAATAGGTTTATTAAATTTAATAAAATATAAAGGGTGTTTTTTTTCGAGGTATAGAACTTTAAGTTGGCAGCTGTCAAGTGATTTATTCTCAGTTGGGTTTGGCAATTCATCATGAATAGACTCACGCCTGAACAACGCTTGCAAATAGTGCAATTTTATTTCGAAAATAAGGGTTCTGTGCGGAATACGTATCGTGCACTACGACCATTTTATCGTCGACAAAATCGTCCATCAGAGCAGTTAATTTGATTAACCATGGAACGTTTTCGCACCACGTTTACTCTTATTGATAACTCCACAGAGACGCCGTACGGTGCGTACAGAAGAAGCTATTGCTACTGTAGAGCGTAGCATTGAGGAAGACCCGAATGAGTCCATTCGCCATGATTACTAACTTATGTAATGCCACAAGATTATCTTTCGTATAAATAAAATTCATGTCAATCGTTGTTTTATTGGAATTTAAAGTTCTATACCTCTAAAAGAAACACCCTTTATTAATATTATTATATCTATTCTAAAAGCGAAAGTTGACTAAAATGGTCTAATATGACGATGATCAATAATTAATCTAAAATAAAATAAATTGTTTGTACTAGTAGATATTTACAATTAAATCTATTAATTAAATATATATATAATATATACATATATAGGGAGAGAGAGAGATGTAAAGGAAAATATCGAATATATTTTTTTCATATAATAATTAATTGATCAAAAACTTATACAATAAATAATTTTATATACAAATCACAATGATAGCCATTCTTTTCTAAATTTTTTTCTTTCTAATAAGCATCCATTTTATAAATCCTCTCTCATTTTATTTAAATTACACTCTCTCTATCTTTTCTCTGAACTGCGAACAAACAAAAGCGACCCAACCAAATCCAGTCTGTCAAATGTCAATATAGGCCTTTCTAAGCTTATTTTTCTATTCTTCGTGTTGTGCTCATTTAAATATTTATGAACTGAGGTGTCAATGGCTCAATAGCTTTGATTTTCTTCATCCGCCTTATGAGCACATAAACCCTTTGATGGGAGCGCATTTAATTATTATTTTTCATTTAAAATATCATCCGCGTATTTATTTGTTTTTTTTTATCTTTCTATCCCCCCTTGATTCAATCCATGTGGAGTATCCTGGTTAAATTTGTCATCAGTGGCCAAGGAACGATGCCAGTTGACAATTTATGATTCAACTTAAAATAAAGTTTCCGAAGTTATATGTTAAAAAAGGTCTATTTCCATTATTTATTAAATAATGCCAATTATTATTTATAAATTTAATAATTTTAATTTCAAATTATTTCAAATCGTGGTTTTCTTCAATAAAATTTGAAATAAAATTTCTTAAATATTCAAATTCGATCAAAGAAGGTCTCAACTGTTCCTAGCTAATTTCCTTTTCTTTTCAATAATTATTTATTAAGATAAAATCGTTAAACACTAAAAAAAAATTAATCCAAATTTTTTAAAAGATATATATATAATTTAAAAACATTAAAATATTTTCAAATAAATATCTAAATTGAATAAATTGGGCATATATACTATACCAATAGCATTTTCGATTAAAACGAATCATTTTGTATATAAATAAAAGATATCTTATTCCATTGTGTATTTATGGAATTTGTATTTGAGTAAAAAAATTCAGCGGTTCGGTTATTTGACATGAACTGAGAGAAGATTCGAAGTGTATTTGAATGAACCTTCTCTAAACAAACTTAATGGAGTGATCAAAAAATATAAACACCATTAAATGTTGTAGGCGGATTTGAGCCATAGCAAGAAGTGGCTATAAATGTTGCTTAAAAAAAACAAAAGGATATACATAAAATCAAAATTTATAAATATTTTACGTTGTTTTCTTCCAAATAACTTGCAATATGGGCTTACTTCATATTTATTATTATTATTTTTACTAATATCTCGCCAGAGATAGTATTACGATCACGAAAATTTTCGATGTTGAGATTTTGATGTTTTTATACGTTTGAAGGTTCCTGGATTAATTTTTTTAACACTGCAAATCTCACGCGCCAACACGTGACGTGCCATCAACAAAGAGCCAAACATCCGCTGGTTTAATAAATATTATTTATTAATTTTAATTTATAATTTAATTAATTTAATTTAATTTAAATTAATATATGTTATTTAATCTAATTCAAATTTGCGAGATAGTCGAGTGGAGACACTCCAGCATTTTTAACACTGCAAATCTCAACACGTGACGTGGTTCCATCAACAAAGAGCCAAACATGCGCTGGTTTAATAAATATTATTTATTAATTTTAATTTATAATTTATAATTAATTAAATTTAATTTATATATAATATATGTGTTAATTAATTCAATTCAAATTGCGAGATAGTCGAGAGGAGACACTCCAGATTTTTTAAATATGTATATTACTTATTTTAAGCTAATTTTTTATTTAAAATGCATAATATTAATTAAAAAATTATAATATTATATTCAATAATAAAATGAAAACCAAAAATATTTGAATATCATTTAGATATCAACAAGTCTACTACAAACTATTATAGTACTAACAAAGCAATCATAAAATTATAATAACACAAAATATGACCATTAAAGTAGATTTTTATTTTTAGGTAGAATTTGACATGGAATGTTTTGAGTGACTTGAGACATTATTTTCTCTGAGTTAGCAAAACAATTTTTTTTTTATCCAGGGCATTAAACTATTGCTGACGTCATTCTTTGTAGTTGGAGAGTTGAAAATTATTTTTCTAAATTACATTCCAGTGAAATTAAATCTAGTGAAACAATATTCATCAAAAAGTTGCACAACCAAATGATTCTTGAAAGATGAAGAAATTCTGCTTCAGAGATAAATAAAAAAAAAAAATAAAAATAAAAATAAAAATGAAATGCCTATAACCTATTTTTTTTGCCTCAGGATACTAATTCTGATTTTAATCTCAAATCATAATTTTAATTTTTTTTTTCTATTCAGACATATTTATTTAAAGAATATATTTAGAATAGCTGTTAATTATATTAAAACCAAATAAATTATATAAATATTAAATACTGGCATCAAAACTGCCATATTACTTTATTATACTAATAGTTATTTTGTAGTCTTCTAATTTGGTATTTCCATTTATAGCTACCAACCTTTCAAGTAAAATGTTATTTTTTCATCTTATTAATTTTACTATATGACTTAAAATACAATTGCACGAATAAATTTATTTTATAAATAAATAAAATATATCATTACTAGATTTGAATATTAAATTTTAATAAATATTGGATAAGTATTCATTAAGAAATTTTCTTCCTTTAGAGTACCTTAGACTATTTTTCTCCATAAATTATTTAATATTAAAAACTAAAATATTCTCATCTTACAATGTCATTGACCAAGGCTCATATTCTCATTAGCACCCGCTCTAGCTTTACGGCGCCCGGACAAATGAATAAATTGACGTCCCTGTATTCGTAAAATTTATTACATTCATCGGTCTTCAGACTTTCCGCCCCGGACAAATGCCCGGTATGCCGCCTTCTAGAGCGGGCGCGCTGTTCTTATTAATTAAATACATAGTATTTTTTTAAAAATGGTAGAAGAGCAAATCTCCATAGAATTTAAAAAAAACAATTAGGATAAAATTAACTCTAAAACAACTACAACTATAAGGTGTTTTTTATCTAACAAAAACATTCATCAACACAAATATAATTGAAACAAGCACAAAAAAAAATTCTTAACAATGTTACAAGCTACAAAGAAATCTGTTGAGGTGTTTTTGTTCCAAGTATCTTTACAATGATTCTCTTTTAGGGAGTTAAAGTTTTTTCTAATAACGTAATCTTTTAATTTTATTTTGTAATAAACCCAAAATGTTAATTTCTGGGTCGTTTAGGTAAGTAGAATAGGCAACGAAGATAAGAAGAATGAAGATATGAAAAATATGGAATTTGTAAATTTGTTTTTGGTTAATTGAAACAAATATATCATTATTTCTCGACAATTAAAAAAAAACAAATTTTATTTGAATTATCATTCAAAAATGAAATTTTCATCTTTCAATCATTTTATAATAAATATCGCTTCGAATCATTCTACGATTTATATTCCCCCCCCCCCTGGTATAAATTATACCTATTATTTTCTCTCTATTGGAGAAGGATTTATTTCGAGGGCGATATTTATCTCGGGCACCGCGCTTATCTCCCGTCCGATCCTTCTTTTCTTGTTGGCCAAATGCCAATTGAGATCAATTAAACGTTAAAGATGAACCCGATGAAGAAGACCTCCCCAATCGATCTGCAATTTATTATCTGTTGCCTCTCATTTTTTTCATTTTAATTTAACAAAATTATATCCAAGTTGTGACGTTAATGAGAGATCAACAAACAAACAGACAACATCAGATAATGCTTATTATCATCCAAAATATCAGCCTGAATGAACATCGAGATGTTTTCCAAGTCGAATGAATGGAATGGGTTCCATGGAAATTTGTCAACTCATAAAGTAATCGTTTGATATAACACCACCAACCAAGAGGAACAAGAAAAAACATCTTTAACAGATGGAACCACTTCTCTCAACTTCATTGATATTTCGAATTTATTTTCCGCTCTCGCCTCCCCATTTTAACTTTTATTTATTACTAAATCCGATTTCATGGTACAAGAACATTCAATTCCAATGTATAATGTTACTTTATATGGTTAAGGAAGAAGAGAGAAATAGGATTAAGATTTATCTCTGTGATCCTGCCTAGTAAATATAGTAAAAGGATTAATTTAATGAAGAAGAAAATATCGTAATCCTTTAAAAAGGCAAATGGCCCTTTTTCCTTAAAAAAAGAGCATAAATAAACATCAAAATGAACAAAAGTGACGTTACAAATTTTAGAAATATGAATTAAGAATTTTTTATTTTTAATCTTTTAATTAGTAAATAAAATTTGTTTACAAAATAGATTATAATATATATATGTTGGTTTAGGTTTCCGTGAAAGTTTTTATTATTATGAAATACTATTTCCAGGTTATTTCCACGTTCAATTGTGAGATTTGAGTCTCGACGTTTTGGCGTCCATTTTGGCGCCATTTTTAAGAGAATTTATTTAAAAGTGGATTTTTTTGGGTTTCTGAGTCGTAGTCTGTGTGACAAAGAGACTATGTTGGGATTTTCATCATATCGAGACTCAAATCTCACAATTAAAAGTGAAAATAACCTGGAAATAATTTTCATAATATATATATATATATATATATATATTTATGTTGGTTTAGGTTTCCGTGAAAGTTTTTATTATTATGAAATACTATTTCCAGGTTATTTCCACGTTCAATTGTGAGATTTGAGTCTCGACGTTTTGGCGTCCATTTTGGCGCCATTTTTAAGAGAATTTATTTAAAAGTGGATTTTTTTGGGTTTCTGAGTCGTAGTCTGTGTGACAAAGAGACTATGTTGGGATTTTCATCATATCGAGACTCAAATCTCACAATTAAAAGTGAAAATAACCTGGAAATAATTTTCATAATATATATATATATGCCATTTAATCTCTAGATAATTAATGGTTATTTACTTTTATATTTTAACTGGGTTAAAGAATTTAAAAATTTATCATTAATTATTCTATTAATCATATTGAAATACTTAAAGTACTAAGAACAAAAAAATAATAATAAATAATCCAATGTACTAAAATGACGGAAAAAAATGTTAATAGTCTTTAATAATTTTCAGAATTTCATAATAGATAGTGTTTGTAAGTATTTCTGTAGTGTTTGTGTTAATTAAGTTAAATAATTTAGTTAATTTGTGCCAAGAATGATCCTCGTGGCACCAAAAGGAACAAACAGATTGTGATGTTAAGAAGGAATTAGTAATTTTCTTTGGAGTAGACTTTTATCATTAAAAATCCAAGAAGATCGTCAATTAAGATATATATCTATTTTAGTCAGATGTTTTCTATGAATTATTCACTTTTGAAAACATTGTTCATGTTAAATTTTTTTTAGTAAGCGACGTTTTCAATCCGTTGAATGTTATTTATGTTAAGAAGAGAGAGAGAGAGAGAGAGAGATAGGGAGAAAGAAGGAAGGCAAGGCTGAAAAATAATTTAATTTCATTTAAAATGATTCGTTCCGCATTATCAAATGCCAGAGCTAAATTGTCATCGTCATCATGGTGGTAGCGCCCCAGGATCATGACTTGACGAAATCCATAAAAAAAAACTATTAACCAGATTATATTTAAATAATAATAAACATAGCACGTTTAACTCGTCCATTTGAAAAAAAAAATAAAAATAAAATTTGAAAATTAACAAAAAAAATCTGGAGTGTGTCCACTCGACTATCTCGCAAATTTGAATTGGATTAAATAACATATATTAATTTATATTAAATTTTATTAATTAAATTATAAATTAAAATAAGTTGACCTGTGACCAGGTGCGAACCGACCGACGGTTTGAAGTAAATTAATTTCCAGCTACAGAAACAATTTCAAATAATTTTAATATATCTATTAATGTAATAAAAAACAGATAGGCATATAACATAAATATTTTTAATTTTATTTTATTTATAATATATATGTAAGACAAGGCTGTGACGTCATGAATGGCTGGATGACGTTATATAATTTTAAATTAAGAAAAAACTAATAAAGATGATTTTTCTCGACGATAAAACCAATACAAAGTGCATGATTCGTGGTGATATATAAAAAAATCTCCTCATGTGAAATTTGGTGTGGACATAACCCTTCCCTTCCTATCGTTGATCGCTAATATTACCACTTCCGGTTTCCGGATTTGCACCAAAAGTTGATCAATTCATCATACTTTTGCATTAAGTAAATATACCAAATTTCATCAAAATCCGTTGAGCCGTTCAGGCTATACACATCTATACGGACGGACGGAGGGACGGACAGACATCATACTAAAAATACTTTTTTTCTGTTTAGAAAATGCATGATTCGTGGAGATATGTAAAAATTTCCACATGTGAAATTTGGTGTGAAAACAATACCTCCCTTACTATCGTCGGTCGGTAATTAATAAATAATATTTATTAAACCAGCGCATGTTTGGCTCTTTGTTGATGGCACCACGTCACGTGTTGGCGCGTGAGATTTGCAGTGTAAAAAAATTAATTCTGGTACTTACAGCGACTCAATCAAGCTGAAATTCTATATATAGCAGTTTTATACAATTATTAATCATGTGAAAAATTATCAAACATTTTTCTTTATTTTTACGGTCACTTTAGAAGATAAAAAATCAAAACGTTGTACGTAATGACCCTCTTCCGGTTGAGCTACTTGTCTCAAAAGTTGATAGAAAACTATGAATTTTGAATAATGCCCATGTACCAAATTTCAACATTCTAACTCAAACCGTTTTTGCGTAATCTTGGTTACATACATACACACACACAGACCTTAGTGAAAATGATTCAGGAACCTTCATAACGTATAAAAACATCAAAATCTCAACATCGAAAATTTTCGTGATCGCAATACTATCTCTTACGAGATAGTAATAAAATAATTAATTATAAAGGAACATATTGAAATTAATAGAATTAATAGAAATGTTTAATGTCAAATTTATGTTCTCCCTTTCTATAAATATACTAATAATATTTATAATCTATATAAGTGAAAGTAATTTATAAAAAAAAAATGTCCAATTAATAACGCTATTCAAACAGGATGTCGATAAGTTTGCATGTCGCTCGTAATTTGTACCACCTCCTCCAATCCATGGTGGGGGTTGAAAAATTCCCAGAGGGCTTTGCCCATTATCCGAGATGGATGCCACCTAAAAGCGTCCGCGTATAACTGATGGGGAACAACACGTGTTCCTCAGCCAGTTGTGTGTTGCTACGCGCCTCCATCCAACATAAACCTTTCAGAAAAGCTCGTTTCGGGTTCTCTCTTTCGCCACTGAAAATAAACTTCCATCATTGTGGTTGTCTTTAGTCTCTGTTTGGTTGCTTTATCCCATGATATACGTCCCATCGAGTGATTAAATTCAAGTTCAACTTAAGATCGAATGGAGATTACATGGAATCCAATAACTACCATCACTACACTCGATTTATTAAATAATAATTCGTTCCATCGAACATGAAACATACAATTATATGATTAAGATTTATTGGGGATATTATTACAGTTAAACAAGTATTTGTTGTTTTCTTTTTTAATAGTTATGTCAGAAAAACATCGATAACTAAAATTATTAGTAAAACATAGCAAGTTCGATGGTAGAATATTTTATTCATGGTTATTTTTATAGTTACTGGTTATTACAACAATAATAATAAAAGTAAATACTATATTAAATAAAATAATTATATATATATGTAAGTATAAGAAAAATGTTATTACAACTTTTATAAATTAAAATGTATAAATTATAACAAAATTTTAAATTCATTCGCCTTACAAAATTATAAATTATAAAATATATAATCTTATTAAGACATTGCTCAAACATAGAATGATAATACCAGTAATTTGAAATCATTTCTCTATAAAATAATGGAATTTTTTATATTTAAGTAGACGATTAAAAAAAAAAAATTAATAAACTCGATGTCTTTCTGACTAATTAATTTTAATTGTATTATATTTTTGTGAATTTTATTAAAAGACCGCTCATCGAGTTCTTCTGATAGCTTTAAATCTAATTCCCTTAACTAAAGTGGGTCAAATTACCAGTGGAAGCAAAATTATAAACAATAAGTTGGCCTGTGGCCAGGTCCGAGCCGACCGACGGTTTGAAGTAAATTAATTTCCAGCTACAGAAACAATTTCAAATAATTTTAATATATTTATTAATGTAATAAAAAACAGATATGGATATAACATAAATATTTTTAATTGTATTTTATTTATAATATATATGCAAGACCAGGCTGTGACGTCATGAATGGCTGGATGACGTCATATAATTTTAAATCAAGAAAAAACTAATAAATATGGTTTTTCTCGAGGATAAAACCAATACAAAGTGCATGATTCGTGGTGATATATAAAAAAATCTCCTCATGTGAAATTTGGTGTGAAAATAACCATTCCCTTCCTATCGTCGATCGCTAATATTACCACTTCCGGTTTCCGGATATACACCAAAAGTTGATCAATTCATCATACTTTTGCATTAAGTAAATATACCAAATTTCATCAAAATCCGTTGAGCCGTTCAAGCTGTACACATCTATACGGACCGACGGACAGACGGACGGACAGACATCATGCTAAAAATACTTTTTTCTGTTAAGAAAATGCATGATTCGTGGAGATATGTAATGTGAAAACAATACCTCCCTTACTATCGTCTGTCGGTAAAAATTGAATAAAATACTTAAAATCGTGAAAGGAAACAAAATTATATTAAATTAAAAATAGGACATAGATATATAATTTATACACAAGAGATTTTTTCAAACAAATTATTTCCTCACATTTTCTGTTTATAATTTATTATCATTTACAAAAAAAAACCCTCTGACATATATAATATTCTATATTCAATGTGTTCTTCTTCAACCATTTCACAATAAATTAAGTGTATATTATTTAAAAAAAAAACAAATAGCAGGGATGTTCTTTGACACATAATCTATTAAATTAATGAAAGGATTCTGTTAAAATAAAAAAAAAAAATGATTTAAAATTAGAATATAACGATAGTTTTTATAAATTGTCTTTTATGCTCTTAACAAATCTTTCTTATTTGTCCAAAATGGATCGTAGAATATTTAATAAATCTATTTAAATATATTTTCTAACCTAAAAAAATTATATGTACAGGGCCTATTTAAAGAATTTCTGGTTTTATTATATTTTCGTTCTTAAATTTTATAAAATAAGTACATATTTAACATTATGAATTAACCAGTTAAGATTAATTTAATTCTACTTATGACAAACAATTCAAATTTAATTATTAATGATGTAACACTATTTTTTACCCTTTTTACTATCTCGCCAGAGATATTATTGCGATCACGAAAATTATTGATGTCAAGATTTTGATGTTTTTATATGTTTTGAAGGTCCCTGAGTCATTTTTCACTAAGGTTGAGAAAAATTTCTCTTTCTCTGTGTGTGTGTGTGTGTGTGTGTAGACAAGATTACTATAAAAAGGTTTGAGCTAGAATAATGAAATTTTGTATAGGGGCATTATTCAAAATTCTTAGTTTTCTATCACATTTGAGAAATGTAACTCATTCGGAAGAGGGTCATTACCTACCAGGTTTTGAATTTTTTCCTCTCTAAACTGACCGTAAAAAATAAAGATATTTGCTTGATAGTTTTTCATCTGATTAAAAATTGTATAAAACTGCTATATTTCAGCTTGATTGAATCGCTGAAAGTACCGGAATTATTTTTTTAACACGTTGACTGGCTATCACGCGCCATTTAATAAATATTATTTATTAATTTTAATTTATTATTTTATTAATTAAATTTAATTTAAATATAATATATGTTATTTAATCCAAGTCAAATTGCGAGATAGTCGAGTGGAGACACTCCAGATTTTTTAAATAGGATTTCAACGGCTATTTTGTCATTGTTTCTGATGAATTAGAAAGTTGGCTCTATTGACCACTTTTTTTTATAGTTTTTTGATATCCAAAAACTATTTTTTAAAAAAGCAAGTAATATGTATCTATACATCCATCGATATAGAGGAACTGCTTATATTTAAGTTCATATGCTTACTCAAAGAAACAAATTATAAGAAAAATATTTACTTATTCCTTTTAAGATAATCTATTTTTCTCAGTATTGAATTAATAATTATTTTAAGATAATATTGATAATATAGTACCTTTAGTATTTTATAATAATAATTTATTAGATGATTGATCAGGAGAGTAATAATTTTGAGAAAACTGGCTAAACTGTAGATTTATTCCAAAGGCCAAAAATTATAAAGAAAATTATTGATTAAAATTATATTTCATTACGCATATTACTTTATAGAAATATTTAAAAAAACACTCATTATTATTAGTAGTTTATATCAGCATATACTAGAGTATCACTCGAAAGAAAATTAATTATTATTTATATCGAAGAAACCCGATAAGCATATAGAGCCATCTTCGACGGGGCACAACTAATCAAACAGCACTGCATTTTCAATTATAATTTTCAAATTTTTAATTTCATTTTTAATTCTAAAAACATTATTAAATTTCAACCCGATTTTAATTATCTTACTCCAGTGATTCTCAACCTTTTTTTTACTGCGGCACACTTTTAACGGTTTAAAAATTTGGCGGCACACAAAGAAAAAGATAAGTGTAAAAGTTTAACATATTGAAAAAAGTGGTCCCAAAAACGGTTTGCCTTTTTTTTAGAACCAAATTGAAAAAATTTAGAAAAAAAGTCGGAAATGTTTAAGAGCGTCATAATCTCGCGGCACACAGTGATTGAGAATCACTGTCATACTCTAACATTTAGATTATTAATAAGTTAGTCTCATTGATATGTTTTTTCTATTTTACAAACATATTTTGATAATTTCAAATAAATCTAAATTTACACTTCTAGATAACCATATTTAGATAAGCTTGGGATGGCTAATTGATTTATATTTATCTAAACTAGACTTTATATGAAAGATACAAAAAGGGAGATAGATATAAATAATCCTTGTTTATATATTATATACTAACATATAATTTTTTATTTTTGTATTATGTTTTTATTTTATTTAGCTATTTTTTTAAATATATTCTAATTGTTTGAATTGGCAATTAGCGAGTGAAAAGCCTCTTGTTCAACCTAAGCTAATTATTTTTTAAACTAATGTTCTATCCAACTGTCAGACTTGCTTATATTTTTTTTTTAGTGAAACACAACATGGTAAAGTAATGACAACATAATTAACCCTGCCTTTCTCTTTCTCTCTATTCCACTATCTTAGGCTACTATTCACCATTCAATTTGTTTGAGTTTGTCGGTGTGCTGAGAGGAACTCACCTGAGTGGGCGGCTCAAGTGTAAAATCTCATCATGAATGAAACTGACAATGAATGAATAATAATAATAATAATATCAAATTAAATAATAATAATAATAATAATAATAATAAAAATAAAAATAAATAATAAAGACTAATTATTTTTAATTACATAGGAAGAATTTTTTATTAATATAAATGATTTTGTATTATAAATTTCAACTATAAGAAATCTAGTACTTTTATTATATATAACAAAATTTTTTAAATTAAATTCAAGTTTTTCTCAACTTAGATCTAGTCTTATTGTTATTATTATTATATTATTAATAATTGATTAATTTAATTAAAAAAATGAAAATAAAAATTAATATTTTATCAATTTTTGCATTTTGATCCATTAATTAATGTAATTAATCATTGACTTATCTTTTATATACTTTTAAATTTAAATAATGAATGAAAATTGTATTGTAGTTTTTTATATTTACTTTCAAACTCCATTACCCAGAAATAAATAACAATGTCTTTTTGCATATTTATACAAGACATGTTAATTATTTCATATTAAGGTATTAAATAATTTTAAAAAATGAAATAATATAATATACGTGGCTATTAAATAACGAGACTGCGCGCGCAGACGGTCTCCAGGAGAGGGTAGGCGGGAACCTAATACACCGTTGTACAGCTGGAAGGGTCTACTATTCCAGTACGAGAACACATGTCTGGCGGTGAAGTAGTTTTTTTTCTGTAGCGGTTTAAAATAAACGTGTTTTTGTTCCTACGCCGAAAACGTTGTGTGACGAAAAACACGAAAACGTGCTATAAATTCTTAAAAGAGGCTTACGGTGAGAGTTCTTTATCACGTGCTCGTGTTTTTGAGTGGCACAAAAGATTTTCTGAGAGCACCGAAGTTGACCATCGTCCGGGCCGTCCTGTTTCCATTTCAACTCCAGTGCTGGAACACCCTCTTTACTCCCCTGATCTAGCACCCTGCGACTTCTACCTGTTTCCGAAAATCAAGTCCGCACTAAAGGGAAGCCGATTCGAGTCGATGGAAGAGGTGAAAAGAAAAACAGCGGAGCTTCTGAAAGACCTAACAAAAAACGACTTCGAACACTGCTTTGAGCAGTGGAAAAAAAGGATGAAGCGGTGTGTGGCGAGTGGAGGGGAGTATATTGAGGGGGAAAGTTCGATTGTACCATAATTTTTTTAATTAAACCATTTTTTATAAGCAGTCTCGTTATTTAATAGTCACACCTCGTATATGTAATCTATATACTAACTAGGCTGACATATTTTTCTAAATTAAATGATACACGTATCTTTTAAATTAATTTTTCTATTAATTCTCTATAATTATCTATAATATATAATATATTCTATTATATATAAATATAAAGAGAGAGAGAGAGAGAGGAGAGGAGATCCTTTGCTGGGAGGTCTTGTTTAAGATAGAAACCCGCATCTCCTGCATACCTTCTGTTTACGACTCATCTAAGTTAGTAACTTTAAACAACCTCCCTTTCCCACCCCATCCCCGCTCATTCGTCTCTTTTTTCATTTACTTAAAGTAAATCACATTTTTATGTAAACTTAAAAACCCATGGGGTTCTTATTTCTTTGTAAATCCATTATTTTCTTTCTATTGTTTTTTTTTTTTATTTCTTACTGGTATTTTACACTTTATAAAAATAGACATTCTTGAGTAGCTTTTGTGTTTGGATTTGAAAATGATTCTCTCTCTTTAACATTGAAATTCAATGAATTTCAAACATCGCCTTTAACCTTTTTCTAAAGAAATCCCATTTACTCGAACAATTAACATTAGAAATGAAATATGTATATGTATTGTATTAAAACATTAATTATTCCTTGACTTGAAATTAATCAATAAATTATCTATAGATAAGAAACATTGACAGAGAATTTTAATAAATTGTTTCCAGGAGTATGTCATAATCTATTTAAAATACACTCACTTTCAACTATTTATTATTTTTTTTTTTTATAATTTATTGATAAATTATTTTGGGATTCCAGGGAAAATAAATTAACTTTATTCATTCCCCACTCTGCCTTTTAAATTTTTAAAAAAACAAAATGAAAATACCACATATATATTCGCAGAATTTTTTTTACCGAGCGACGATAGTAAGGGAGGTATTGTATTCACACCAAATTTCACCTGTGGAGATTTTTACATATCCCCACCAATCAAGCATTTTCTTAACAGAAAAAAGTATTTTTAGCATGATGTCTGTCCGTCCGTCCGTATAGATGTGTACAGCTTGAACGGCTCGACGGATTTTGATGAAATTTGGTGTATTTACTTAATGCATCAGTATAATGCATCAGTATGATGAATTGATCAACTTTTGGTGTATATCCAGAAACCGGAAGTGGTAGTATTAGCTATCGACGATAAGAAGGGAAGGGTTATTTCACACCAAATTTCACACGAGGAGATTTTTTTACTTATCATGCACTTTGTATTGGTTTTATCCTCGAGAAAAATCATCTTCATTAGTTTTTTCTTAATTTAAAATTATATGACGCCACAGCCAGCGTCTCCTTATATATTATAAATAAAATAAAATTAAAAATATTTATGTTATATCCATATCTGTTTTTTATTGAATTAATAGTAACTAAAATTATTTGAAATTGTTTCTGTAGCCGGAAATTAATTTAGTTCAAACCGACGGTCGGTTCGGACCTGGCCACAGGTCAACTTTTTTTTTTTTTTTTAATGAATATCATTCTAAAATTTACTTTAGTCAATTAAATGAATATTACTCTTTCATAATTGAAAATTATCATGTATATATTTTATTTATATATATATTGGGAATTAATTATTTATCTAGAGAAAGAAAACAAGGCGTAGCCCCCTCGTGGTTATGAGTAGGGGTTGCTGTAGGCGGCAAAATAAATAATAAATAAACTTGACAATAATAATTGATTTATCCGTAATCTATTTTTTCTATTGATTTTATTTGCTTTCATATACTAATGAATATAAACAAGGAAATGTAAAAATTAATTTTCAATTTTCTAATTTAACTTTGAACGTTTTTCATATTTTTTTTAAAAATTAATATATTTTGTTATATTTAGGGAATATTAGATGATATTAAGATTTAAGCTCATTTAACCTTTCGATTTCAATATGAGAATGTCTCAAGTGTGAAGAATTCTTATTTTGAACTTGTTGAAATTTGTGTCAAAAAGGGAAACTGTTTATTTTCATTTGAAAAATCTTTCTGAAAGGCAACTTTATGGTGATTATGTTCCATCAACATTAATACTCCTAATATATATGAAGTAGTAATAATGGATTTTAAAAAAAATGAGGATTTTAAAGTAAAAAATAAAAAACTCTAGGACCAATGATTCGAAATCCAAAACCCTTGATTAATAAAAGCTTATATATCAATAAATAAATCATTTAAATGTATTTTAATGATTGGTTAATTTTCATAAACCCTCAATCCCTTAAAATTAATTTATACTAATATATTACTATATAACCCTTATAAAGTAGTATTATAGATATTGAATTTTAAATGTTCAGAGAGATTTCAATAATCGTCATTAATGTTAATTTTTATCTATAAATATTTATTTTAAATGAAAATTGTATAATACTTACTTATTTATTTTATTAAAGTAGTATTTTTTATATAAAGGTATATTATATATTTCTTAAGATATTTCAATTCTTTGTTTCCCTTCTTCTTTTTTGTACATTTTCTATAGAGAAGAGATCAACATATACAAGATTTTTTCATGAAATTGTTAGAATGTCTGGTTTCGTAAGCCCTTTTGCCCAGTCACGATTATCTGTTCTTGTGGATGGAGACTACAAAACCAGTCTCATTATTTTCTATTTGACATAATCTGCAAGTTAGTTTGATTATCTTACAATCTTTCGAATGAACTTCAAATAACATCTTAATTCGACTTTTCACAGGGCGATTACCATAGATTTAAATTCCATTTTTATTTTTGATTTATTGATAAATTTTCTTTTTATCTCTCTCTTTCTTTCTTTTCCTTTTTTTGAATGGATAAAGAATCACAATTTTTTATTTATTTTCATTGAAATGTTTTATTTTTTTTTTTGTCGTCAAAAAAAAAAAAAAAATTAAATGGATTAAATTTGGATGCATGTATCAAGACTTCTTGCTTTACCCTAATATATCAATTTTTTTTATAAATAAATAATTATTCATTAAATTGGAAGGGGAAAAAAAAGAATGCCGCTTATTTGATTAAAGCCCTTTTTGAATGTTATCTAATCAAAACATGAAAGCGATAAGGACGCCAAAGGCGAAAGCATCCTCCTCTTCGTGTGATTTATATCAATAATTCAATAGCTTCGGAGTGAGAGGAACAGAGAGAAAAATCTCTCTCTCTCTCTCTCTCGACCTTCAAGCATTCGAAATTAAGAAACCTGTTCGGATTTTCATGATCAAAAATTGAGTCATTTTTATTTCGAACATGATTTAGGATCTAGAATTCACTTCCTGACGAATGTTTAAAATTTTTCCCATCTTGTTTTTTTTTTCTTTTTTTTTTCTTTAATATTTTTTTTTCTTCATCTACCTGTAATATAAGCTACATAACCAATATAATTTCTTATATTTTGATTAAAAAATAATTACCCTTACTGTTTGCGCATGGCTCCAAAATTTGTTTGGCAAATTTTAAATTTGCCACCCCCTTCCTTCATAATTTTTAATTTAAAAAAATATATTGTATATATATTATTAATATATATTTATGTGGACAAAATGTCAGAAAGTCTGATTTAATTATTGTAATTTTTTAAAAAGGAGACAAAATGAATTTTTCCGAAGATGGCACTACCGAATCGAACCCCCACCCTTTCCTTTTGAAGTTTATTTAAGACCTCAATATTCTATTCTCTCCCTCACTCAATTTTTTACCAATTCGCTATTCACTATGCAAGATTGAGCATTCCATCCTTTATGGGAGAATTGTTTAGTGTTTTTTATATATATCTAATTTAAAATTGATTTTCTTTAAAAATAATTTATACATTTCTGCAAATCCTAATTTAGATTTGCATTACAAGCGGATGAGTATTTTGGTAAATTTTCACACGCCATTTCTATTGTTTTGATTCGGTTTTCGCCACTGGAAACTTCCTTTTTATGAATCATTCCAAACAATTATTTTTCATATAATGTTAATTCTTGTTCTTTACTTTAACTAAATTATAAATTTTTAGTATATTATTTATCTGCCAGGTACCTGCCAGTCTTCCTTTCAAAGAAGTCCGATTAGCCCTTATCCGATCCTCATTCCATTCATTTTGCTTATTTTCTAAAAAATATTGCTGGCGACACACACGGTCAACCTTTTATTATATTATTAATTATTATGCAGGCGAAACCCATCCCCTTACCTCGCCTTTTCACTTACGATAAGATAATGTTAAAGACAAATGATGCATCATCGTTCATGATATTATAGAACAAAAGTTGAAATAAGAATTTTATAGATTTAATATATTAAATATAAATTATATAAATATTATATATTTTATTTAAATAATAATATTAATCAGTGATGGAATGGGATTGACCTTCTGTTTGATTTTATAGATCATTGTAGCTCCTTATTAAATAATTTCTATTTGTAATTTTTTCTCAACAAATTCAACTATCATAATTGTATTTTTAATTTTATTTTTATAAATGTTTATTGGGATTTGAACCCAATTTTAGATAAATATCGATAAATATACCGTCAAAAAACTAAATAAATTAATTAAAATAATAAATGGACAATTAATTTTGTAATATGTATATAAAAATGAATTATAATTGACTTTTTTAACTATTGGGATCTCTAAATTCATTTTATTATAGAGTTATAATAATTATGATTATAACTTGGTGAGTTTGTACCCTTATACTCAAGTGTCAAGTGTCGTTATCATTTCAAGTAAACCTTGGATAAAATAATACAAAATTTATATCCATCAAATGTTTAAAAATATTTTTATCATGATAAAATAAATTTATAAAATTATTTTTATATTCTCTTTTGAAAACTTCAAGTCTTAAATCTTTCATTTAATTTTACAGAGACTTGTCAAGTAACCGAACATTTTAAATTTATTTTTCTATTAAACAAAAAAAACGCCAAAAGATGATTTATTGTCTAATAAGATGGATGTATCATATGATAATTGAAAGCAAAGGTAAAATGAACCTAAACTGATACTTTATTTGGATTGACAATAAATTTTCACCAATTCTTTAAAAATTTACGATCTTGAATTGAAATTTAGATGCTAGTTGTTTAAAAGAATTTTTGTCTTCTGACCTTATAAGGGTTTGATATTTAATTATAAGCTTGTGTGACATTTATTGCAAATTAAATATCAAATATCATACTACCAAATAAAAAAATAACAAAAAATGATTCAGATTTGTTTAGTATAATTTACTATAAATCTTTATGAACATAAAATCTCCGCGTTCTTACATTTGACTTTCACTTAAACCTAATAAATTTTTTTTCATTTCGTTTAAATTACGTCTTAAAAAACTGTTATATCAAATAAATATTAAAAAACACAAGCAAGAGTCTAAATCTCATCAATAGAGTATAAATTAATTAATTAAAATTAAATTTTATATATAATAAAGTATGAAAAACAAAATTTGGAAAATTAACCAATGTTAATAAAGAGCTCTATCACCATTTCCTCCAAAAGAGTTTTTTTTAATTATGAGAGAATTTTGCATATTTCAAATATATTAATAGTTGTTAGTATCAATTTTAAGGATAGGTTGCTTTTGGTGGGCCGGCTCCTAAAATGGGCTTTCTTAATTTCTCATTAGATGTAGACATTTTTAATGCCAAATAATACAAATAATAATTTATCTTCCCAAACTAACCTCAATGACCGCGTAAGTGTATATGGAATAGTTGTATTCTTCCAACCAAAAAGTGTATCCTCAACTAAAAATTTTATTCTTTTACAAGTATCGAAATTTTTAAATATATACCACATATGTATATACTTTATATCAAGTCAAACATTTTGATAAATGTTTTGAATAATATTTATTATTACTATTAATATTATAAAGCAGCTTATCAATAAAAAACGTTTGTACAAAAACAATCAATTTTTAAAATTAATTTTATTATTATCTTAAAGGTTCCTTCAAGGAAAAGTGAGGTGGGATACAATCAGGCAGTGAAAGGATTCCATTTGATATGAAACTAAAACATATTTTACGCCGAAATTACGTCAATCAATTCTTATCTTTAATAAATTGTTTTAAATATATATATATTTTACCGATAGTAAATAAATAGACTGAATCGATGTATAAAAACTTTTAAAAACAATAAAAAAATATAATTATTAATAATATTTAAAAATTAAAATTGCCTAGAGAAATTATTTATTTCATATTTGTCTATATATGAGTTCTATAATATAAATAGATATATGCATTTTTTAAATAAAATACATTAATTAAAAAATAATAACTTAGAAAATTTAAAATTAGATCATTTAATTAATTTGATTCATCATAAAATCTCAATTTGATGGATTAAAAAAAATTATTGTTATGAATTTTATAATTATATTTTGTTTTTAATTTAAATTTTCAAACATTCCTCCCTCCCTCTTTTTTGTTGGGTTGGTATTTTTTCAGTTGATGAGAACCTTTTTTTGATGAAATCAAAGGGCCCAAAACCTGACAAGGGTTTGAAATCAGTAATTTTTTCTTTCCCAAATTGATCCTATAATTTAGTTGTCAATCGTTAAGAATTTTCCCCTAAACTTAATTCAACGTGAATCAAAATGTTTGCATGAGAATAAATCGACCACATCCTTTTACCCTAGTTGTTTTTTATCTGTTGATTTTCAAAATTGAAAGACTAGGATTTTTTTTTTGATATATATAAATCCAAGGTTGATGTGAGATCTTCCTATCTTATTTGACATTAAAGAGGATGAAACATTTCATGGATGTTACCAAAAAAAAATTTTCAGTTAGGATTTAATTAATATTTTTTATATTTTTTTATTTATTTATTGGTCATCAAGAGAGTCCTATTTCAATCTTATCTAACTTAACTCTATTCATCATCTTCAAATTTACTATAATAACATTATTGATCGACGAATTGTTATATATTTAATTTTTTTTCTGTTAAAAAAATGAATAATTAATAGAGAATATATATTAGATGCGAGAACATAGACCTCATCTAACAAAAAGTCTTCCCCAACAGCACAAGAACTGGCTGATATATACTCTTATCGCTATTATGACTGATGAATTAAGATATATGGTAGTTAGAGAATATTTCATAGTTTTTTAGAATTTATTCTACCCTTAATTACTATCTCGCCATTTATAAAAAAAAAAACTACTTCACCGCCAGACATATGTTCTCGTACTGGAATAGTAGACCCTTCCAGCAGTACAACGGTGCATTAGGTTCCCGCCTACCCTCTCCTGGAGGCCGTCTGCGCGCGAAGTCTCGTTATTTAATAGCCTCACCTCGTATATATATATATATTATTTTTAATATTTTTATATTAAATTAAAAAAATATTATAATATTTTATTAAATCAAAAATAATTGAAATGGATTATTTTCTTTATTTTCGATTACTCTTATCTTTTTGATACTATTGAAATAGTAAATATCATTTAGTTGAAGATAAATCAGATGAAAATTTTTTCATTTAGTTCAAGAGGAGATAACGAAGGTGGATGAGAGGGAAGGAAGGTGATCTCTGTCCTTTCGCACGTGGCGGAAGATGAGGAACCGGTTCTTCAGGTGGTGGATACGAAAGACGGAGAGAGATGTGCGATCGATGACCATGTCCACTCCCTTTCTCTCATTCCTCATGCCCTTTGGCGTTCCTTCGGTCTCTGTCTTTTAAATGATGCAATTGGATACTTGAGAGCACAACCAGTCGGCTATATATCTTTGTCAAATTTTTCATTTTAAGCCAATATCGACCAATGGCTAAACTTTAAATTTATCTATGATTTAGAACCATGGAGATTATCTTCATTGATTTTCAAAGTCATTTGAGAATATTTTTTTCAATTACCGATCAATAAACCAATGATTTTCTACATACGTTTTAATCCATTAAAATAAAATAAAAATAAATTTAATTTTTTTTTTATAAAATATTAATTTTTATTCTTAATTTATATTTTAATTTTTTAAATATTGACTTATAATAAATTATAATTTATATACAAATATATATATTATATATAAAATTCTCGTGTCACAAAACTTTGTAATCATACTCCTCCGAAACGGCTGGACCGATTCTTATGAAATTTTTTATGCATATTCAGTAGGTCTCAAAGAAGGTTTTTATTTTATTATCAAACCGCTAATTGGTAAGGTGTGTCCAGGGGGTGGAATTTCCTAAAAATAGTTTAGTTACAATGCTAGATCATAGAGGCACTGCTGGCGATAATTTGACCTCTATATATATCCTAATAGGAAATTTGAAAAAAAGAATCATTCGTGGGCGAGCGTGCTAAGGCGTTATCTTATGACTTTGCTTCCTCAGTTCGAAACTCGCAAAGGCACATTTTTTTAAAGTATTTTATATATTTTTTTTAAATTTATTAAATTTTTATATTTTATTAAATTAAATAATTTATATATATATAAATAAATAGATAAATATTTCTTTTATTATGTATATATATATATATTATGTATACTACCTCATATATACATCTTTCTTTTACTATATGAAAAATAAATAATATAAAAATATTTATTATAACACAAATTTTATAATTTATTTATTTCAACTTGAATATTTAATAAATTATAATATATATAATAATATATATATTTATATCATTTAGTTTTATTAAAATAATATTATTTTAAAATTAAAATAATTGAAAAATTCTATTTTAATAACATAAATTTGTCTCAAAAAATATCAATTTTTGGATGTAAGAAATTGTTTCCTAGTGTTAAAAATAATAATTTGTTAGATTTAAAATAAATATTTTTTTAATTAATTTTTATAAATATGCATAATATATTGATGTATAGAATATAATAAAATAATATAAACCTACCTATATTGATAAAAATTATTATTATTAAGTTTATTTAATTAGTAACATTATTACATATATTACATAATATATCTTAAAATAAATTCCTAATTAGAATTTACTTTTGTCGGTGAAATATAAAAATGAAAAAAATGTTCATAAATGGATGAAATGGATATTATTTATTTACCTTTTATATTAAATTAAGTGATAAATTTTATAGGTGATGTTTACTCTCTAATAGTATTGTTCTTTTATGCAGTTGGATAATTTACCATTAATCCATATGATAACCCACCATTATGAATAGTACAATAAATAAATAAAAATTAATTCCTTAGTTGTGACTGTATGCCATTTTTAATTCGTTAATGGATTTACCATTTTCCTACACCTTCCAATTATAAACCAATAAAAATTTGAATTGGATTAAATAACATATATTAATTTAAATTAAATATTAAATATGAAATTAAATTAAATTAAAATTGGTTTTATTTAATAGGTGAATACCTATTTAATTACTTTTAAAATTTACAAAATAACTTATATGGATATATATTATTAAAATAAACAATATCAAATTTATATGAATAATATTAAAATTAGATAAAAAAACCTTATAAAAATAAAAAAGTTCAGATGATTTTGCAATCAGGTTCTGAAACTCGATTTTTCAATATGGCTCTAAGTATCACCTAGTGTACCTACCTTATATTAGGGATTATCATGCATTTTTATCTGTAAAAATTTATAGGGGGGCGAATTAAGAAGCGGGTCTTACAAAGGGGGCGTTTGGTCCAATAAGGTTGAGAAACACTAGTCTATAAGGTATATAAGATAAAAATTAGCGACTATCTCGCAATTTGAATTGGAATAAATAACATAATATATTATATTTAAGTAGACTAAAATATTAATAAACTCGATGTCTTTCTGACTAATTAATTTTAATTGTATTATATTTTTGTGAATTTTATTAAAACATCGCTCATCGGGTTCTTCTGACAGCTTTAAATCTAATTCCCTTAACTAAAGTGGGTCAAATTACCAGTGGAAACAAAATTATAAACAAAAATCTGGAGTGTCTCCACTCGACTATCTCGCAATTTGAATTGGATTAAATAACATATATTAATTTAAATTAAATTAATTAAATTATAAATTAAAATTTATAAATAATATTTATTAAATCAGCGCATGTTTGGCTCTTTGTTGATGGCATCACGTCACGTGTTGGCGCGTGAGATTTGCAGTGTTAAAAAATTAATTCTGGTACTTTCAGCAAATAAATCAAGCTGAAATTCTAGATATAACAGTTTTATACAATTATTAATCATGTGAAAAAGAATTAACATTTTTTCAAAAATAAATACTATTTAAATTGAAACACACAAAATCAAAACTAAAAAGATCTGGAGTGAATCTTTTCCTTATCAAATTTGAATTTTCTAACTAAGAAATAAGTGTAGCCATTTTAGTTAAAAAGTCTGAAAAGAATGGTCCGTGAAGAAGGTTGGGGAGCAGAGTGAGGTATAAATGATGTTAGCAGTTGGAGAAGACACTTCCTTATTTGGACGGCTATCGCCTTCACTTCATCATTTTAATAAATTGCTGATTAATAGCATTTAATGATGCTCATTTAAAATCACTTGGTTATTATTAATCAATTATATGCTGCCTCTTCTGGTCAGCAGCATAAGGGATTTTATTCTTCTTCATCTACGTCAGACAGACTAAAATTTCGATTTAATTGCAGACGTAGCTTAATCAAATCAGATGGGCGTTCTTGATATATGAGATCTCTCCTGAGATGCTTGATTGTTGATAATCATCAAAAAAAAAAAAAAAAAAATTCAGATAGATAACAAGTTCACTTTTTTCTTCTAAAGAAGAGAATAGGTTTAAAAAAAATCATAAATAAAATCTCTAATTCTCTCATATATAAATCTTGAAACAATTTTTGATAATCTTAACAAAAAATTTAATAAAAACAATAATTAAAATGTTTGTATGTTTAGAGAATCATTTTTGAAATTGAGGCATAGTTATTATCATTGAAGGTCGAATGAAAAATAACACATTTCATATTTTGAAAAAATCTGGAGTGTCTCCATTCGACTATCTCGCAAATTTGAATTGGATTAAATAAAATATATTAATTTAAATTAAATTAAATTAATTAAATTATAAATTAAAATTAATAAATAATATTTATTAAACCAGCGCATGTTTGGCTCTTTGTTGATGCCACCACGTCATGTATTGGCGCGTGAGATTTGCAGTGTTAAAAATTAATTCTGGTACTTTCAGCAAATAAATCAAGCTGAAATTTTATATATAGCAGTTTTATACAATTATTAATCATGTGAAAAATTATCAAACATATATCTTTATTTTTACGGTCACTTTAGAGGAAAAAAATCAAAACCTTGTAGGTAATGACCCTCTTCCGGTTGAGCTACATTTCTCAATAGTTGATAGAAAACTATAAATTTTGAATAATGCCCATGTACCAAATTTCATCATTCTAGCTCAAACCGTTTTTGCGTAATCTTGGTTACATACATACACACACACACAAACACAGACACATACACACACAGACATTTTTCTCAACCTTAGTGAAAATGATTCAGGAACCTTCAAAATGTATAAAAACATCAAAATTCAACATCGAAAATTTTCGTGATCGCAATACTATCTCTGGCGAGATAGTAAAAAGGACTACTTACTTTTTTATTATTCTGTTATAAATATTTATGTATATATTTATTCTAAAGCCGTTAAAAAACACGAAAAAACAACATAGTTATTTTAATCTTGAAGTCAAAATTCAAGCAATCAGTTACTAAATTTCATAATGGATTATTATATATAATTGATTGATGATGAATGCTACGCTCCCCAAACTTAGACATATTTTATCAATCTCACTCAGCGGAAGATTTTCTATTGTTATGATTTATTTTTCTAGAGAGAGAAAGAGAGATACTCAAGAAAAGGTATTCTATTCGAACCAATAGGCCATATTTCTTTATTTATTAATCAACCAGTAAAATATTTATTATATTTTTGACAAATGAAGAGACAAAGATGCATTACAGTTGATGATAGGTCTACGTCTTCGATTATATATTCTCATTTAATCATCATACTATTTATTTTGTGTTTTTTTTTTTATAAATACAAAAATAATAAATAAAATACTCTTGTAATGATAGATAATAAAAAAATAAATTTTTAATGGTTCTTAAACTTATTTTTTCTACTAAATATTACTTTCCGCACCGTGGAATTGAATTTTTTTTTTATAAATTTTTTCAATTAAACAGCAAGATATAATTATATTTTTACCTATTTATTAAAATTTATTAAAGAAAAGTGTAAATTATAAACATTGTTGTTTGAAATTATGAAACTATTTATTGAACTCAAAATTGAAAGATAATACAATTTTCCCCCACGAGGTGGCAGCGCCCACTTTGAGAAACAGATTTAAAGTATAGATATATAAATATATATACTATTTAATATTTATATATGTATAAATTAAAAAATATCATAAAGTTAAATTTGTTTATACTGTATATGAATATAGATTTAAATATATAACAAATAAAATGAAGGTTAACATTTCAAAAAAACATATTCTCATTCTAATTTCAAGTCAAAATTTATTTTCTTAATGTTGTCAAATCAAAATATTTTATTTAGTTTAAAACCAAACATAATTGACTTTTTAGGATATAAACAATAATAATTAAATAAGAAAAAAATATAAGACTAAACTATACAATCATTAAATAAATTTTATGAATTTTATTAGAAATCCTGATATATATATAATTAATTCCATTAGATTATTTTAATTAACTTAACTTTGAAACCCATCGTTTAATAACATTAATTTTTTGTTTGTTATTGTATTTAAGAAGTAAATAAAATTTAAAATATAATTTCACTTATCTAAAGAACGATTTACTTTTAATTAATTTAATATTAAAATTCTTACAATCAGCATAAATCGGAACACTTCTAATTTTACGTATAGTAAAAGTACTTTGTCCTATGAATTAACTTAAGATATTTAGAAAATAATTAATTTAAAATTAAAATATATTATATTTTCCCTTCAATCACAGTGGCGGATTATGGTTCTTGATATTTGTATATGCAATTATTTTTTGTTCTACCCATTACCGCTACTGTTTCAAAATAGAATTTTAAATATTCATTTCTTCGGTGAATAAATACAAAATCAGAAAATATTTTTTAAATAATAATTTAATCCTTTCTGTACCGAACCCCTAGGTATGTGCATAAAGTACTTAGTGGTTAATCAATTACTCATATTTAAATAAACATTATATTATATATATATACGAGGGTGGTCTGAAAAGTTTCCGATCTGACCAAGAAAAACGATGTTTTTCAATTTTTTTTTTTTTTTTTGTTTTATTTTTCAAAATTCAAGATAATTGAGACCTGTACGATGTCAGCTGAACGTGTGCGAAATATTTTGCAAAACCGTTTGAATATGGAAAGCTGTGTGCAATGTGGGTGCCGCATTTCCTAACGTTAGACCAAAAATTGCTTCCTAAAACCATTTCTAACGACAATTTGGCGCTGTAGGCGTAATCCAAACGAATTTTTGCGTCGATTCATAACTGTTGATGAGACTTAAATTAAATTAAATCAAATTTAATTAATTAATTAAATAATTTATTAATTAATTAAATTAATTAGAACACCGTTATGAGAAATGTATCAGTGTTGATGGAGATTATGTTGAAAAATATAGTAAAAAAAAATTGAAAAACATCGTTTTCCTTGGTCAGGTCGGAAACTTTTCAGACCACCCTCGTATATATATTCAAATACTCCTTTCTCTATAGATAAATAAACAAATAAAACAAACTACAACCTATTAATCCAACTTTATTTATTAAGTTAAAAAAATAATATATTTTTTTATTTGAAATATTTTTATTAGCATAACACCTATTCAAATGAAAAAAAATGTTAACATCTTAATTAATATTTATTTTAGTTATTTATGTTTAATATATTTATAGGATATATATATATATGTTTGTATATAATATATTAGATCTCTTCATTAAAACGATCTCAGATTAATAAACTGTTTTAATATATACTAATATATATATATATATACTAGTTAAAGTAGAACAAATAGAAGGCTACAGTTTTTTGTTTTGTTATTTTTGTTGGAGTGTCTCTGAACGCGTGGGAAGCTGCACGTGTTTTAAGTGGGTGTGCTTGTCTACCTGTGTGAGACTGGGAGAGCCATTTGAAATAGTGTGTGTGGCCACTTTGACTTGCAAAGTGTTCGATTAGAAAAATCGACAAGTTTAACTTTTTCAAAGCCAACAACAGAGGAGACTATTTTATTTTATTTTTTTAAGAGCACGTTCCCTGAAATATCAGACATCTTCATTCCTCACGAATAAATACCAAAGTGAAAAAAAAACTAAACGTTTAGCTAAAAAAAATGTAATTTTGTATTATAATAATAGAAAATATAATAAATATAAATATAATGGTTTGATATATATATTTATATATATATTATAATTATATAATATAATATTATATATATTATTGTTATATTATATTATATTATATGGTATATAGGATTTATATGTATATTAATATCATAATTCATTAATATATCCCATTAATACTTCCTGTTGTTTTCTAAAATGTTTATATCTCTCTACTTCCATCTTTGATAGAACATTTTACAACAAAGAGAGAAAAAAAATTCAAAAGGCTTAATCTATAAATAAGGGGTATTGGTGTTTTCAAAAAATATGTTTATACAATGCAGTATATATTATAAAAAGAATATATATTAATATTAGTCAATAGAGTAAATAGATAATTTAATAAATTTAACTAATATTTCGGTGAAGAAAGACAAAATTTATCACTATTGGAGGTAGGGAAATAATTAATTTATAATTTTATATTATATTTTAGAGTGTATTCTGAATCTCGACTATTAGCGTATATTTTTAAATGGTTTTTATATAAAATAATAATTGCCAATGTATAGATTGATATTATTATAACTAAAATTTGTCAAATTTTTAATCTTTGATTTAAAAATTAAATAATGTATTTATATATTATTTATGTATAAAATTTCGAAAGTACTCTTTTTATATATAATATAATTAAAATATCAATGAAAATTTTTAAAATTGTTTTTAAATTTTGAACAATAAATAATAAATTTTTTTTATTTGTTATAGCGTGTGGATGTCATGAAAAAGGATCTCTTAACTTGGGATGTGACGTCGTCAGTGGCCAGTGTCCTTGTCGAGTGCAGACACAAGGAAGAACCTGCGACGCCTGCCAGGTAGACTACCAATATCTCTTTTCTGTCTTCTCATAAATAAATAGTAGGGGAGGAAATAAGCGATTATTTCTTGTCACTTAAATTATTATAAAAATAATAATTCAATTTTAACTCAATTAAATTAAAAATACCAAAATTTATTATATTAAATAAATGAAAATTCTTCTCTTTGATATCAACGTTGATTAACAGGAAGGTCTTTGGGGAGCTCCGGACCAATGCAGCCCGTGCGGTTGCGATGTGGTGGGAGCCGTGAACAATGTTTGTCACTCCCTCTCAGGGCAGTGTCCGTGCAAAATTGGAGTAACTGGTAGAAAATGTGACCGCTGTCTACCCACCCATTATTCGTTTGGACCCTCTGGATGTTCCGAATGCGAGCCATGCTCTTTGCCAGGTCATATTTGTGACCCTGACACCGGACGTTGTTCGTGTCCACCATTAACCACTGGTCCAGAATGTGACCAATGTCTGGATGGTGCATGGGGATTGCGTCCACTCAAAGGATGTAAGGTAAGAACTGATTCAATTCAATTTCAATATTTTCTTTATGTATTTAATTGAAATTATCATTTGGTTGTAAATTGTTTATCAAATTTGTTTTATATGATTGTAGTCATGCAGTTGTGATGGAGTGGGGGCTGTACATGACCAATGTGATGCTCAAACAGGAAGATGTATATGTCGAAAAGGATATGAAGGGGAACAATGCCTCCAATGTGCTCCAGGATATTATGGATATCCCCATTGCAGAAAATGTGAATGCAATTTAGCTGGAACATTACCTGATCATTGTCCCAATGGACCTCCTTGCCACTGCCACCCAGAAACTGGGATCTGTCCTTGCAAGGTAAATAATATTGAAATAATCTATAAATATCTATTATATATACTAAACTTTTAAATACTTGGCCGCTACAACTATATTTCTCAAACTATCCGTATTGTAAACTAGTTCCATAAATTCCTAATCTCCTGTAATTCTTTCATATATTTTTTTTAATTTTCTTTCCACTACATTCTTATATATTGATTTACTAATTGGTTTTAACTATAAATAAATAAAGACCGGAAGCTTAGCCGCGCGGTTAAAGTGACTGGTCCGCCGACTCGAGTTCGAGGGATCGAACCTCGGCGAGTGCATCGATATATTTAAATAAAAATAAAAAAAAATATTAAACAATATAAAATATAAATAAATAAATACTTTTATAATAAATAAGATTTATTGTGAGAATGGCACATCCATAGGTAATTTTTTTTTAGAAAATAAATAAACAGTTTATAAGATTACAGGATTTGATTTTTATAATTTTTTTTTTAAATAAATATAAATGAAATTTTATTTAATCTTTTTTTATTAAAAGAATTGATTATTTTTTTAAATCTTAGGAACATGTCGAGGGTGATCGCTGTAATCGTTGTCAAATTGGCACTTTTGATCTTCAAATGGATAACCCAGCTGGATGCACGCAATGTTTTTGTTTTGGCCGAACTACCGCTTGTTCAGCAGCTGGATTAACCAGAACCCAGATTGTGGCACCGCATCCCCGTGAAGCCACATTTGAGGTACTTGATTCCAGCGTCTTCCCTCCATCTCATCATCCGCATCGTCACCATCAACATCGAATGTGTCATCAGGTAAAAAAACATTTAAAATAAACTACTAATAATCAAATAGAAGAAGAGTAGGATAATATAATTAAAAATATATATTTTGAATTTAGATTCGTATAAAAAATTCTGGTCATACGCTTGAAAATATCCAAGGACTTTGTGTTATTCCCAGTAACACCCCATCAAATATATCATTAGAAGCGATGAACGTACCAGATATTCCTCTCTATTGGTCGCTTCCACATTTATTTCTTCATGATAAGGTAATAAAACTTAATATTTTTCTTTTCTTTTTAATTCAACTCCAATATTTTTTTTTTTTTTTTTTTAATGAATATCTATTTAATTTTTTTTCTTACTTTATTTGAATTATGAATTAATAATATTACTATATCTCCTTATTTTTTTTATAGGTCCTCTCTTATGGCGGTTACCTTCGATTTCATGCTGTCTCTGAACCAGAAATGGATTCATTTCCAAGCCATAACTACCCTTTAGTACAATTAAAAGGCAATGGTCTTATACTCGAATATTACCCATTGTTACCCGTTGCGAATGGACTTTACCAAGTCAGGTAAATAATCTCTTATAATAATTTTTTTTCTCTTTCATTAAAATAATTAAGTATGTGATATTTATAATTTCATCATTTTTCCTCTTTAATATCTCTCTTAATTTTTAACAATATTAATATGATAAAACAACATATAGGTCCAAGAACTTAACAATTATAAAATATTGAGAAATAAGACAAATTTTATTTTATTGTTTTTAAAATGATGCATAAACCTTTTAATTATTATTTTTTTTTTATTAAAAGAACAAACTCTGTTAATAGTTTATATTTAGTTTTTACTATCTCGAGAAAGAGATAGTATTGCGATCACGAAAATTTTCGATGTTGAGATTTTGATGTTTTTATACGTTTTGAAGGTTCCTGAATCATTTTCACTAAGGTTGAGAAAAATCTCTGTGTGTGTGTGTATGTATGTAACCAAGATTACGCAAAAACGGTTTGAGCTAGAATGATGAAATTTGGTACATGGGCATTATTCAAAATTCATAGTTTTCTATCAACTTTTGAGAAATGTAGTTCAACCGGAAGAGGGTCATTACTTACAATGTTTTGATTTTTTTTCTTCTAAAGTGACCGTAAAAATAAAGATATATGTTTGATAATTTTTCACATGATTAATAATTGTATAAAACTGCTATAAATAGAATTTCAGCTTGATTGAATTGCTGAAAGTACCAGAATTAATTTTTTAACACTGCAAATCTCACGCGCCAACACGTTCCATCAACAAAGAGCCAAACATGCACTGGTTTTATAAATATTATTTATTAATTTTAATTTATAATTTAATTAATTTAATTTAATTTAAATTAATATATGTTATTTAATCCAATTCAAATTGTGAGATAGTCGAGTGGAGACACTCCAGATTTTTTAAAATAAAATCGCATAAATTTGTATTTAAATTTGTAAAATAGCTTTTTTCAAAAGTGATGGTGGACTCATGAGATTGGAACATTGATCCTTACTATAATATCTAGAAATTATTTAGCTAATAATAGAGAGATTCTTAATTATAATTATATCTAATATACTTTATATAATTTTGTAAATTGATAACTTTGATGTATTTATTGTCTTTTTCTTTGCAGGTTTCATGAATCCCTTTGGCGTCAACCAAGTGTAAATGAACCAGAAGTATCTCGAGAAATTTTAATGTTAGCCCTTCAAAAACTAGAATATATTAATCTTCGCGTAACAGATAAACCGCATTTCACTCATTTAAGGTATATTTTAAAAAATTACAGATAGATAATATTAAAATATAGGAATAAGATAATTCGGGTTCAGGACATAGAACCTGAATCAAAAAAAAAAGATGTATATTTATCTGTTATTCTTTTTGTTTTTAATTAGTTTGGATAATGTGACAATGGATACTGTAATGGCAGCGCCAGGTCGTCCTCCACCAATTGCACAAGGTGTAGAGCTGTGTGATTGTCCTATTGAATATAATGCCACCTCTTGTCAAAATCCAAGCAGGGGTTATTTCCGATGGCATGTGACACCTGGTCCTGGAATAAAATATCCGGGATCGACAATTGTCATCGACTTGGTGGGAGAAGCCAGACCTTGCCAGTGCAACGGAAGATCTGATGTTTGTGATATTGAAACTGGCCACTGTTTTGTAAGTTACCCAACATCAAATATAATATAATAATATATAATAATAAAATTTTATAAAATTTACATAATGATTACATTTAGAATTGTTCATCCAATACGGGCGGTGCACATTGCGAACAATGTGCCTCTGGATTTTATGGAGATCCTGCAAATTCTTGTCGGCCTTGTCCATGTCCCACTATTGAGAATAATCATGCAGAATCCTGTGAAGTGGAACCTGGACCCGGAAGAGGTCACGTGCTCTGCAGGTGTAAATCTGGTTACACAGGACCACTTTGTAACAGGTATACATTTACATATATTTGAAAGATTTATAATTTATAAGAAAAAACTAAAACTATTTTCAAATAATTTTTCAAATTTAATGATTTATAATTTTATTTATTTGACCATGTATGACTGTGCCTGC
The DNA here is from genome assembly GCA_963082975.1 of Labia minor. NCBI lineage: Eukaryota > Metazoa > Arthropoda > Insecta > Dermaptera > Spongiphoridae > Labia > Labia minor. The sequence continues at coordinate 70,061,634 of OY720347.1, forward strand.
CAGTATAACTCAATGTATGTTTTCAATTTATAAAAAATTAAACAATTTCATTCCTGTTATGATTTATATAATATTATTGTGTAATTTCAATAAAAAATTCCTAATTTTCAAACAAATGATGAGTCGATTAAATTATGAAATATAATATAATGACCATGCATACAAGCTTAAAAAATAGAAATGTTTAAATTATGTAATTTATTTTTTAGATGTAGTCCTGGATGGTATGGGCCAACCAATGATCTTTGTTCTCCTTGTCTCTGTCATAATGAAGGAAGTTTAGGCAAAACCTGTGATGAATTTACTGGACAATGCATTTGTAAACCAGGATTAACTGGAAGAGACTGCAGTCAGTGTCTCGCACCAAGACATATTTTAATGGGAAAACAGTGTACCTGTACGTTTCAAATATGTATATATAAATTTAATATATTATAAAAATTCATAATGTTCTAAATTTGACTGGATTGATTTGAAACTGGATTGCCAATAATAATTTAAAAAAATATTCTTAGTATTTTATATAAATTTGTAATATAGGAAATTATTTAAATAAAATTATTTTTCTATTTCATTGACTCACACATACATATTTAAAATTAAATTTTTTTATATTTTATGTTGAAAAAATAATCAATTTTTTTTTAACAAAAAAGAAAAATTTTTTTTTTTATTTGTATAATGTTGTTTGAATTAAGTTGATGTATATATATTTATATTTTTAGTTAAATTCCTATAATTTAATAAAAAATTACTATTAATATATTTTTATTGATTCTTAATTGTTAATACTTTTTAAATCGTTAATAAATCAATATTAAATAGAATATTTTTACAAATAATTCTATAAAATTTATAATTAATTCTGTTTTAGCCTGCGATGATGGATGTACTGGACCACTTCTCGATAAAATAGATGAATTGGAGAGAAATATATCTCAAGGAGCAGGTCACATACAAGAGGGTTACGTTCCTTTACCCTGGACACAATTAAGTGCTATTAACAACACAACAAAAAATTTAACTTCTTATTATAATCATTGGTTAAATAAAGGGAGAAGAAATTTTCAACGTATTGCTCACGATGGAGAAGATTTATTAAAAAAACATGAAAAAATTAAACATCGAGTAAGGTGAAAATTTAATATAATAATGAAATATAATGATTAACAATTATATTTGGATTTTTCAGAAGAAATATATGAATGAAAAGTTAGAAATTGCCCAAAACAAAGTAATCCATTTCAAATCACAAACAGATGATCTTTCAAATGAATTAAAAAAACTTAACAACGAAATTCAAGGTATATTTGTTAGCATGATTTAATTATTTATTTATTCTTTTATATATATATATATCAAAATTTCTAACATTTTTATTGAATTTTATTTTATTTTTTCTTTTTTTTTTTTCTTTTAAAATTTTTGATTTAAGATTTTTTATGAGTTCTTTTCAATGGTTTTTTTATTTTAGAAATAATTAATAGTTTCTCTTAAATATATTTCCATAAATATTATGATTTTTAGATTTGATTGAAGATTTAGTCTATTATGGCAATGAAGATTCCGATAGAATTTCTATTTCTGCAGCAATTGCAGAAGCTCGTGATATTTTTCATTTTATTAAATTTCAAAATTCCAAAATTAAACCATATCATTTGGAAGCACGAATACAACACGAGTATATTATTATATTATATTTCATCCACTAATTTTTTTATTTACTCATATTTATTTACTTATTTATTATTTGTAGAAAAGCTAAAAGATTGTTACATTTTATTAAAAAATTATTAACAAAAAATCCAAAAGTTAAGCAATTAAAAGATCGATTTAGAAAATTTGAGAATTTATTAGAAGATCATTTAAAGATTCTTGACAACGTTACTAATATGATATTAAAGGTATTATTATTATTATTTATTTTTTTTCTATTATTATTAAATTTTCTCTTCAAATTTTGATTGTTTTATTAGACGTCACAAATGACAAAACAAAATATAGCACTCTATAACACAACATCTAAAAATGTAAATTTGGCAAAAAAATTATTGGAAGATATGGAAGAATCTATGGATCAGACACAACGACTTATAAATGATGCTGACAATATTTTAGATAAAACCTATGATAACATCGATGTGAGTCACTTTATATTTATTCAAAAATAAAAATTATTAATATTATTTTTTGATAGTTCATACACTTTTGAAGATATTAATTAATTGATAGCAAAAACTAAAAATAATTTATTTTTAGAATTTCAATGATAATGAACCACTATTAACTAATCTGACTAATTTGGCAATTAATAAAGTTGGAAGATTGAGTGATCCACATTTAAAAGAACATTGGGTGGATCCCGCACATCGCCACGCCGAAATGATGTATCAAAGGGCAAAACAACTTAAAGAGTAAGCAAAGTTTTTAGTTAGTTTTAATTCTTCCTTTCTCTTTTGAGACTTTGAATCATTTAAATATGAATTAAATTTCCAATGATAATAAATAAATTAGAAATCATATTTTATTTGTCAAAAATGTTTTTAGCTTATTCTTGATTTATTTATTATATGATTTTTTATTATTATCTCATATATTATTTATTATTTTTATTTATTATATATTATATATATTATATTTATAAAATTATTAAAATTTTCTTTATTTGCTAAATTATCTATTATATTAGTACCACTAGATAAATAATTTTAAAATACTTTTTTATTATAGTCAATTTAATGCCACCATGCAAGATTCTGAGTATGCAATCCGTGCAAGTAAAGCTTATCAGAATATTGAGGATCGTTTGAAGACAACTTATGGTATTGCCAATAATGCCAATTTTAATGCAGATAAAATTCAAGAACATGTAAGATAAATTCAAACTTACACAAACATTTTTTTTTTTTTTTGTTATTAATTTGAAATTTCATTTCAGCTTCAACTTCAACAAAAATCATTTGATTCATTGGCAAATTCATCGCGCGTAAATAATCGTGCGAAAAATCGTTTAAATTTCGTTCAAGGAATGACTAGTGACACTGAAAAAGATTTTAAAAATATTAAAACCCTTACAACAAAAATGAAACAATTAGATAAAACAATTAAACAAACGAATACAAAATTATCTAATCTTGATAATAATGATGGTAAGACAATTTTAAAAAATATAAAAATAATTAACAAATTCTAAGTGAATTATTTTTATTTTAGTATTCGATACCGTAGATGAAGTTTTGGAATCATCCGATGAACTTTTAAATAGAACTGCCATTGTTCGTGCAAGTGCCAATAATACAATGGATCAAATTGCCAAACAACTCAGGCCTAATTTAGATTTAATTAATAGTAGTATCCAACGGGATAAACTTGATGGAATGGGTATTTATTTTTATACTATTATTAATATAATTAATTAATAGATAAAAATATCACATATAACCCACATTTTAATGCTATTTTTTTATTATTCTTTTTTTTAGTTACTGATGCTCAGAGTAATATAGCTTTGACAAAATCTATGTTAAATGAAATTGAATCTTCAGAAAGATCCCGTCAAAATCAATTTCAAACAAAAAACAATTCTATTAGTTCCCGATTACAAGATTTGCGTAATAAAATTTTGCAAGCCCGTCACCTTGCAGAAGGGGTATACTATATAATTTATTAACTCAGTTTAATTTAAATTGAATCATAAATGACTATTTGAATTATTGTTATAAAAAAAATATTTTTTTTTCAGATTCACGTTTCCGTTGCCAGTCCTATTGGTTCAGGTAAACACGGTTGTATTCGATCCTTTCAACGAGATGATTTGGCACCAAGTACAACTAATACAATAGTATTAAATTATGCTATTGATACAAATGAACAAGATGACCTATTGTTCTACATCGCAAGCAACAAAACTGTAAATTAATTTCCTATTACACACATATTATTAAAAAAAGACATATTTTATTTTTTGTAACTTTATATTTTATCTTGCAGGGTGATTTCATATCTGTTGAAATGGTAGAGCGACATATTCGATTTGTATGGGTTTTAGGAGGTAATGCCGCTTCCATCACTCATCCATTAATTATCAATTCTTCTTGGTTGTCGAAAAAATACAATTGGTATAAAATTGAAGTTCATAGGTAAGATTTATACAATTATATACAATACCTTTTTTTCGACTAGTCTCTTTTCGACGTCCGAAAGTCTGCTTCTTTTTTCATTCCACCAACTTTAAAATGGCATAGGTAATAGGCAATTTTAGCCCTAAAATCTGCAAGAGATAATGGTTTTTCTCCTCTTTCACTCAATCTTTTTTAATAAATTATCAATGAGTCATAAGAGTTAACTTAAGGAGGTGATAAAATAACCTCATGTACCATTTCTTCGTCCCCATTTTTACTATCTCGCCACAGATAGTATTGAGATCACGAAAATTTTCGATGTTGAGATTTTGATGTTTTTATACGTTTTGAAGGTTCCTGAATCATTTTCACTAAGGTTTAGAAAAATGTCTGTGGGCCAACTCGTGACGTGGTTCCATCAACAAAGAGCCAAACATGCACTGGTTTAATAAATATTATTTATTAATTTTAATTTATAATTTAATTAATTTAATTTAATTTAAATTAATATATGTTATTTAATCCAATTCAAATTTGCGAGATAGTCGAGTGGAGACACTCCAGATTTTTATTTTATACCTTCCGATTAACTCCTTCAATAAATTAACCCCTCCCATGTGTTTATTAAAGTTTATAACAAAGGCAAGACAGTAAATTTCCATAATTTTTTTTTTGCTTTTTGTCAAATCTTTTTACCTTTGTTAATGGGCATTTTATCTGTAAAAGTGGATAAAAGATGGACAATTTTATTGTCTTTCCACGAGACTCATGTAATATCTACGCTCTCTGCATCAGCAACAAATTCAACTGAAGCCCCTCTTGTTGTGCACAAGGATTTAGCAAAAGTTCTACACAACGTGTTTAAATACAAAATACTAGTTATTTGTATTAATACATTCATGCTCTTTTACTCATATCATATCTAATATAAACAGCAGTGTGGGGTTAATTTCATATATATAATTTAATAATATTTTTCATGAAAGATTTAGAATTTTTTTTCTGGCCAACTGTCGTTCCCAAGAGCAGAAATATAATGTCACTGTTATAAATTGATAATTGGAAATAAATTGAGGTTGTTATCAATAATAAAGCCCTGTTTTATTATATATATATATATATATATTCTTTTAATTTTGGTTGTTCTAAAATATTACAACTTAAAAGACTTAAAATCTAGGGTTGTTCCCACCCCCTTCTAGTTTTAATCATGACTACTTTTTATATAGGCTCAAAATTACGTGGACCAATTATTATATTTTTATTCTTTTCATATTTTCCACAAGGAGGTCATAAAATCACTAATTATAAAAAATACTCTTAACAACTTAGAAACCAGTGTTTATATAAAAATTTAGAATAATTTTGTATATAACAATCATTTTGGAAATTTTCTTATTCAGAATGGCCTCTTCTGCTACACTCCAAGTTAAATCTCAGCCAACAATTTCTTCCGATCCAAACGATGGTGTTATAGAACGTGGCGAATTATCAACTCGTCATGGAACACTCCATCTAAGTCCTCATGATCTATTATGGATTGGCGGTATTGACGGACCCCGATCAAAATATTTACATTCAAGAGACCATGGTCTATCTGGAAGTTTGCATCAAGTAATTCTTGACGGTAGACCAATTGGATTATGGAATTTCATTAAAGAGACCAAATGCACTGCTACAAAACAACAGTAAATAATCCTGAAAATTGATTTATATATATGTTTACATATATATATATATATTTATTTATTTATATTAATTGATTATTTCAATTTTAAGATCTGAACCAATTAAAGATGATACCTCATATCGATTTACGGGTGATGGTTATGTTATTCTTCATCAAAGCCCATCAGGTCCTTACAATAAATATATATTTAGTGTTTCATTTAAATTTAGAACTTTAGATGAAGAGGCTTTACTCTTTTTGGCAATAAATCCTCATAAGGTATATATAAATATGAGCACACAATTTGAATTATAAATACATATACATATACATACTTACAATTATTAATATAAATATCTATTCTAGGGACATTTTGTTTCCTTATCATTGAAAAATGGTAAAGTTTTATATCAAATCGGATACGGCGGTGATTCATATTTAGAAATTTCTTCTTCGAGTCGTCATAATACTGGAAATTGGACCCTTATTGAGGCTAGTAGATATTTCCAAAGAGATAAACGCATAGAAAAAGGTATATGGTCCTTATATTACTTATATCTTTAATTATTTATTATCAAACAGTGATTTTACATTTTTTATTTAGTGGCATCTTTTCACTTCTAAAAAAAGATATCTTTTTATTATAAGAGTATATTATAGTTATATTATAAGTAAATTGCTCATAGGACTGTTTTCATTAAAAATTTAAACTATATCTACTATAAAACCTCTATTAGGGATCATTAATTTTAGAAAATAATGATTTTTTTTATTTAATTATAATATAATATACCTATATTTTCATTTAAGTTTGTGTTAGTTAGTTATATACAGGTTTATTTTTCAGTAATTCTGAAAGTTGAGGGTGAATCTAGTGATGGAGTTCCTTCGTCTCCACCTAGTGAAGAACATATTCCAGATTTATATGGAGCTGATTTTTATATTGGAGGTGTTCCACCCAATTTTAGAATAACATCTAAAAATAATATTGTTATGCGATCATTCTTAGGATGTATTTCTGATATTCAGGTATTAAATATAATCTCAATTGTAAAATTATTTATTATATTTATTAATATTTTCTTAAAAATAATCTTATAAAATATTTCAGGTGATGCAGGAAAGTTATAATCCATTCCGAGGACAATTTTTTGGTGTGGAACCATCTTGTAATGATTTACCTTTGAAAACGGTTAGTTTTTGTGGTGAAGGTTTCCTCGAAGTTGCATCTCATCCTCTTAAGAAAAAAGCTGAATTTAGTTTCGTGTTTAGAACACTTCAAGATCATGCTTTTCTATTATTATCGGCTTTAGATCCGAATTCCGATCTTCCTGCTGAACAACAAGTGAGTTTCGTTATTATTATTTATTAGAACAATTAATAATATGATATAATTATATTTTAGAATTATTATTCGGCTTCTTTGATGAACGGAGTCATGCAAATACAAATGAATGCGGGACAAGGGGAAGCCCGGCTGCAATCGGACACAATGCTTGCTAATTTGAGTGATGGTGGATATCACACAGTAACAGTTACACGACAAGCAAGAAACATAGAATTGAGGATTGATGAATTATTACACTCCAATACGAGCTTACCGGATGGCTCAGGACCAATTCTTGCTGCAGGACAAGGAGGAGGACTTTTCCTCGGCGGACTACCTCCTGGTTTCGAAGATTCAGGAAGGGTTGCTGTCACTCAGCCACTCGTAGGCACTATTAAAGATGTTATCATGAATGGGCAGTAAGTAAAATTGTGTTTTAATGATAAATTAAATTAATTCACAACTAATGAAGCAGAATTCTTTAATATATTTCCTAACATAAACATTTTCAAATTTGTAGTCTTATTTTTTAAAAGCTATAATCTACAGCAATTCAATTTATTTTTCTTTAATTAACTATATTTAATTATAATTTTTTAAATAGATTAATTCGAATGGATGAAGCAATTATTTATCACCAAGCCGGCATTGGTCATTCCTCTTTCACTGGATGCATTCTCGGATTTCCTTGGAGTGAGCCTATTTCTTCAAATACATTGGCTGGTCCTGGACATCCTGCTTCTCATTCTTCTGGGTCAAGTGCCAAATGCAAAGTAGACAGCTATTCTATAGTTCCTTCGGCTGTGAAACTCGGGGATTTCCCGCACAGTCATGTACAAGTAACACTGCCAAGAAGAAATACTTTAAATAAAAACTATACTATCGAATTATATTTTAGAACATTTTATCCTGATGGATTATTATTTGTCGTAACTGTAAGTATATTTTAACCAATTTAATTTTTTTTTTTTAAATAATATTTATATAATAATATATTTTATTCTTAAATAATTATTAGATTCAAAATACTGAAATAAGTCCTAAATTTCTGTTTGGAGTTTCTAATTAAATTACAAAAATGTAAATGTAAATTTACAAAAATGTATATTATAATATTTAATAATTTAATGATCTTATCTAATAAATATGTGAAATAGCTAACATTGACTCATTCCATAGGTCAATAAATATAAATATAATAAATTTCATTTTTTTAGGGATCTCGAGCTAAATTAAAGAATCATTATATTATGGTCTCATTACATAACAAACAAGTTAAAATTGTAATAAAGGCAAGAAGAAAAATAGAAAAATATTTATCGTTTAATCCCAAACAAGATTTGAATGATGCTGGTTGGCATCTGGTTAAATTAAAACGCGTTGATCGTACATTGACTTTATTTGTTGATAAACATAAAATAGATATAAAAAAATACCCTAAGAAATTAAATGTTGGAAATATCATGTATATTGGTGGAGTTCCCGAAAGTGGATTATCTTTACCTGATGTTTTGGTAAGTATTTTAAAATTCAATTTACAATAAATAACAAAAATAAAAATTTGACAATAATTTTTTATTTTAAATTAAAAAAAAACAATAAAATTATTATCATATATATATAAATGAATTTTGATTTAAGATACATAAAATGCAACGATTTAAAGGATGTATTCGAAATTTAAAAATCAATGAACAATTGCAAGATTTGGTTGGAACAAAAGCTAGTCCTTATCGAGTTACAAGTTGTTATCCTTATGTAGAAAGGGGATCTTATTTTCCTGGAGATGCCTATGCTATTTATGGTAAGTTTCATAATTTTCACATTGACAATTACGTGTATGATAAACATTTTTTTTTTAAATATTATAAATTTTTAAATAATATAGATCACATTAAATTAAAATAAACCCAGATACACAATTTAATTAAAATATTTCGAATACTCTCGACGATTTATTTTTATTGTTATTACAATTCATAAATTATTTTTTATAAACATATTAAATTATTAAATAAATCAATAATTTATCAATTCTGTTTTCATATTTCTATCTTATATAAAATGAAATATATTTAAAAGAAAATGATCATAATCACGATTTGTATAAATTATATTTAGATAGGGTGACCATATCAAGTCCTGTTCAAGGGTTTTGATCGTCCCAAGCAAAACAAAACTTGGCGTACAAGAATATACAAATTTACTGCAAATTAAAAGAATCTGGAGTGTCTCCATTCGACTATGTCGCAAATTTGAATTGGATTAATTAACATATATTATATTTAAATTAAATTTAATTAAAATTAATAAATAATATTTATTAAATCAGCGCGTGATTGCCAGTCAAGAATTTAATTCCGGTATTTTCAGCGATTCAATCAAGCTGAAATTCTATATATAGCAGTTTTATACAATTTTTAATCATGTGAAAAACTATCAAACATATCTTTATTTTTACGGTCAGTATAGAGGAAAAAAAAATGAAAACGTGGTAGGTATTGTGACCATCTTCCAAAAGAGCTACATTTTTCAAAAGTTGATAGAAAACTACTAATTTTGATTAATACCCGTGTACCAAATTTCTAGCTCAAACCGTTTTTGAGTAATCTTACATAAAGCTAATAAATATGAAAAAACTATACAGTCTCTTTCAAAACGGTTATATGGTCACCTAATATTTAGACCACAAAACCAAATGGTCGGATTTCCGAATAAACATTTTTATTATTATTAATTTTAAAATCAGGATTAAATTTTAATGAATATATATTGAATTTGTAATAATTTTTATTATTTTTGAATCTTTTTTTAGAGGACAAATTTCATTTAGGTTTTCAAGTTGAATTAGAATTGGAATTAGAATTTCGTACTTCTCAAATGACAGGAGTATTAATAAGTTTAAGTCAACCAGAAGGGGTTCCAGCACTTTCTATAGAAATTAATAATGGAAAGGTAAATTTAATGTTTTTATATCAATATAATTATAACAAAATTGTACACTATATAGACTACGATTTTCATCGTGATTAATTACTTTTAAATTTTTATCTATTAGTTTTTTCATCATTACGCATCATATAATTTTTTTTTAAATTTTAACATTCAATCTTCATCACTTGTTAAATTTTATATATCAATTTATTCCAAATATTATTTATATTAGTAAAAGATCTCTAATAACTATTCATTTTAAACTTTAAATAAAAAATTATTCTTTTCAGGTGATAATGTCAATGGATACAGGTAATGGAAAACCATTCCATGTGGAGCAAGGTTTTTCATCTGAATACGGTGTTTGTAATAATGAGTGGCATCGAGTGAAGGCCTCTTTTATGAATGCTGAATTAATATTGAAAGTTGATGATGAAGCCACAACACTGGGTCACCCAGGAAATGGCCATCCACTTATCGATGAAATAAATAGCCCACTTTATATTGGCGGCCTTCCAGGTAAAATTATTAATTTAAATAAAAAAAAATTATCTGTAAATATTTAATTAAAATCATTTTCATTAATATTCTGATGGTTATTTTAGAACGAGCTTCCAGTGGGACTTTACAAACAAGGGATAATTTCATAGGATGTTTAAAGAAAGTTGTTATAAGAGATCAAAGAAGAGATTGGACAGATATGTACAAATTATCAAATGTTCTTCTTAATTCCTGCCCAGTTAGTTCAGAATAAAAAAATCGTACTTAATTATAAAGTGAAAGGACAATAATAAACTTTATAAGTGCATTTTATGTTTGTAAAGAATATTATTCCTTTTTTTTTGTTTCCTTGATCATTTAACTTTATTTAATTTATTTATTATTTATACAAGATTTTGTTTTTATCTAAGTAAATTGTTTAATCATAAAAACAAATTTAATTCATTATTTTTATTTATATGAAAAATACATCAAATACAAAACATAAAACATTTATTTTTATAAAATTAAAGTTTAGAAAAATTAAATGTTGGAAAATTTTATTTAATATAATGATTGATCATAAGATTATAATAAATATATTTGATGAAAAAAAAATTAAATAATTAATAAATATTTTCTTTAGGTACCATTTTTTATTTTTAAATGTTTTATTTTTTACATAGTAATAATGAAAGATCAAAATCTGATTGAATAAAAAAAATTGTCAATAAAATAAGTAAAATCATAAAAAATACTATTTATTTATTTTAATTTTAATTTGTTTAAAAAAGCAAGATAAATTAATATTCATTTATTTTGATTTCAATTAAAATACAAAAGAGAATTTACTAAAATAATATCTAGTTAAAAGAAAATATCTCTTTTCAAAATTCATTTAAATTAACAATTATCTATCTTACTGATGTGATATGTAAATAAATAGTAAATTATGCTCTTTTGAAATAAAATTGAAATATTAATTGATGACGTAAATAAAATTAATAAATAATTAAAATTAATTAATATATCATCCTTTCAACATAATTTGTTAAAACTAATAATATATGTAATAGAAGAACACATTAATTTTTAAAATTATTATTTGTTGTTATAGTACTATTTATTTATTAAATATATATTATTAGTGTGTAATGTAATTTATTTTGTTTTTTATACATATAAAAATGGATCAAGGAAAAATTATGAGTATTATTAATTTTTAAAGTATTATTCTTATGATATTAATAATTTTAAAAGAAAAAGACGTTATTTAAATGAATCAGATGAAAATAATATCTAAAATATTACAAACATTTCATATTTTTTTTTTTTTGATTTTCTAGTCTTATATTAACAAATTTAAATAGATATTAAGAATAGATTGAATTGGAAAAAAAATATTAAAATAAAAGTGAGAGATTATTTTCATAAGTCACTGCCCTTCAACAGTTGTTTTAATGAAAGTTTTATTGAACATATAAAATTTCAAAATAAAAATATTTAAAAAGAACAAAATATTATCTATGTATATTATTTATATATTTTTAGTAATATCCATAAATATAATTCAAAAAACAATTTTATAAATATTTATTTCATTTAATTATCCCATCCGAAGATAAATTTATATAATAAATTATTTCGAAATATAATTATTAACTATTTTCTATAATAAATAATTTTTTTTTTAGTGTCCAAATATCAACAGATGCTGTATTCACAAATTTAAATTATCAATATTGGATTGGTTTTATTTAATTTAGAAGACAATTGATCATATTCCTTGATATTAAATTTATAAATTTGCAAGTTTGTCTAAAGTGTAAATAGTTGTGTCTAAAATTTGTTCTATATTGAAAATGGTCGGTATAGATTTGGTTCTAAATTCTAGATAATCAACTATTAGTTAATAAATTAATTTAAAATTTATTTTCAATTTTCAACAATAATTTATCAAATCTTAAGATATTTAAAGAATATTATAATAACATTTTAAACAAAGTATGTTATTATATATATTATATATTATTATATGTATATATATTTACAATACCCTTTTCGATTGGCTAATAATATAGGCAGTTTGTTTTAAATTTCTATTCTTTCATCCAAAGTTTCACTTGAATATTGAAAATAACATTTAATAAAAGAATAAATTAAATATTCATTAGATTAAATAAAAGAAAAAAAAAGTATTTATAAAATATTTTTTTTATATAGAACAATTATTTCTAAGTATTTTCAAAAACTTTTGTATTTACTAAACTAACATTACTATTATAATGTATATCATCAAAATTATTTTCGAAGGGTATCAAAATTAAAATCTATAAAACTATTATTTTACCAATTGTTTTATATGGATATTGTGTTGTCTTTGACTTTGGGGAAGTCCCAGAGTAGATTCAGAGTATCAGAAAAAATAATTTATCATAGTATTTATGGAATGAAGAAGGAGATAAAAATGGATTGTATGGACCTCTAAGCAACTCTAAACATAGTTAGGGTCACGAGACTCGAATGAAAGAGGAAAGACTATCAATAATTTTTTTTGTATGAGGACTAATTGGGAATCGACCGGTTGATAGAGTAAAGACGCAGTAAGAAGACAATTCAAAGATAAAATAGAAGTTGGGAGAGAAAATACGAGTGGGATAATATGAACAACCAAAGATTTTTGGGTTACGTAGAGTAAATAGATAAGGATTCATTATTCTTAATTCTCTATGCTCTTGAATGATTCACATATTCCATTTAACAAAAAATAACCTTTGGGACATTCAAAACAAGTATCTGGTGCGACACATTCACCATTATCACATGGATTATTTTTACAAACAGGGTGACATTGATAGATTGCTGACAAACTCTTTGCACTATAAACCATTTGTTCTTCATATCCCTGAAAATTTATTCATATTAATGAAAATATTATTAATATTGATGATGAAAATACTATAATTGTACATACCTCATAACATTTACATTTATTTGGAGCAATACAATGTCCATTTTTACAAGGACGCTTACAAAATGGCACGCAAATTTTTTCCTCATTTTTCTGATAACCTTTCAGGCATATACATACATTAGAATCATTTATTCTCGTACAAATCCCATTTTGGCAATTTTTACAAAATGGCAGACATGAATTGTTTTCGAGATAATAATTTTCACCACATTGTTTACAAGACCCAGGTACTTGGCAAGTGACACATCCCGTTGAACATTCTGGTTCGCATTGTAATGACATATGATTAAATTTAAATCCTTCTTGACATCTACATTGGCCAGGTTGAATAACACATTCTGGATTTAAACAATTTTTACATATGGGTCGACAAACCGAGTGATTTTTAAAATCATTATAATATCCCAAATCACATAAACATTTATTAGGCCAAACACATTGACCATGAAGACAATTGGGAATACAATTTGGAAGATAAGGAATTGTATAATACGGATTTTCTGTTAACAATATATTTGGCGTTGCATAATTATCATTATTACAACACTTTTCACAGATGGGTTTACATATGTTGTCCAGATTATTATTTTTATAATATCCATTTTCACATAGACACACGTTTGGTGCTATGCATTTTCCATTTATGCATTCTGGTGAGCATTGAGGAACACAAACATTAGTTGAATTGTTATCTAATGAAAAACCTGTAAAGCATTTACATTTATTTGTGGCATTGCAATTACCATTGATGCAGTTGGGTGTACAGCTGGGTGGAAATATATCAGAATCATTAATACGAATATAACCTTTGCATTGAAAATAGTTTGTTGTTACACAGAGGTCATTCTTACACGTTGGTTTACAGATAGGAATACATGAATTAGTTTCAGAATCATCCAACAAATAACCTTCATTACATTTGCAATAATTATGCGCAATGCAAATACCATTTTTACATGAGGGTTCACAAGTGGGAATACATGAATTAATTTCTTTTGGATTTAGAACATATCCTTCGTTGCATTTGCAATAATTTGGAGCTACACATCTTCCATTTTTACATGCAGGTTCGCAAGCAGGAATACATGAATTAATTTCTTTTGTATTTAAAACATATCCTTCGTTGCATTTGCAATAATTTGGTGCTAAGCACATACCATTTTTACATGCAGGTTCACAATTAGGAATACATGAATTAATTTCTTTTGGATTTAGAACATTTCCTTCGTTGCATTTGCAATAATTTGGTGCTACACATCTTCCATTTTTACATGCAGGTTCGCAAGCAGGAATACATGAATTAATTTCTTTTGTATTTAAAACATATCCTTCGTTGCATTTGCAATAATTTGGTGCTAAGCACATACCATTTTTACATGCAGGTTCGCAATTAGGAATACATGAATTAATTTCTTTTGTATTTAAAACATATCCTTCGTTGCAATTGCAATAATTTGGTGCTAAGCACATACCATTTTTACATGAAGGTTCGCAAGCAGGAATACATGAATTAATTTCTTTTGGATTTAGAACATTTCCTTCGTTGCATTTGCAATAATTTGGTGCTACACATCTTCCATTTTTACATGCAGGTTCGCAAGCAGGAATACATGAATTAATTTCTTTTGTATTTAAAACATATCCTTCGTTGCATTTGCAATAATTTGGTGCTAAGCACATACCATTTTTACATGCAGGTTCGCAATTAGGAATACATGAATTAATTTCTTTTGTATTTAAAACATATCCTTCGTTGCAATTGCAATAATTTGGTGCTAAGCACATACCATTTTTACATGAAGGTTCGCAAGCAGGAATACATGAATTAATTTCTTTTGGATTTAAAACATATCCTTCGTTGCATTTGCAATAATTTGGTGCTAAGCACATACCATTTTTACATGCAGGTTCGCAATTAGGAATACATGAATTAATTTCTTTTGTATTTAAAACATATCCTTCGTTGCATTTGCAATAATTTGGTGCTACACATCTTCCATTTTTACATGCAGGTTCGCAAGCAGGAATACATGAATTAATTTCTTTTGTATTTAAAACATATCCTTCGTTGCATTTGCAATAATTTGGTGCTAAGCACATACCATTTTTACATGCAGGTTCGCAATTAGGAATACATGAATTAATTTCTTTTGTATTTAAAACATATCCTTCGTTGCAATTGCAATAATTTGGTGCTAAGCACATACCATTTTTACATGAAGGTTCGCAAGCAGGAATACATGAATTAATTTCTTTTGTATTTAAAACATATCCTTCGTTGCATTTGCAATAATTTGGTGCTAAGCACATACCATTTTTACATGCAGGTTCGCAATTAGGAATACATGAATTAATTTCTTTTGTATTTAAAACATATCCTTCGTTGCAATTGCAATAATTTGGTGCTAAGCACATACCATTTTTACATGAAGGTTCGCAAGCAGGAATACATGAATTAATTTCTTTTGGATTTAAAACATATCCTTCGTTGCATTTGCAATAATTTGGTGCTAAGCACATACCATTTTTACATGCAGGTTCGCAATTAGGAATACATGAATTAATTTCTTTTATATTTAAAACATATCCTTCGTTGCATTTGCAATAATTTGGTGCTACACATCTTCCATTTTTACATGCAGGTTCGCAAGCAGGAATACATGAATTAATTTCTTTTGTATTTAAAACATATCCTTCGTTGCATTTGCAATAATTTGGTGCTACACATCTTCCATTTTTACATGAAGGTTCGCAAGCAGGAATACATGAATTAATTTCTTTTGTATTTAAAACATATCCTTCGTTGCATTTGCAATAATTTGGTGCTAAGCACATACCATTTTTACATGCAGGTTCGCAATTAGGAATACATGAATTAATTTCTTTTGTATTTAAAACATATCCTTCGTTGCAATTGCAATAATTTGGTGCTAAGCACATACCATTTTTACATGAAGGTTCGCAAGCAGGAATACATGAATTAATTTCTTTTGGATTTAAAACATATCCTTCGTTGCATTTGCAATAATTTGGTGCTAAGCACATACCATTTTTACATGAAGGTTCGCAAGTAGGAATACATGAATTAATTTCTTTTGGATTTAAAACATATCCTTCGTTGCATAAGCAATAATTTGGTGCTACACATCTTCCATTTTTACAATTTTTATTACATTTTGCGATACAAACATGTTCATTAAAGATATCTTGAACATAACCTTCATTACATACACATATATTTGAGTCAGTACATTTTCCATTTTTACATCCACCTTGACACTCTGGCATACATTTATTTTTTATTAGATTATGCGTAATATAACCGATATAGCATTTGCAATAGTTTGGAGCTACACATTTTCCGTTGATACAATTTGGGTTACAAATTGGTAAACATTGGTTCAATTTAGTTACATTTTTTTCATACCCCTCATTACACTCGCAAAAATTCGGAGCCACACACTTCCCATTTATACATCCCAACTTACATACTGGTAAACAAATATTACTACCCTCACTCCAAGTTAAAATATATCCATCATTACAAATACATTTATTCTCATCGCTACATATACCATTTACACATTTCTTCTCGCATCCCTTTGAGAATATTTCTCTTTTTCTTTTGAATTTTAAACAAATATTCGTCTCATTTTTTATATGTTGATACCCTTCATAACATAAACATTCATCCGGTTTAAAACAATATCCATTGATACAATTTTTAGAACAGAATGGAATGCATTTATTTTCTGAATTTTTGTAGTATCCTTCGGCGCAAATACATTCGGAAGAACTATCGCAAAATTTTTCTTTACAAGTAAAATTGCAAATTTTTTTACAAATTAATGGAATGTCCATAATCTTTCTATAACCCAGACAGCAATTCATTTCTTCTAAACCATTTCTGAAATTAGAATATATTTATTGGATAAATATAAGTTTTGGATAAACAATTTCAAATTAAATATATATTCGTATTATATGTAAGACTATCTCTTTAAATAGAGAATAGATAAAATAAAAAAGTATTTATGTATTTACGAGTATTCGTAATTTGCTTAGAGTTTATGGAAACCTATTTTAATTTCTTTTTCAAACAAATTAAAATTATCTTCTTATTAAATAGATTTAAAAAATAATATTTTATTAGAAATTAAATATATAGAGCAGAGGTTCTTAATCTTATGTACTCTGCGGACCCCCACTTGAAAAAATTTTTTTTGACGGACCCCATTCCAACTTTAGGTACTTTACGTCATTTTATTAGTTAATTTCTGGCTTACGATCTCATAAGAACAAGGATATATGATGAATATTTCTAACAGTGATTGGTGAATAACGATTTTTTTGCATATTGTAGAACACATTTTATTAGAAATTATAATATTGAAGAAAGAAAATTCTGCTAAATATGAAGAGGGAAACGGTAGCAATAGTTTTCTTGCACATTTCGTTGAATTTGGGTATTTGATCTGTTTCCTCACAAAGCCATGCCATCGCTTCTTTTATATTAAATAAAGTTTATTTATTTAGAATTAGCTCTTTAATTAAGAAAAAAAATATGCAAGTTATCTTCCCATATAAAATATCATCACAATCCGTTACTTCATATCGATTTCTACATCAAATATACATACAGTACATAGATTTAATTATATATAAAGAGAGATATATTAAATATAAACTTTTAAAATAATAAAAACTACTTACGATAATTGGTTAATACAAATACCATCATCAATTAAAGTAGGTTCATTTTTCAAAGGATCTTCTAACAGAATACCTGTAGATAGTTTCATAATTATCAATAATAAAATTAAAATATTTAATAACCCCATGATTACAAACTTTTTGAACATAGAGAGCTATACACATATATATCATGTATAAATATACATTAAAATGAGTATATTATCTCAGAAAGAGGAAGATGGAAATTCCTAATGTTTTATCTTGAATTCTAAATTATCACTCAAGTTGTACTACTTTTATTATTTATCTCTTTTGACAATGAAAAATATCAGTTAAAAAAAGAAAATATTTTAATTAAAAATATTTAAATTTTTTATCATATTTATCATAGTTGAATTTTGAATGAAATATATATATATCAAATAGATTTTTTGTAATGAAAAGGCAAAATTAATAAGTAAATATAAAAGATATGTTAATATAATTAAATATTTCTTATTTAAAATCAAAAATTGAACAATTGATATAAAAAATATTTTTAATATTTTAATATTTAGCATAGTTGAATTTTGCATGAAATTTATAAATCAAATAGATTTTTTGTAATGAAAAAGCGAATTAGTCAGAAAATATAAAAGATATGTTAATATAATTAAATATTTCTTATTTAAAATCAAAAATTGAACAAATTGATATAAAAAATATTAATAATATCTTAATATTTATTATAGTTGAATTTTGACTCGAATATATAAATCAAATAGATTTTTTGTAATGAAAAACGAAATTACTCAGGAAATATAAAATATATCTTAATATAATTAAATATTTCTTATTTAAAATCAAAAATTGAACAAATTGATATAAAAAATATTAAAAATATCTTAATATTTAGCATAATTGAATTTTGCATGAAATTTATAAATCAAATAGATAAATATTATTGATATTTATGATGAATAATTATTTTATTATGCCGAAAACCTAGGGTCATCCTACGATGACCTTTCATAATTTTTATGGGAAAATTGAAAAATGAAATTTTTAAAAATAAATAATAAATTCGTTCATTTTACATCATAAAAATATTAAAAAAATATATTATTGATATTTCTGATGAATAATTATTTTTTTATGACGAAAACCTAGGGTCATCCTACGATAACCTTTCATAATTTTTACGGGAAAATTAAAAAATGAAATTTTTAAAAATAAATAATAAATTCGTTCATTTTACATCATAGAAATAGGATTAGAGAATTGGCTGTCTTACTGTGTGCACGCATTTTTAGTGAGCTTCTGATCTTTTGTTGTAGAAGAGTTGTGGAAGAGAATGATACATAATAAATAAATTTTACATTTCTATTTAAAAAAGTAGCTTTTTGAGTGAAATAATATTACAAATTGAGGTTTTTACGATGAAATTAATGAAAAAAATTATGATATCAATGAAATAATAATTAATTCTTGATTAGGACCAGAAATGGAAGAGAATGATATATAATAAATAAATTTTACATTTCTATTTAAAAAAGTAGATTTTTGAGTGAAATAATATTACAAATTGAGGTTTTTTCGATGAAATTAATGAAAAAAATTATGATATCAATGAAATAATAATTAATTCTTGATTAGGACCAGAAATGGAAGAGAATGATATATAATAAATAAATTTTACATTTCTATTTAAAAAAGTAGATTTTTGCTTGAAATAATATTACAAATTGAGGTTTTTTCGATGAAATTAATGAAAAAAATTATGATATCAATGAAATATGAATTAAATCGAATATAGAATCAAAAATGGAAGAAAATGATATATAACAAATAAATTTTACATTTCTATTTAAAAAAGTAGATTTTTGCGTGAAATAATATGAGAAATTCTGTTTTTTTCTATGAAATCAATGAAAAAAATTATGATATCGATAAAATATGAATTAATTCTTGATTAGGACCAGAAATGGAAGAGAATGATATATAATAAATAAATTTTACATTTCTATTTAAAAAAGTAGCTTTTTGCGTGAAAAAATATTACAAATTAAGGTTTTTTCGATGAAAATAATGAAAAAAATTATGATATCGATAAAATATGAATTAATTCGTGATTAGGATCAGAAATGGGAGAGAATGATACATAATAAATAAATTTTACATTTCTATTTAAAAAAGTAGATTTTTGCGTGAAATACTATTACAAATTGAGGTTTTTTCGATGAAATTAATGAAAAAAATTATGATATCAATGAAATAATAATTAATTCTTGATTAGGACCAGAAATGGAAGAGAATGATATATAATAAATAAATTTTACATTTCTATTTAAAAAAGTAGATTTTTGCGTGAAATAATATTACAAATTGAGGTTTTTTCGATGAAATTAATGAAAAAAATTATGATATCGATAAAATATGAATTAATTCTTGATTAGGACCAGAAATGGAAGAGAATTATATATAATAAATAAATTTTACATTTCTATTTAAAAAAGTAGCTTTTTGCGTGAAATACTATTACAAATTGAGGTTTTTTCGATGAAATTAATGAAAAAAATTATGATATCAATGAAATAATAATTAATTCTTGATTAGGACCAGAAATGGAAGAGAATGATATATAATAAATAAATTTTACATTTCTATTTAAAAAAGTAGATTTTTGCTTGAAATAATATTACAAATTGAGGTTTTTTCGATGAAATTAATGAAAAAAATTATGATATCAATGAAATATGAATTAAATCGAATATAGAATCAAAAATGGAAGAAAATGATATATAACAAATAAATTTTACATTTCTATTTAAAAAAGTAGATTTTTGCGTGAAATAATATGAGAAATTCTGTTTTTTTCTATGAAATCAATGAAAAAAATTATGATATCGATAAAATATGAATTAATTCTTGATTAGGACCAGAAATGGAAGAGAATGATATATAATAAATAAATTTTACATTTCTATTTAAAAAAGTAGCTTTTTGCGTGAAAAAATATTACAAATTAAGGTTTTTTCGATGAAAATAATGAAAAAAATTATGATATCGATAAAATATGAATTAATTCGTGATTAGGATCAGAAATGGGAGAGAATGATACATAATAAATAAATTTTACATTTCTATTTAAAAAAGTAGATTTTTGCGTGAAATACTATTACAAATTGAGGTTTTTTCGATGAAATTAATGAAAAAAATTATGATATCAATGAAATAATAATTAATTCTTGATTAGGACCAGAAATGGAAGAGAATGATATATAATAAATAAATTTTACATTTCTATTTAAAAAAGTAGATTTTTGCGTGAAATAATATTACAAATTGAGGTTTTTTCGATGAAATTAATGAAAAAAATTATGATATCGATAAAATATGAATTAATTCTAGATTAGGACCAGAAATGGAAGAGAATTATATATAATAAATAAATTTTACATTTCTATTTAAAAAAGTAGCTTTTTGCGTGAAATACTATTACAAATTGAGGTTTTTTCGATGAAATTAATGAAAAAAATTATGATATCAATGAAATAATAATTAATTCTTGATTAGGACCAGAAATGGAAGAGAATGATATATAATAAATAAATTTTACATTTCTATTTAAAAAAGTAGATTTTTGCTTGAAATAATATTACAAATTGAGGTTTTTTCGATGAAATTAATGAAAAAAATTATGATATCAATGAAATATGAATTAAATCGAATATAGAATCAAAAATGGAAGAAAATGATATATAATAAATAAATTTTACATTTCTATTTAAAAAAGTAGATTTTTGAGTAAAATAATATTACAAATTGAGGTTTTTACGATGAAATTAATGAAAAAAATTATGATATCAATGAAATAATAATTAATTCTTGATTAGGACCAGAAATGGAAGAGAATGATATATAATAAATAAATTTTACATTTCTATTTAAAAAAGTAGATTTTTGCGTGAAATAATATTACAAAATGAGGTTTTTTCGATGAAATTAATGAAAAAAATTATGATATCGATAAAATATGAATTAATTCTTTATTAGGACCAGAAATGGAAGAGAATTATATATAATAAATAAATTTTACATTTCTATTTAAAAAAGTAGCTTTTTGCGTGAAATACTATTACAAATTGAGGTTTTTTCGATGAAATTAATGAAAAAAATTATGATATCAATGAAATAATAATTAATTCTTGATTAGGACCAGAAATAGAAGAGAATGATATATAATAAATAAATTTTACATTTCTATATAAAAAAGTAGATTTTTGCTTGAAATAATATTACAAATTGAGGTTTTTTCGATGAAATTAATGAAAAAAATTATGATATCAATGAAATATGAATTAAATCGAATATAGAATCAAAAATGGAAGAAAATGATATATAATAAATAAATTTTACATTTCTATTTAAAAAAGTAGATTTTTGAGTGAAATAATATTACAAATTGAGGTTTTTACGATGAAATTAATGAAAAAAATTATGATATCAATGAAATAATAATTAATTCTTGATTAGGACCAGAAATTGAAGAGAATGATATATAATAAATAAATTTTACATTTCTATTTAAAAAAGTAGATTTTTGCGTTAAATAATATTACAAATTGAGGTTTTTTCGTTGAAATTAATGAAAAAAATTATGATATCGATAAAATATGAATTAATTCTTGATTAGGACCAGAAATGGAAGAGAATTATATATAATAAATAAATTATACATTTCTATTTAAAAAAGTAGCTTTTTGCGTGAAATACTATTACAAATTGAGGTTTTTTCGATGAAATTAATGAAAAAAATTATGATATCAATGAAATAATAATTAATTCTTGATTAGGACCAGAAATGGAAGAGAATGATATATAATAAATAAATTTTACATTTCTATTTAAAAAAGTAGATTTTTGCTTGAAATAATATTACAAATTGAGGTTTTTTCGATGAAATTAATGAAAAAAATTATGATATCAATGAAATATGAATTAAATCGAATATAGAATCAAAAATGGAAGAAAATGATATATAATAAATAAATTTTACATTTCTATTTAAAAAAGTAGATTTTTGAGTGAAATAATATTACAAATTGAGGTTTTTACGATGAAATTAATGAAAAAAATTATGATATCAATGAAATAATAATTAATTCTTGATTAGGACCAGAAATGGAAGAGAATGATATATAATAAATAAATTTTACATTTCTATTTAAAAAAGTAGATTTTTGCTTGAAATAATATTACAAATTGAGGTTTTTTCGATGAAATTAATGAAAAAAATTATGATATCAATGAAATATGAATTAAATCGAATATAGAATCAAAAATGGAAGAAAATGATATATAACAAATAAATTTTACATTTCTATTTAAAAAAGTAGATTTTTGCGTGAAATAATATGAGAAATTCTGTTTTTTTCTATGAAATCAATGAAAAAAATTATGATATCGATAAAATATGAATTAATTCTTGATTAGGACCAGAAATGGAAGAGAATGATATATAATAAATAAATTTTACATTTCTATTTAAAAAAGTAGCTTTTTGCGTGAAAAAATATTACAAATTAAGGTTTTTTCGATGAAAATAATGAAAAAAATTATGATATCGATAAAATATGAATTAATTCGTGATTAGGATCAGAAATGGAAGAGAATGATACATAATAAATAAATTTTACATTTCTATTTAAAAAAGTAGATTTTTGCCTGAAATACTATTACAAATTGAGGTTTTTTCGATGAAATTAATGAAAAAAATTATGATATCAATGAAATAATAATTAATTCTTGATTAGGACCAGGAATGGAAGAGAATGATATATAATAAATAAATTTTACATTTCTATTTAAAAAAGTAGATTTTTGCGTGAAATAATATTACAAATTGAGGTTTTTTCGATGAAATTAATGAAAAAAATTATGATATTAATGAAATATGAATCAAATCGAATATAGAATCAAAAATGGAAGAAAATGATATATAATAAATAAATTTTACATTTCTATTTAAAAAAGTAGATTTTTGCGTGAAATAATATGAGAAATTCTGTTTTTTTCTATGAAATCAATGAAAAAAATTAAGATATCGATAAAATATGAATTAATTCTTGATTAGGACCAGAAATGGAAGAGAATGATACATAATAAATAAATTTTACATTTCTATTTAAAAAAGTAGATTTTTGCCTGAAATACTATTACAAATTGAGGTTTTTTCGATGAAATTAATGAAAAAAATTATGATATCAATGAAATAATAATTAATTCTTGATTAGGACCAGGAATGGAAGAGAATGATATATAATAAATAAATTTTACATTTCTTTTTAAAAAAGTAGATTTTTGAGTGAAATAATATTACAAATTGAGGTTTTTACGATGAAATTAATGAAAAAAATTATGATATCAATGAAATAATAATTAATTCTTGATTAGGACCAGAAATGGAAGAGAATGATATATAATAAATAAATTTTACATTTCTATTTAAAAAAGTAGATTTTTGCTTGAAATAATATTACAAATTGAGGTTTTTTCGATGAAATTAATGAAAAAAATTATGATATCAATGAAATATGAATTAAATCGAATATAGAATCAAAAATGGAAGAAAATGATATATAACAAATAAATTTTACATTTCTATTTAAAAAAGTAGATTTTTGCGTGAAATAATATGAGAAATTCTGTTTTTTTCTATGAAATCAATGAAAAACATTATGATATCGATAAAATATGAATTAATTCTTGATTAGGACCAGAAATGGAAGAGAATGATATATAATAAATAAATTTTACATTTCTATTTAAAAAAGTAGCTTTTTGCGTGAAAAAATATTACAAATTAAGGTTTTTTCGATGAAAATAATGAAAAAAATTATGATATCGATAAAATATGAATTAATTCGTGATTAGGATCAGAAATGGAAGAGAATGATACATAATAAATAAATTTTACATTTCTATTTAAAAAAGTAGATTTTTGCTTGAAATAATATTACAAATTGAGGTTTTTTCGATGAAATTAATGAAAAAAATTATGATATCAATGAAATATGAATTAAATCGAATATAGAATCAAAAATGGAAGAAAATGATATATAATAAATAAATTTTACATTTCTATTTAAAAAAGTAGATTTTTGCTTGAAATAATATTACAAATTGAGGTTTTTTCGATGAAATTAATGAAAAAAATTATGATATCAATGAAATATGAATTAAATCGAATATAGAATCAAAAATGGAAGAAAATGATATATAATAAATAAATTTTACATTTCTATTTAAAAAAGTAGATTTTTGAGTGAAATAATATTACAAATTGAGGTTTTTACGATGAAATTAATGAAAAAAATTATGATATCAATGAAATAATAATTAATTCTTGATTAGGACCAGAAATGGAAGAGAATGATATATAATAAATAAATTTTACATTTCTATTTAAAAAAGTAGATTTTTGCGTGAAATAATATTACAAATTGAGGTTTTTTCGATGAAATTAATGAAAAAAATTATGATATCGATAAAATATGAATTAATTCTTGATTAGGACCAGAAATGGAAGAGAATTATATATAATAAATAAATTTTACATTTCTATTTAAAAAAGTAGCTTTTTGCGTGAAATACTATTACAAATTGAGGTTTTTTCGATGAAATTAATGAAAAAAATTATGATATCAATGAAATAATAATTAATTCTTGATTAGGACCAGAAATGGAAGAGAATGATATATAATAAATAAATTTTACATTTCTATTTAAAAAAGTAGATTTTTGCTTGAAATAATATTACAAATTGAGGTTTTTTCGATGAAATTAATGAAAAAAATTATGATATCAATGAAATAATAATTAATTCTTGATTAGGACCAGGAATGGAAGAGAATGATATATAATAAATAAATTTTACATTTCTTTTTAAAAAAGTAGATTTTTGAGTGAAATAATATTACAAATTGAGGTTTTTACGATGAAATTAATGAAAAAAATTATGATATCAATGAAATAATAATTAATTCTTGATTAGGACCAGAAATGGAAGAGAATGATATATAATAAATAAATTTTACATTTCTATTTAAAAAAGTAGATTTTTGCTTGAAATAATATTACAAATTGAGGTTTTTTCGATGAAATTAATGAAAAAAATTATGATATCAATGAAATATGAATTAAATCGAATATAGAATCAAAAATGGAAGAAAATGATATATAATAAATAAATTTTACATTTCTATTTAAAAAAGTAGATTTTTGAGTGAAATAATATTACAAATTGAGGTTTTTTCGATGAAATTAATGAAAAAAATTATGATATCAATGAAATAATAATTAATTCTTGATTAGGACCAGGAATGGAAGAGAATGATATATAATAAATAAATTTTACATTTCTATTTAAAAAAGTAGATTTTTGCGTGAAATAATATTACAAATTGAGGTTTTTTCGATGAAATTAATGAAAAAAATTATGATATTAATGAAATATGAATCAAATCGAATATAGAATCAAAAATGGAAGAAAATGATATATAATAAATAAATTTTACATTTCTATTTAAAAAAGTAGATTTTTGCGTGAAATAATATGAGAAATTCTGTTTTTTTCTATGAAATCAATGAAAAAAATTAAGATATCGATAAAATATGAATTAATTCTTGATTAGGACCAGAAATGGAAGAGAATGATACATAATAAATAAATTTTACATTTCTATTTAAAAAAGTAGATTTTTGCCTGAAATACTATTACAAATTGAGGTTTTTTCGATGAAATTAATGAAAAAAATTATGATATCAATGAAATAATAATTAATTCTTGATTAGGACCAGGAATGGAAGAGAATGATATATAATAAATAAATTTTACATTTCTATTTAAAAAAGTAGATTTTTGCGTGAAATAATATTACAAATTGAGGTTTTTACGATGAAATTAATGAAAAAAATTATGATATCAATGAAATAATAATTAATTCTTGATTAGGACCAGAAATGGAAGAGAATGATATATAATAAATAAATTTTACATTTCTATTTAAAAAAGTAGATTTTTGCTTGAAATAATATTACAAATTGAGGTTTTTTCGATGAAATTAATGAAAAAAATTATGATATCAATGAAATATGAATTAAATCGAATATAGAATCAAAAATGGAAGAAAATGATATATAATAAATAAATTTTACATTTCTATTTAAAAAAGTAGATTTTTGAGTGAAATAATATTACAAATTGAGGTTTTTTCGATGAAATTAATGAAAAAAATTATGATATCAATGAAATAATAATTAATTCTTGATTAGGACCAGGAATGGAAGAGAATGATATATAATAAATAAATTTTACATTTCTATTTAAAAAAGTAGATTTTTGCGTGAAATAATATTACAAATTGAGGTTTTTTCGATGAAATTAATGAAAAAAATTATGATATTAATGAAATATGAATCAAATCGAATATAGAATCAAAAATGGAAGAAAATGATATATAATAAATAAATTTTACATTTCTATTTAAAAAAGTAGATTTTTGCGTGAAATAATATGAGAAATTCTGTTTTTTCCTATGAAATCAATGAAAAAAATTAAGATATCGATAAAATATGAATTAATTCTTGATTAGGACCAGAAATGGAAGAGAATGATATATAATAAATAAATTTTACATTTCTATTTAAAAAAGTAGCTTTTTGCGTGAAAAAATATTACAAATTAAGGTTTTTTCGATGAAAATAATGAAAAAAATTATGATATCGATAAAATATGAATTAATTCGTGATTAGGATCAGAAATGGAAGAGAATGATACATAATAAATAAATTTTACATTTCTATTTAAAAAAGTAGATTTTTGCGTGAAATACTATTACTAATTGAGGTTTTTTCGATGAAATTAATGAAAAAAATTATGATATCAATGAAATAATAATTAATTCTTGATTAGGACCAGAAATGGAAGAGAATGATATATAATAAATAAATTTTACATTTCTATTTAAAAAAGTAGATTTTTGCTTGAAATAATATTACAAATTGAGGTTTTTTCGATGAACTTAATGAAAAAAATTATGATATCAATGAAATATGAATTAAATCGAATATAGAATCAAAAATGGAAGAAAATGATATATAATAAATAAATTTTAAATTTCTATTTAAAAAAGTAGATTTTTGCGTGAAATAATATGAGAAATTCTGTTTTTTTCTATGAAATCAATGAAAAAAATTATGATATCGATAAAATATGAATTAATTCGTGATTAGGATCAGAAATGGAAGAGAATGATACATAATAAATAAATTTTACATTTCTATTTAAAAAAGTAGATTTTTGCCTGAAATACTATTACAAATTGAGGTTTTTTCGATGAAATTAATGAAAAAAATTATGATATCAATGAAATAATAATTAATTCTTGATTAGGACCAGGAATGGAAGAGAATGATATATAATAAATAAATTTTACATTTCTATTTAAAAAAGTAGATTTTTGCGTGAAATAATATTACAAATTGAGGTTTTTTCGATGAAATTAATGAAAAAAATTATGATATTAATGAAATATGAATCAAATCGAATATAGAATCAAAAATGGAAGAAAATGATATATAATAAATAAATTTTACATTTCTATTTAAAAAAGTAGATTTTTGCGTGAAATAATATGAGAAATTCTGTTTTTTTCTATGAAATCAATGAAAAAAATTAAGATATCAATAAAATATGAATTAATTCTTGATTAGGACCAGAAATGGAAGAGAATGATACATAATAAATAAATTTTACATTTCTATTTAAAAAAGTAGATTTTTGCCTGAAATACTATTACAAATTGAGGTTTTTTCGATGAAATTAATGAAAAAAATTATGATATCAATGAAATAATAATTAATTCTTGATTAGGACCAGGAATGGAAGAGAATGATATATAATAAATAAATTTTACATTTCTATTTAAAAAAGTAGATTTTTGAGTGAAATAATATTACAAATTGAGGTTTTTACGATGAAATTAATGAAAAAAATTATGATATCAATGAAATAATAATTAATTCTTGATTAGGACCAGAAATGGAAGAGAATGATATATAATAAATAAATTTTACATTTCTATTTAAAAAAGTAGCTTTTTGCGTGAAAAAATATTACAAATTAAGGTTTTTTCGATGAAAATAATGAAAAAAATTATGATATCGATAAAATATGAATTAATTCGTGATTAGGATCAGAAATGGAAGAGAATGATACATAATAAATAAATTTTACATTTCTATTTAAAAAAGTAGCTTTTTGCGTGAAATACTATTACAAATTGAGGTTTTTTCGATGAAATTAATGAAAAAAATTATGATATCAATGAAATAATAATTAATTCTTGATTAGGACCAGAAATAGAAGAGAATGATATATAATAAATAAATTTTACATTTCTATTTAAAAAAGTAGATTTTTGCTTGAAATAATATTACAAATTGAGGTTTTTTCGATGAAATTAATGAAAAAAATTATGATATCAATGAAATATGAATTAAATCGAATATAGAATCAAAAATGGAAGAAAATGATATATAATAAATAAATTTTACATTTCTATTTAAAAAAGTAGATTTTTGAGTGAAATAATATTACAAATTGAGGTTTTTACGATGAAATTAATGAAAAAAATTATGATATCAATGAAATAATAATTAATTCTTGATTAGGACCAGAAATGGAAGAGAATGATATATAATAAATAAATTTTACATTTCTATTTAAAAAAGTAGATTTTTGCGTGAAATAATATTACAAATTGAGGTTTTTTCGATGAAATTAATGAAAAAAATTATGATATCGATAAAATATGAATTAATTCTTGATTAGGACCAGAAATGGAAGAGAATTATATATAATAAATAAATTTTACATTTCTATTTAAAAAAGTAGCTTTTTGCGTGAAATACTATTACAAATTGAGGTTTTTTCGATGAAATTAATGAAAAAAATTATGATATCAATGAAATAATAATTAATTCTTGATTAGGACCAGGAATGGAAGAGAATGATATATAATAAATAAATTTTACATTTCTATTTAAAAAAGTAGATTTTTGAGTGAAATAATATTACAAATTGAGGTTTTTACGATGAAATTAATGAAAAAAATTATGATATCAGTGAAATAATAATTAATTCTTGATTAGGACCAGAAATGGAAGAGAATGATATATAATAAATAAATTTTACATTTCTATTTAAAAAAGTAGATTTTTGCTTGAAATAATATTACAAATTGAGGTTTTTTCGATGAAATTAATGAAAAAAATTATGATATCAATGAAATATGAATTAAATCGAATATAGAATCAAAAATGGAAGAAAATGATATATAATAAATAAATTTTACATTTCTATTTAAAAAAGTAGATTTTTGAGTGAAATAATATTACAAATTGAGGTTTTTTCGATGAAATTAATGAAAAAAATTATGATATCAATGAAATAATAATTAATTCTTGATTAGGACCAGGAATGGAAGAGAATGATATATAATAAATAAATTTTACATTTCTATTTAAAAAAGTAGATTTTTGCGTGAAATAATATTACAAATTGAGGTTTTTTCGATGAAATTAATGAAAAAAATTATGATATTAATGAAATATGAATCAAATCGAATATAGAATCAAAAATGGAAGAAAATGATATATAATAAATAAATTTTACATTTCTATTTAAAAAAGTAGATTTTTGCGTGAAATAATATGAGAAATTCTGTTTTTTTCTATGAAATCAATGAAAAAAATTAAGATATCGATAAAATATGAATTAATTCTTGATTAGGACCAGAAATGGAAGAGAATGATACATAATAAATAAATTTTACATTTCTATTTAAAAAAGTAGATTTTTGCCTGAAATACTATTACAAATTGAGGTTTTTTCGATGAAATTAATGAAAAAAATTATGATATCAATGAAATAATAATTAATTCTTGATTAGGACCAGGAATGGAAGAGAATGATATATAATAAATAAATTTTACATTTCTATTTAAAAAAGTAGATTTTTGAGTGAAATAATATTACAAATTGAGGTTTTTACGATGAAATTAATGAAAAAAATTATGATATCAGTGAAATAATAATTAATTCTTGATTAGGACCAGAAATGGAAGAGAATGATATATAATAAATAAATTTTACATTTCTATTTAAAAAAGTAGATTTTTGCTTGAAATAATATTACAAATTGAGGTTTTTTCGATGAAATTAATGAAAAAAATTATGATATCAATGAAATATGAATTAAATCGAATATAGAATCAAAAATGGAAGAAAATGATATATAATAAATAAATTTTACATTTCTATTTAAAAAAGTAGATTTTTGAGTGAAATAATATTACAAATTGAGGTTTTTTCGATGAAATTAATGAAAAAAATTATGATATCAATGAAATAATAATTAATTCTTGATTAGGACCAGGAATGGAAGAGAATGATATATAATAAATAAATTTTACATTTCTATTTAAAAAAGTAGATTTTTGCGTGAAATAATATTACAAATTGAGGTTTTTTCGATGAAATTAATGAAAAAAATTATGATATTAATGAAATATGAATCAAATCGAATATAGAATCAAAAATGGAAGAAAATGATATATAATAAATAAATTTTACATTTCTATTTAAAAAAGTAGATTTTTGCGTGAAATAATATGAGAAATTCTGTTTTTTTCTATGAAATCAATGAAAAAAATTAAGATATCGATAAAATATGAATTAATTCTTGATTAGGACCAGAAATGGAAGAGAATGATACATAATAAATAAATTTTACATTTCTATTTAAAAAAGTAGATTTTTGCCTGAAATACTATTACAAATTGAGGTTTTTTCGATGAAATTAATGAAAAAAATTATGATATCAATGAAATAATAATTAATTCTTGATTAGGACCAGGAATGGAAGAGAATGATATATAATAAATAAATTTTACATTTCTATTTATAAAATTAGATTTTTGAGTGAAATAATATTACAAATTGAGGTTTTTACGATGAAATTAATGAAAAAAATTATGATATCAATGAAATAATAATTAATTCTTGATTAGGACCAGAAATGGAAGAGAATGATATATAATAAATAAATTTTACATTTCTATTTAAAAAAGTAGATTTTTGCTTGAAATAATATTACAAATTGAGGTTTTTTCGATGAAATTAATGAAAAAAATTATGATATCAATGAAATATGAATTAAATCGAATATAGAATCAAAAATGGAAGAAAATGATATATAACAAATAAATTTTACATTTCTATTTAAAAAAGTAGCTTTTTGCGTGAAAAAATATTACAAATTAAGGTTTTTTCGATGAAAATAATGAAAAAAATTATGATATCGATAAAATATGAATTAATTCGTGATTAGGATCAGAAATGGAAGAGAATGATACATAATAAATAAATTTTACATTTCTATTTAAAAAAGTAGATTTTTGCGTGAAATACTATTACAAATTGAGGTTTTTTCGATGAAATTAATGAAAAAAATTATGATATCAATGAAATAATAATTAATTCTTGATTAGGACCAGAAATGGAAGAGAATGATATATAATAAATAAATTTTACATTTCTATTTAAAAAAGTAGATTTTTGCGTGAAATAATATTACAAATTGAGGTTTTTTCGATGAAATTAATGAAAAAAATTATGATATCGATAAAATATGAATTAATTCTTGATTAGGACCAGAAATGGAAGAGAATTATATATAATAAATAAATTTTACATTTCTATTTAAAAAAGTAGCTTTTTGCGTGAAATACTATTACAAATTGAGGTTTTTTCGATGAAATTAATGAAAAAAATTATGATATCAATGAAATAATAATTAATTCTTGATTAGGACCAGAAATGGAAGAGAATGATATATAATAAATAAATTTTACATTTCTATTTAAAAAAGTAGATTTTTGCGTGGAATAATATGAGAATTTCTGTTTTTTTCTATGAAATCAATGAAAAAAATTATGATATTGATAAAATATGAATTAATTCTTGATTAGGACCAGAAATGGAAGAGAATGATACATAATAAATAAATTTTACATTTCTATTTAAAAAAGTAGCTTTTTGAGTGAAATAATATTACAAATTGAGGTTTTTTCGATGAAATTAATGAAAAAAATTATGATATCAATGAAATAATAATTAATTCTTGATTAGGACCAGAAATGGAAGAGAATGATATATAATAAATAAATTTTACATTTCTATTTAAAAAAGTAGATTTTTGAGTGAAATAATATTACAAATTGAGGTTTTTACGATGAAATTAATGAAAAAAATTATGATATCAATGAAATAATAATTAATTCTTGATTAGGACCAGAAATGGAAGAGAATGATATATAATAAATAAATTTTACATTTCTATTTAAAAAAGTAGATTTTTGCTTGAAATAATATTACAAATTGAGGTTTTTTCGATGAAATTAATGAAAAAAATTATGATATCAATGAAATATGAATTAAATCGAATATAGAATCAAAAATGGAAGAAAATGATATATAATAAATAAATTTTAAATTTCTATTTAAAAAAGTAGATTTTTGCGTGAAATAATATGAAAAATTCTGTTTTTTTCTATGAAATCAATGAAAAAAATTATGATATCGATAAAATATGAATTAATTCGTGATTAGGATCAGAAATGGAAGAGAATGATACATAATAAATAAATTTTACATTTCTATTTAAAAAAGTAGATTTTTGCCTGAAATACTATTACAAATTGAGGTTTTTTCGATGAAATTAATGAAAAAAATTATGATATCAATGAAATAATAATTAATTCTTGATTAGGACCAGAAATGGAAGAGAATGATATATAATAAATAAATTTTACATTTCTATTTAAAAAAGTAGATTTTTGCGTGAAATAATATTACAAATTGAGGTTTTTTCGATGAAATTAATGAAAAAAATTATGATATTAATGAAATATGAATCAAATCGAATATAGAATCAAAAATGGAATAAAATGATATATAATAAATAAATTTTACATTTCTATTTAAAAAAGTAGATTTTTGCGTGAAATAATATGAGAAATTCTGTTTTTTTCTATGAAATCAATGATAAAAATTAAGATATCAATAAAATATGAATTAATTCTTGATTAGGACCAGAAATGGAAGAGAATGATACATAATAAATAAATTTTACATTTCTATTTAAAAAAGTAGATTTTTGCCTGAAATACTATTACAAATTGAGGTTTTTTCGATGAAATTAATGAAAAAAATTATGATATCAATGAAATAATAATTAATTCTTGATTAGGACCAGGAATGGAAGAGAATGATATATAATAAATAAATTTTACATTTCTATTTAAAAAAGTAGATTTTTGAGTGAAATAATATTACAAATTGAGGTTTTTACGATGAAATTAATGAAAAAAATTATGATATCAATGAAATAATAATTAATTCTTGATTAGGACCAGAAATGGAAGAGAATGATATATAATAAATAAATTTTACATTTCTATTTAAAAAAGTAGCTTTTTGCGTGAAAAAATATTACAAATTAAGGTTTTTTCGATGAAAATAATGAAAAAAATTATGATATCGATAAAATATGAATTAATTCGTGATTAGGATCAGAAATGGAAGAGAATGATACATAATAAATAAATTTTACATTTCTATTTAAAAAAGTAGCTTTTTGCGTGCAATACTATTACAAATTGAGGTTTTTTCGATGAAATTAATGAAAAAAATTATGATATCAATGAAATAATAATTAATTCTTGATTAGGACCAGAAATAGAAGAGAATGATATATAATAAATAAATTTTACATTTCTATTTAAAAAAGTAGATTTTTGCTTGAAATAATATTACAAATTGAGGTTTTTTCGATGAAATTAATGAAAAAAATTATGATATCAATGAAATATGAATTAAATCGAATATAGAATCAAAAATGGAAGAAAATGATATATAATAAATAAATTTTACATTTCTATTTAAAAAAGTAGATTTTTGAGTGAAATAATATTACAAATTGAGGTTTTTACGATGAAATTAATGAAAAAAATTATGATATCAATGAAATAATAATTAATTCTTGATTAGGACCAGAAATGGAAGAGAATGATATATAATAAATAAATTTTACATTTCTATTTAAAAAAGTAGATTTTTGCGTGAAATAATATTACAAATTGAGGTTTTTTCGATGAAATTAATGAAAAAAATTATGATATTGATAAAATATGAATTAATTCTTGATTAGGACCAGAAATGGAAGAGAATTATATATAATAAATAAATTTTACATTTCTATTTAAAAAAGTAGCTTTTTGCGTGAAATACTATTACAAATTGAGGTTTTTTCGATGAAATTAATGAAAAAAATTATGATATCAATGAAATAATAATTAATTCTTGATTAGGACCAGAAATGGAAGAGAATGATATATAATAAATAAATTTTACATTTCTATTTAAAAAAGTAGATTTTTACTTGAAATAATATTACAAATTGAGGTTTTTTCGATGAAATTAATAAAA